>JAPZPC010000007.1:0-418451 GCA_037952705.1 Haplographium delicatum
GCATTGGAAGGAAAAAAAAAAGGATCATTCTGACAGGACGGTTGGTGGTGGCGTTTCCCGGCCAGTTTGGAGTCGTGGGTGGTTGTGTGCCCCAGGGGGGTTTGCAGCCCAACCCCCCCCCCCCAACAGCCCCTGACACTTTCCCACAGGTCATTTATGGCCACATATCCTTATGAAGAACTCAGAGTAGGAGGAACTGGTTGAGACCAATATCAGATGCAGATTCGGCAAATATATCGACACATTTTCATGGTGGTGTGTTCACATCAGTTCCCCCCAAGGAGCGGAAGCTTGGCGGATGCGATTCCCAACTTTCACATTATCTTCCTACGTGCCGCCAACGTCGACCACTACTCCATGGGTATACAACGATAAGGCACCTCTGCTTCCACCTTCATCTTAGCTTAGCTTATCTCGCGTTGTTACTTTCGCAATGCCTTCGCACATAAAGACTCCCCACCCGGAAACTTTTGGCAAGCCTTCTACCCCCAAACAACCATTATCACAACCAATTCCAGCTATGGATAAGAACCAGAAACATACCGATATTACATTTAAGATCTTAGACACAACTCTAAACCACCTCATCGAAAATATGAAATACAGCCAGTATCTGACCACAAAGGATATACAGAATCTCCAAATTGATTGCACCGACCTCAATTTGAGAACCGGTGCTCATCTCCACATATTTAGTAAAAGAGCCAGAAAAGATGCCTCGTATCTCCCTACCTAGGTTAGAGTACAGACTGCCAAAAAAGAAGGATTTGGTGAAACATGTGAGTTCGGCGGTCTCAGAGTGCAAAAGCTGCGGATCTTCGACCTTGAGAACGAAGGTCTTTAAAGGATATTCTATTGTTGTTATGGGCTCTAGACACTCCGGTAGAGGAGCTCAGATTCAACAATTAACCTCCGTTAGTAAAATACAGTTAATAATTGCCAAAACCGGCGAAGAAGGAAAGTTCTTGATTCGTATAAGTGTAAACAGACCTCACATTATGAATAGGATTTAAGCGTAGAGGCGCAACGGGTTTTTCTTTAAAGCGTTGAATTGAGTGGCAGGTTTTGGGACCCAGGTTGTGGGTAGTATATTAGCGAGCACTATGCACCTTCTATTATTTTATGAATAAAGTCTTCTTGTAATAGATATTGTTGTAGACTATCTGACCCTTCTTAGAAACACTACGATGACTTCCCATGGGGCTCTGAGTATCGCAAAGCTTATAGGTCATTTGTAGATGTCCATATTTAAGGTATATCATGAATTTAGGTTTTTGAACCCTCTTTTGGAGGATCAGAGGCTAAAACGTGACCCAAGGCGTTGAAGATGCTGTGAGACAAAGAATGGACAGCGAGAGCCAAAACTAGTCATTTTTTTATATCGGATGAATCAACCCCGATCCCCTTTTTAAAAATAAATAAAATATAAATATAAAAAAAATGGCTTAATCTAATAACACAACACTAGAAAGAATTTATGCTATTAGATCCAACATATCTGCCTATGTCAAAATATGACGATTAGCGATAGAACACAAATATCTCATTGTTCGATAATTGATAAGCACTCTTTCAAATATAAGAAGAATGATTGACAATTAAACAGATATAGCCCTAATAATAGCTGTTGTATATCTAGTTAAAAATACAAAAAGATATTATCTAATTCCAGAAAAGAGGCTCAACTGGCGCTCATGAGCACTCTTGGAGACTCCAAGCAACTACAAATTCTGCTAGACGCCTCATGTGTGAGGCATGATTCAAGCCGAATGGTCCAAATTCATTTACTCTGAGAAAAGCCTCATCTTGGTTTGGATAACGCGTACCTTGCAAATAGTCAACATAATTGGCATCGAACTCTGCAATGGAAAGATATATTTCCTCTCTATCCTGAGAGATGAGAAGGCGCCTATGGGCTCAGGTTAGTAAGTCTTTGAGCTGATTTATGATAAACCATCTTCCACTCCTTGAGCAATTGCCTGATGGTTTAATATAGATCAATAAACTTTATGCCTGACGCACAACGCCTCTTCTAATATGATTACCTTTGAGTCCAAAATGGATCAAAGTTGAGGTAACTTGAATAAAGTAGACCGTCCGAATAGACATATGATACCTTTTGAGTTAAAGCCTCTTGTTCTAGACTGGGACAAAGGACAACCCAGGCTTAAAGTTCTTAATCTACATTGCCTTACTGGACAATCATTCAGAAGGGAGAATCGTAATAAGATGGAAACTCTCACCTATCAATGTTCCCAGACTTGCGCAGTGCATCCATGTTGGCAGGAGGTTGCTCGCAAATCCAGGCAGCCATTTGCGCTGATTCTTGCATGCAAATCGCGTCACTCTTCGGGTAGCGAAGATACGGTTTAACCTCAAGCACAGCATTCGCTCGCTTGGTGTTGCGATTCCGGAGAAATCCATCGACTCTAGCTTCAAAAACTTTGTTGGTTGTGTTGTTGGCGCCGTGGTTTCCAAGGATAAATCGACGTCGATGAAGAGTCCAGTCTCCTTGTATCTTGTCATTGGGAAGAGTAAGGGCAGTTAAGAACAGAATTAGAGCCGTATTGACAATCTGTTCATCTTCAACTGCTCGAAGGTGGGAGTTCTGGACTCCTCCCCAGAGAGGTGACACCGGCGAGAGTACATTGAGCGAGGGCTCATCAGAATCGGGGCTTAATTCGAAAAAGTTATTAGGAATGTTGGGATTTTCATCCACTTGACTCGGACCTCCGGGAGTCGGTGAGTCGGGAGTTCGAGAACGATTTGTTAGAGCTGCCCGGGTCCTGGAAGCAATGGGGCTAAAGAGCTTCTCACTGCAGTGTTGATTAAACTTCATATCGCGTTCGCATTGAATTTGATAGTAGTAAACAAGTGTAAATGCTCCCAGATCAGTATATTTGGATTTCAAACTAGGTTGCTGAGTGGCCTTCTCTAGTTGTAGAATATACTTCGCCCAGGGGCCATGATAGCTGAGCCATTTTGAAGCCAAGTCATAGTTTTGCCTGGTCACAAAATTGTATGGTTTAAAATCGGTTACTTGCTTTGTCATTGACGGTCCACGAAGAACCCGAAGCAGAAGGTATTGGTTGAACTCAATATTGGATCCAGATTGGGCAGAAGCATATTGGTATATCGAAATATTTTGAAGGCCTCTTTCGTTGACTCTATCAAACCATTCGATCTTGGTAGCTGGCAATAGAGATCCTGACCTAGAAGCCATGGTTTAGTTATTAAATAGTAGATATACAATGGAAGTTAAATAAGGATAGGAATGGAAGAATTATTCGAGCAGGCCTGGATATCTTTGGCTTGGGTCAATTTTATTCGGAAGCAGTAACTGTTCTTATTACTATAGATCGGCCTCTTTCACGGTACAAACTGACGACCAACATCAAATCTTTTAAATTCTATTCATATACTGCTGTGCCAGCGCATCATAAAACACGCCGTGAAGCTGCACTGGCCAGTCATGAAGAAGTCCTTTGGCGCCGAATTCCAAAATTGGCAGCTTCAGAATAGTGGAATGCGTTGATTTACATTAGAGATTAGGTGAAGGTTGGAAGAGAAGCGCCTGCCATATTTTAGACCCGCAGTTCGAGCTGAGTGAGATATCGCGTTTCCAAAGAGAGTTAACAGTTTGTTGGTGATAGTTGGTGGCGGTTGGTGGCGGTTGGTTGTGGTTGCTCGGCCAATGAGAAAAAGCTAGGCGCGCGCTTTGTCTTCAACAGTCTTACCAGGTGGGGTGTTCCAACGCGTCCACAGATGTCAACCAAAACTGCACTGCCATCCAACATCAAGGCGCCTTTACTTCTGCTTTGACTTCGACCTTGACTTTTTTATATCTTGTAGCGCCACTTCCACAATGCCTTCGCACATAAAAGCTTCTGGCCCGGAGACTTTGGGCGAGCCTTCAGATCCTATTCAATTATTGTCACCGCCGATACTGACACCAGCTATGGATCGTTTCTACCTAGATAAGGCCAGAATTACATCTGACATCATAAAATACACCCTCAATAGACTTCTCAAAGTCATTAAGCGCCCAAGTCCCTATCTCGACCAGAACGATATGCGGTATCTCAATATTCGCTGTACCGAACTTGGGTTAAATGGTCAACCTGCAGATAACGGGCCTGTGTTCACCAACCCATATCCATCTTCCGAGATGGAAAAGATGATCACGAAGGCCCAGCCATGGTTGTGGACCAAGCTTCCGAAAGAGAGGGATTCGGATAATTTGTGTGCTGCTAGAGAGATTTCATCTTTAATAGCGACCTATGTAGAATGGTCTAGCGACGAAGGTAAAAGCGCGTTAATGAGGGCAACTAAATGGAGGCTCCGCAGGTATTTAACCTTACTATTGATCATCTGCCGCCTTACAAACCTTGTTCTGACTAGTCTGTAGTGCCGATATTGATAATGCTGAGCATCTCTATGGCGAAACTCCAGGAGCCGAGTGGCAAGGCACATACGTTGTAGACATGTTCGACCCATTGGTACCACATTTATCGTGCTTTTTGGCGGCAAAAGCGCCTTTGAAGGATAACTGTCTTTCTGCGAGTGAAGTTTGGTGTATTCTGGCCCTTACGAATGGCCGTCTGCGTCTGCGAGACTACCGAGAGCACCGTATCATTCCAGTAAGTGTGTCCCTTTACTTGCCATGACGAGCCAGTACTAACGACAGGGATAGGTCAATGTTATTTCTGCTGCAGGCAGGCAAGTTCGCATTGTCCAGGGATATATAGATAACGAGTCTGGTTACCTCATAATGCGGAAAACGCGAATCATCGACTTTGAGAAGGAAGAGCTCAACAAGACAATGCTTTTAGTGTCATGGGCTCTGGGCACTCCAGTTGGTGACACTAGATTCAGCATGCAACCTCCCGTTACGAAATACACCCAGCAACCTCCAGCGGTGACATACAACCAGCAACCGCCAAAACAGGCGAAGAAACAAAATCGTTGGCTCAAATAATTGCGCACAGGCATTTTGTAAAATGTGATATAGGCGTAATGGCGCAACGATTTCTCTTTAAAGCCTTGAGTCAAATGGCAGATTTTGGGATCTAATGTGTGGGTTATATTAGCGAGCACAATAAGCCTCTGTTATTTATGAATTGAATATTTCGTAATAGATATTGGTGTAGAATATATTAATATGAGGAAAACCGCAATGGTTTCCCATGGGGCCTTGGTTATCGCAAGGCTTATCTCTTCGACCGTTGAGACATTGCTGGCATATACAAATTCCCCAAATGTTTTCATGCTATTTCTCCTTTCAGGCGAGACGGAGAGCCTGGCCTACATAGAATCGGCGTTCGCTTGGTACTTTTTTACGCTACTAATGTCTCAACAGTCAAAAGGGATCCCATCGCTTTAAGATTTTAAAACCTTTTCTGGATGTCAGACCCCACTAGGTAACCAAAGGCATCGAAGATATTGCGAAAGACTAGGAAATAGACAGTGAGAAAGAAAAAAAATAGTCATTCGTTATGCTCTGGCATTTATGTTTCGACCCGGCTGAGTTAAATTGTGTCAAGACAACACATCTTCACCACTAGGAGGGAGAAGTCGGGGAATAGGTCCTAGGATAATTCTTGCAGAAAGAAAAAAGACAAGCACTATTAGGAAATCAGAGTTTTTAAGGTTAATGCCAACAAAAATGCTATACCTTCGAAATACATAAGCGTTGAGAGAAAGGAGCGGGTTCATAGAACTCCATATTATTGCAATGATAAATATAGTGCCCTTAAGACTTCCGTTTTTGATCAATCGAAATTTACCGAACCGCACTTACTGCGCCTGGCATACGCGCTAGGGCCTAACAGCACCAAAAACAGACAAACAGAAGGTGAGAACACACCCGCTCTGGCAATTTTTCAGACCTGACACCAATTTCGACTCTAATTATGAACAGACTTCTACACATCTCACTCATTAGTTATGCTTACGTTAGATTCAAGAATTCTACATGAAAACACGCGCGTACACCATCGGTAGTATAGTAAGTATACCCTAGTAGCAGGTATTAAGCTCTTGATACTGTACTACCTAGTATCGCGAATTAAAGCTAAATGAGAGTGGTATACTGAACGATTAGTTACAAGATATGATCGTAGAAGCAAGTTAGAATTTGGTACCGTTGACGCCTCTTGTAAGTGGCTCACATCTTGATGATTCTCCCGGGTTGCTAATAATATAGGCAAGATTATATTTAAGCTTATGGATAGTTATAAGTTACAGTAGAAGGCGAATTAAGTGTCGCTAATTTTTAGTTAATAATTTTTAGTGAGGTCTATTTCTAGACACTTGTAGCTGAGGGAAATATTTTGTTTGATTGATCATTAAACTTTCGCAAACAACCCCTTTCCCATCAAATATCTAGGGATGAATAGAGCCAATGCACCAACTACAATAAAAACACCACCTATATGCATCATTAGATCAAAGCTATTGTAACGCGAAACCAAGGCCCCAAAGACTGGCGGCCCAACCAGCGTAGCAATACCAGAGGCAGCTATTCCCATACCAATATATGTGCCAATATTCTGTGGATTTTGTGGCACACTTGCAAAAAGAGGAGGCGTCAGCGAGATGATGGCGCCTGAAGAAAAGCCATACAGGATCGAGAATACAATTATAGCCGCAGGAGTAGTCATGGCCTGCCAGCAGAAAATCAGAATGCCTGTGCTTGCTGCGGCCAGAAACAGCATATTGATACCCCCGAGTTTGTCAGCTAAGATTCCAGGTATCACGCGACCGAAGAAAGAAGAGCCATTGAGGATGGCGATGAGGTAGGATGCGAGAGTAGCCGACATTCCGTGCTGGACTGCGTATGTAAGCAGGTAAAAGAGAGGTATATACAGTCCCATGAGAACGAGAAAGACACAAGCCGTTATGCTCACAAACAACGGCTCAGTGAAAGCTTTCAAGTGGAAGAACTGCCCCTTTCTGGGAGGTAAGCGCGCGCGGACCGCAGCGACGGAGGACAGGAGTATGGCGAACATCAGGAAGCCGATGATGCGAATGCTCCAGGCGAAGCCCAGCGAAGTGTGGTATAGCATTTGTGAGACAGCGATAGGGAAGACAACGCCACCGATGGACGAGCCGGCGATGGCGAGCCCCATTGCGGCAGCACGCCGCTGCTTGAAATAGTGCCCACAGACGGCCATGCACGGCACAAGACCAAATCCCATTGCAAGCCCACCAAAGATGCCTTGACAGAGGATGAAGTGCCAAAGGTGGGTACAGAGGCTTGTTAGGAAGATTGAGATCAGGTAGGCGATGGCTGGGGCGTAGATTACCTGAGAAAGCAGAGAATTAGATAGAGTTGAGGATATTTTATAGAGACTAGGGGAGAGGAAAGGAAAGTAGTGAAGGGGAGGGAGTTGAGACACACTTTTTCTCCGTACCGATCGAATCGAGAACCACTGAAGATCATGGCCGCGAATGGGAGAAAGATCTGGAGAGAGCCTATCCATGCGATTGCGGACTGGGATTCGTGACGGAGTTGGTGTGTTGAGTAGTATTCTTGATAAACGCTGTATGAATGTTATTAGTAATGTGTAAGGGAATAAGACTAAGTTCGGTAAAAGAAGGGTCTTGTCATTTTTTCTTACCCAAAGGCATTCGCATATCTTACGGTGCAGAAGATGAAGCCGGCTGCACCGAGAACAACACTCCATGCTTGGAAGCCTCCTTCGGGGAAGGAAATTGGTTGAGGTTGATCATTGGATGACGCTAAAGGAAGGGAAGGTTCTTGGATTCCCCTGCTATTCTCTAGTATGAATTTCTTCTCTGAGGATTTGTGGCTATCTGGAATGGATTCCTCATCGTGCGGTGCCCCTACTGTATCAATATTTACAGAAACCATGGTATGTATGTTAGTGTCGTGTTATTCAATATGGAATTTGCATATAATTGTTTTCGTTAAAGGGGTTTTTAGCACAAGATGGTATGTAGTCGATATAAATACCGATTGTAATTTTTTTTCTGCGTTGGGATACGTGGTTAATGCTGAAATTGAAGTGAGAATAAAGGTAAGAGACCCGGTCAATAATAGAATGGAGCCTCATGATTAATGTTTTTAAAATGTTTTTATATCGGTGGGGAGACCGATGGATCGGAGCTAAAATAAGGCTACCGCCGATGGTTAGAATTTACAAATGTGGATCGAGGAGCATTAACGACCATCCTTTGAAACTTCACATTATAACTGCGATCTGTCGAAAAACCTGAGACCGATGTTGTGCAGTAGAACCGAACTACTATATGTGTCGTACTGAACATGGATATGATATCCAATTACAACGAAAGCCGTGCCCCTGATGCGTCTTCACAACCTCCGCCGCTAGATACGTCCGATAACCAAGACGCTTCCCAACGGTATACTAGGTAATCAAAAATAGTTTTTCTTTGCACTGTACACAGTCCAATGATATTTATTCCGCGATATAGGTCAAGGAAACCGCGCCGCGAGCGGAAAGCAGCTTGCACGGAATGCAGACAGCAAAAGGTAAGCTTCTCCCCCAATTGCCATGATATGACATAATTATTAAGCTTATTTATTTTCCAGTTGAAATGTGACTTCCATTTAGACCCCAATAAGCCTTGTTCAAGGTGCAGCAAACTTAACCTCTCATGTTTTCAAATTTTAGGTTTCCAACGAGTGGAAATCAGGAAGCAGGCATCCCATCAACACAGCCCTCATCACGATTTTGGAGTTAAGATTCTGTCATAATAGAATGAGAAAGTCAAAATGTAGCTCTAGTGACAATAACAATATCCCGCAGGAGGCTCAAGAGCTTCAAATCAATACCGACAACTCTGCTACGTCGGTGACCGGCCGTGAGCTCAATCTAGACTTTGTAAATCTCAGGATATCTTTAACATATATATAGATGATACAGATAGAACACCGTCAAACGTGTTTCGGCCATACACACTCTCCAACTTTGAGCAGTCGGGTCTGTCAGTTTCTCTCTTAGGACTCACGCTGTCTAGATCTTTATCAGACATCAATGTCAGTAGCAAGATCATTGACGAATGTTTCAACACGTAAGTATGGTCTCATGCCATAAAACATGCCTGGAATACTAATTCGATGGCCTGCAGATTCTTCTCTCACTACGCCCCACTCCTTCCAATATTCACAATGCGCTTAATCCCAAATGAATGCTACAACAAATCTCTTACTCTGTTCTGGGCCATAATCACAATCGGATCCAGGTCGTTGATTTCTGACCCCACTCTACTGCAAGGTTTAGCACAGGAAGTTCTGAATCTGGCTCTCACATCTTTTCAAATGCGACGAAATCCACTTGAAGACATCAAAGGTTTACTTCTATTTTGTACTTGGCCCTGCCCGAGCAATACTTTACTGAAGGATAATACTGTTGCACTTAGTGGTTTACTCCTGAGCTTATCTATGCAGGCTGGCTTACATGTACCGACAAGTGCGTTTGCAAATTTAACAGGTCTAGGGACGGAGAAGCAATCACCTAGACAAGTTGAACTGGCAAGCCTCTGGGACCTTGTTGTTATCGTTTGTCAGAGGCGACCTCAACCTCACCGAGTTCTTTGAGAGCGACATACCAAAGTATGCGATACTTTCGCATAGATGGGGAGCAGAGGAGGTCACTTTGGCAGATCTGACGAACGGCAATGGCAAGGAGATGGCTGGCTATAGCGAGATACTGTTCTGCGGCGAATAGGCGAGGCGTAACAGTTTGCAATACTTTTGGGTGGACACCTGTTATATCGACACATTGAGTAGCAATGAGCTCGCAGAGGCTATCAACTCTATGTTTTGCTGGTACAAGAAAGCGGTCAGATGCTATGTCTATTTATCGGATGTTTCGACCCTGAAGCCGGAAAGAAGTAATACATCTACCGAGTGTAATTGGGAATCTGCTTTCCGAGACAGCGAATGGTTTACACGAGGCTGGACTCTTCAGGAGCTTCTTTCCCCACGCTCAGTTGAATTCTTCTCTCAAAATGGCAAGCGACTGGCATCGTAATACTTGCTTTTAGATTATCCGTAAACGTTCGATCTCTCCCTCATGGAATGAACCTAATTCTCTAACACGTAAATCAGAAAGAAGAGCATCGCCCACTACACGATAAGCATTTGAGTAAGCTCGCAGAATAACCAATTGGCTACAGCCGAAGATTCTAGCAATTCTGTCTCCTTTCTGGGCTTGGGGATGTGCCCATCCAAGATGACCCTTCTCCGTCACTAGAAGTCGCATGCCAGATTGAATTGCTTTGTAGAACGAACCACCTGTAGTTTGAGACATGTCTACAATACCGCGGCTTCTATCACGATTATCTGCATTTGACCAGGACTCGATTGTGTGCCCATCGACCATAAATGCCCTATTTTCATCAAGCCAGGTACATATTGGCTGCAATGCAGCCTTTGGAATGATATCAGTTGCGGAATCTGAAATTTTCTGCGCATTCTCAACAGCCCATAAGTGATGAGAGTCCTTGCACAAGCCATGGGCTTGACCATCCGGGACTCCAGGGTGAAGGTCCTTGCCTGTCAGCGTTTCGTATACTTGGGTGGAGGTTTTGGGACTAGCGTCAGAAAACAGAGAGCTGTCCGGTATTGCGATGACGTGGGCAGCGGTATCTTGTTCATTCGTAGTAAATGCGCTTCCAAGACCATTGACAGCGTCTAGAAATACACACTTGACGGTAAGCTCTGTCCTGAACACGCCGAGAACAACGTCACTAGTTGAAACCTGTGAATTTGAGTCCTTCGATTGAAGTAGGACATAGTCCATAATGTAATTGAACTGCCGGCGTGCGATAGCATCATCAAGATCAGTCCAGTTAGGCACCCACGATGGGAGCCCATCATCGTTTTTACGGCTGCTACTTCTTAGGTAGATGAAATCCAGTGGTCCTCCGCTCTCTATAAACTCAGTGGCAAACTCCGTGAAGCTCTCCGCTACCGAACGTACATAGTTCGGTTCTGGGATGAATTTCTTCCCATCAAATGTAAGCTCAAGCAGAGCATAGAGTTTATCTCGCGGGTCAGTTGACAACGAAGATCGGCTTCGATGCAACGCGTCCACTAAGCTTACTGGTCTTCCAGCTATCCAGTCCGTTTGAAACTTTCTTAGAGAGGTAAATCTGGACACAGTGTCGTTCTGTGGTCCGTCTTCCGTAGTGACCGTTGTACCGTCTAGGAGGGACTGGCACGTTGTAACAAATGATTCCCAGGGTATCTTACAGCGACCGCAATATACAGTGATGTGTGAAGCCACTGCAATTTCCTGGATTATCCAGACGCGTCTCCAATAAGGTCGTGAAAGTAACTCTTTGAGAATAGGGAGATTCAAATGGCGACTACGCAGGTCGAGTTTCGGAGGCCCGCCGCCTCCTAAAAGTTGTACTGCATCTTCACTGAGAGGGTATTCAGGCCCCAGCCAAACAGCTACCTCTGACGCCTTCTGAAAGATCGTCTCCATTCTTTTGACCTGGGAGCTTCTCTCTTCGTTGTCTCCTTGGTTAATGCACAGTGCATCGGCCCAGACGTACTTTACTCCTTCAGCACGCAATCGCAGAAGAGCTTCGTTGAGATTAACTCTCACTTGGACTTTGTAGTTGTTCAGGCTTATAGAAATAGTATCCGTAAGCTCGCCCCAATTGTAAGATAATGCTACATACTGTGGAGCTTGAGGCAGTGACACGGGGGCAAGTAAGCACTGCAGTGACGTCTCATTGTTTGCCGGAATCAAAGTAAGGAGCCGAATATCAGCATTTTCAAAGCTCAGCGGTTGATATAGATGGCCCATCTCCAAGGCGGTTTGATCTTCCGGGGTACGTAGGATTTCGCTCTGCTTTTGAGCGCCCGCCTGCTGCTGTTCATGTTTGACTTGGCTGACGTGCTCCCCGTAAGCATCAGTACAGCACCTTCTCACATAAGCCTTTTGACACACCTTGAGTCCATTACACGCTGGGGGTGAATTTCTTCTATCGAATTTGCCAAATCTTGCACCAACAGTCGAATTTCGCGGCTGTGCCGTACCCACCGTAAGCCGTTCTTTATGCTCTCCCACTTTTGCCGCGTGCCGTTCGTCGTCACCACAATCTTTTGAACCTGTATGCCCAGTGTGCTCATTCCGATGGTGAAAGCTTTTAGCGCTTGCACTGACTCTGTTACTTGGAACTCAAGACGTTGCAGAATCTGCCGGTCCTTTAGTGCATCACAAACATGAAGGAAATCGAATATTTAAAACTGTTCACGTACAAGGGCTTTTCGATCGATTACGATTTGAGTCATGGCTTGGGCGCGAGACCTTTGCTTTCTTGATTCCAATGTTGTATTGCCCAGTTGCGCTGAAAATTCCTGAACATACCCACGACAGGCCGCACTAAGCGGAAAGTCGTCATTTTCGTTCAAGTTTTCGTAAAACCTACGGAGCGATGTGAAAACTTCAATATTCGCTTCTAGGATCGTAACAGCCTCTTTCGTTTTCTCTTCGTAGTGGCTCAGAGTCTGTAGGCCATACGGGGCGTAACGTAGTCGAGCCCCGGATGGATCTCTAGGTCTCATTATTGCCATTTGCGTCTACAGCGAGGATATTAGTAACGCTCCCTCTCAACGAATTGGGCTTCGGGGTTGCAAACTTGTTGGTCTGCTAAATCTTCTAGCCACCGAATATACCAGTCCCATCCTCCGGTAGACCACTGAGCATAGAGTAAATGAACCGCTAAGCTAGATATCAAACTCCGCTCCGGAGTGCTGAAATCCCTATTTTCAGGTCTCGCATATTTTCCAGTCAAATCTTGGACATGGTACTTGATATCCGAGCCCACCTCTGAGACTAACCAAAGTGTTGTCCCTTCAATAACGTCAAATTGATGATGAAAAGCTGTCTGACGGATAGCCCACACTCGGCTGCTCAAGTCCGGAGTGGCAGGTGAGAGGAATACAGCAGACTTCAGATTGTAGGACAGCTGGTATTGTCGCCCACTTCTGCCTAACCCCGGAATAGATGGACCACGAGGAGGGTTATCAATTAAGACCAGCTTGCGAAAGTCACTAGACCTTAAATTGAGCGATTTGCCCTGCATTCCGAAGGGGTGTATCATATCAAGATAGCCTGGCGTGACCTGGTGATAGCTGAATATTCGGACAAGCATCTCTCGAGTAATGTTCAGCGGCGCCCGAGAATTTTCCATAGGTATAAAACTTCCCATGATATCCAGTCAGCAATGTCACAGAAATTAGTGCTTAACTTACATGAAGCGGCATTTCGGATCCCTTTTGGTCGCCAACGATCCCACTCGTGTTGATGATAGTGGATCAAAAGTCGAGCAGTCTCCCAGCCACTTCTTTAGCCCGCCATCGTTGAAAACATTTTGTTTTTCAAAACCTGTGAAGAATTAGGATGCAATTTATTGGGGGTGCACGCTGGATAACCCCCCTTCACCTGTACGTACCCAATCTCGAAACGAGACTAAAACGTCATCTTCCGATGTGAACAGCCCCGGCTCTGCAGAATCTAGCCGGTGTTTGAATTCTAGCAGAGCATCAAAATAGGATGTTTGGAGGAGAAGATTGGTCGGATAGGCCTCGAACCTCTCGTACGAGCGCTCGAACTCGACTGGAAGGGCCAGACTTTCCATTGATCTATTTCTCGGAGAATTGTACGGTCGTGATAAGATCCGCCGGGGGGGGGAGGTAGATAGATATGGGTAGGAGCGACTGAAGTGATAATGAAGATGGGAATTGGTGCTATTGTCACCGACGTGAAAGAAATATTGAGGAGAGCCCTTCGAGGTGAGTTGGCAAAGGGCACGAGCAAAGCGAGCCAATCATACAAACAGTAAAAACCCAGATGGAGCTGCGCATGGGTCCCGCCAAAAGTCTTTGCCTGTTCAGGGTCAGATGGTTGTAACTGTGCTCTCAGACCTTGCAAATAAGGCCCTGAAAGACGTTCTTGCTTCCGTAATTAGCGGATGAACCTTAAACTCCTCCCCTGAAAGAGGTTTTAAGGCACTTTCAATGGGTTCAGGGTATTCCGGAACTGCCCTGCGAAAACCACGCACACAGCCGATCATCACGCTATCGTTCCCTGCCAGTAGCCCGGCTTGAGGACTCAAAGAACCGCTCCAGCAGTTTGCTACAGGCTTTCGACTCCAAACGCGCACTACTTTTAGCGTGAGCCTCCCAACAGCGGCAACCAAACTGCCTATTTCGAACAACAAATCAAGTGGAAGGACACATCTCTTGCATTTATGATATATGAGATCCGAGCGAACAAAACTTTCCAATAATTTAGCTCAATTAACTTGCGGCTTTTTACTATGTGCGATTGTTGTCGGTTTAAACTTTCCGGTAAGTGAAAATACATCGTAAATATTGTGGGACGTGCGGGATTGTTTCGCACTAACCAAAATCGTCACTCACTTTGACCCAAGGGACCGACCCGCGTGGCGATCTAGCATGAATTTGCACGCCACAGCAGCCACAAGGCTAATGACGATTTCCTACATGGTAGTAAGGCCTTAGAGCCCGGATAAGACTCTTTTACAAGTATTAGAGCTGATATAAGCTCGGTAGTGGAGCTGTGGTGGAGGAACTCTATCATACTATAAAAGGAAACCCTTTGCAAATCAGGCATGAGGGCGACGGTGTAAACGTGATTTTCTAGTACTATCCCTCCATGAATTTTCAGCACTGGGTCTACCGAGTGGCAATCACTGCATGACTTCTACCCTAGTAGGAAAGCGCAAGGATCCGATAGGAGACTGAGACTTTAACAAAAACCCACGGATTACCTATTTCTGTCTAGAATATAATATACTCTTTTGCTCACTATTGATTAGGCCACAATTCCTTTTTCATCAGTGCGGTGCTGAAAATTCACCGGGGGATAGTAGGAGGGGTTCAGGGTGTCCGGATTGGCCACGGAACACAACTCATAAAAAAATCTAAGAGGTATTAAGGTGTGCACAGATTTTAAGATATTTCAAGTCAAAGTACCTACAGTATTATTTTTTTTCGGCACGCAGGGATGGACGTTATTGCAAAAACACCTAAAATAAAACAAGCAGATTCTTTACCTTTGTCTTCTCTTCGTGTGAGAGTTGGCCTTTCTGAAACTCGAAGTGAACGCCCAAAAGTGGATACTCTTATAACCCTCTTTATGCATGATCGTGCCTCTGTAGCCAGCCAGGACACGAGCGCCGGGGTGACGCGAGACTTGAGCAAATCGACTAGAGAAAGCAGAGCTCAAACCAGCCGAAAGCAGCAGCCGAACTTTCTTCCCTCGCTAAAATAAATATTTATTGCGGCACAGTTGCCAACCATTGGCAGGGAGATCTCTACTTAGTCAACGACCCCTCCTCTCAGCCTTTAGGCAGCACAACTCAGGACCAAATCCATCTGTTATTAAGGGGTCGATCCTAAACCACAGAACAACAATTATATAAATTCTGCGAAGGGCTTCTATCGAATTTTGCTGGCTTCAAAATAGCAAGCTGTATTCCCGAACTAGGCGTCCAGCGTACGTTAGCGTATGACAACGATTCTAGAGGTGGAAATAAAGATCCACATATCTGAGGTAAGTCGACGGTTACAGATAGCAGATCATTTGAAACTGATTTTAATAAAGATCACATATTCAACGAGTATCTCAAGTTCTCAGTTGGTGCAGAGCACGGATTGAACGACTCTCATTGACATGGCTTTGCTAAATGCAGGCATGCCTAACCTACCAGGTGAAAACAGTAACACGTCTGTCCAGCCAAAGGAATTCCGCCTTGATATGTTCGAAATCGGAGAACACCTAGGTGAAGAGAAACTTGGCAATGCATATCTCGCCAAGCAACACAGTTCTGGATTGGCTTGCGTTCTCAAAATTCTCGACAAGGATAACATTAGGCATGCAAATCTAGGGGAGCAGGTTCAGAGACAGATTGATATCCACTCTAGCCTGCAACATCGCAATATTCTCAAACTATACGGACATTTCGAGGATGAGAAGAAAATCTATCTGATTCTCGAATTCGCCGGGAAGGAAACTTTGTTTAATAAGTACGTTGATTCCAAAAGCCGATGTCCAGAATGGAAGGCAGCTGGGTATATCGCACAAGTAGCAGCGGCGTTGGAATATATTCACGGGAAGGACGTTATCCATCGAGATCTTAAGCCAGAAGGTATCGTTCTAGATGAGGATGATCAGATCAAGATTTCGGATTTTGGCTGGAGTGTCCATGCACCAGCGCCACATAATAAGAGGAACACATTATGTGGAACTCTTGATTATCTGTCTCCAGAGATGATCAAGGTTCGAGGAAACGACTTTTATACTAACAAGATCGACTTATGGAGTCTAGGAGTATTGGTATACGAGTTATTAGTTGGAGAGACACCGTTTAAAGGAGAGCCATTGATTACACAGAGAAAAATCGCAAAGGCAGAACTGACTATACCGAGTTTTGTGAGTGTAGAAGCAAAGGATTTGATTGAAAAGGTAAGATAGTGTTTCATGTTTGGAAGAATGTTTTCTAAAAATCCACAGCTCCTCGTCCTTGACCCAGATGAGCGACTTTCTCTCGAAAATGTGCGAAAACATCCGTGGATCATCAAGCAGTAGGTGGAACACTCGAAAATGGGTTACTAAACTTGTAATCTATGTTCAGGCGCGCTGCCTCCTTGAGTTTAGCACACCCGCTTCGGAGATATATGGCGCCTCGCTTACCGAGCTGCTGCTTTTAATGATGAATAAGAACCCTTCTCCTTCCTTTATCAAATCTATCGATTGATTCCAAAATTTTCCACTTCACTTACGCGTAACTCTTTCCATAATTGGATATCAGCCTCGCTGCCTCGCTTTACTCTCAGTTTCAATCTCTTAGCTACGCATCGCTTCCCTTTGCTCCGCTCTAATTACTGACAATAATAGTAAACTCTGGGTGCCCGTGAAAGATTAGAACCGTTTTATTACTATAGCCATACTGCTATTCAGGGCAGCTAGTCACACTGTTTACAGAGTTACCACTCTTCGAGCTGTGCGGAAAGTCTCAGGTCCTATTAGCAAGAGTAACAAGATTTAATGTCCCAATTTACTTACAATCTACGGACTATTATTTCTTTATCCTACTCGATGTAAGCCAACTGAAATAGTCCTGCCCCATTGTTGCAAACCATGTAATGAGATTTTGTCCCGTCCGAGAAGAACGAACTAGGCGATTTAGATTGGAAAGTGACAGACCAAAAGCGGCCAAGCGGTCCCAAGTAGTCCCACTACTAGGCCGAGATGTGGAAATACGAATAATCAACTCTGTGAACTCTTAAAATAAACACTTTTAAAAACCATGAACTAGACAAGCGAAGCCATTTCAAAAGAGCAGCCTGCTGTGTTACATGATGGATCATATCTCTTTCTTTTTTACAGATCTGAGATCTGCAAGTCCGGCTGGTCTCCCGACGTTGGTGCGGACTAAAGTTAAGTGGCGCGGTGAGGCGCTATTCCGACCGAACCTAAAATGGAGAAAAAGAAAGAAAAAACAATCTTCCGAAATCAGCACGTTTATTTGGCATTTTTTCTCCTTGAACAAGGATTAGAACTTTGTTTAATCTAATTTTAAGATTTGTTTCGTGAGTGTTGCGATTTTCTAAGGGGATTTACACTTTGCTCATTGACGCCCAGACTTCTTTTTAATATGTTGGGAAATGTAGAAGGTAATTCTAAAAAACTATAATTGTAAATTATTCTGGAACACGTCCCAGCTCTTCGATTAGACATTCATATCTTGAAATTTCTTTGCACCGAAGAGTTATATAAATGTTTCTTATTTTTTTTTTAAACTTATGTACTATCAAATAACATATCGTGGGTATATCTAAAGCGTAGGCGGGTATTTCCCTACAAACTCCGAGGTTTCCATCACGGGACTCATGCCACTCTGGGGCGTCTCCTCTCTCCCTCTTGCTCTCCTCAGCGCCCT
Source organism: Haplographium delicatum (assembly GCA_037952705.1). NCBI lineage: Eukaryota > Fungi > Ascomycota > Leotiomycetes > Helotiales > Hyaloscyphaceae > Haplographium > Haplographium delicatum. The sequence continues at coordinate 17,977 of JAPZPC010000007.1, forward strand.
CCAAAAGCCTACTATCAGCTCCAAGATGGCTACTACTGCGTAAACACCAGCCATGACAGCGATGTCGATGACTTGGTCGCTGATGGGATATTTGCTTCCCTTCCGACCATTAATGCCTTCTTTTGAAAGCCCAACAACCTTGACCGCACTCATTGCCACCCCGCCGATCCATATCACGGCGTTAATACCCTGCCATCCTCGTATTCTCCCTTTAAACCCCTCCGAGTAGTGTAGTACGAGCGCGAGGATCATGCCCACGTACGAAAATGGCAGCAATGTAATGCCAAAATGGATAAGAGAAAGACGCACGATTTCCAGTGTCGCCATGAGGATATTGCATATGACGAGAACGTAATATACTGCAGAAATGGTATTGAAAGACCAGTTTTTCCGCGGCTGGGAGCGTAGGTATGCGGTAGAGGGGTTGAAGTTTGTTTTATGGTGGTGGAGGCTGAGAATTAAGAGTGTTGGGAGAAGGAGAAGAGCGAGAAATATGGGTAGAGGTATGAGGATGGTATCTGTGAAGCAGGAGGTGGGGAGAGGAGCGGAAAGGGTGGATTTTGGGCCCTGTAAGAGAACAATTAGCTATAATGTCTTGCAGACAAAATGCCAGAGTTGCCAGAGGCAAAAGGAGGAACTTACAAAGCCCTCGGGGCGGTTGGTACATAATTGCATCTTGTCTTGTCTCTGTCACTCTCAAAGAAGATTGACTTGTTTGTACAAGGAGTCAGCTTACGACACCAGTATGATGTTTCGCAAACGCTCGCTCGCCGCGACTCGAAGGAGAAATGGGAAAATAATAATTCGAGTTTGGCCAGACTAGAAGGTATCGCAAGTCGCAATCGTAAAGGCGGGATTTTAAGGCGACAAATATGCTTTCGAGCCCGCGCAAAGAAATGTCGCTATCCCCACGAGGGAGCTCGTCGGCAGATGGGGTGTAAGTTCTCCTTTGTCTCGAGATCGTTTCAGACACTCGCGCACACACTCAACACCTAACGGCTATTCTGCAATTAATATCATGCCGTGCATGAAATTTGGAATAAGGGATCGATGTAGATGGTTTGGCTGCGGGCGCAGTGTGTGGTTTATATGGCATGGGAGTCGTCATTATTATAATTTGGTTTGGGGGAGTAGCTAGATGGGCGAGATGCGGGCTGGTGTAAAAATAGTGGCCGAAAGGGGCTTCGAGTCGCTCGTCGCAATAATAATAGTTCCGGAATACAGGCCTTCCGGGGGCTGATCGGTGCCTCAATGGTCCACTGGCTCACGCTTATTGTTAAGCTTATCCGAGGACGAATGTACGGAAGGACAGTAGCTTACTGTCGGCGCTGCGCCAAAAAGCAGTACGAGGCTGTAATAGGTGGCCGCACGGTGCGGTAGTTCCCATAGTGCTGGAGACGGAATTGGGAGGCTAGTTAGAATTGGGTTGGCTAGACGGAAACGAAAAACGGACCTGGTTCGTCTGATATTTGGCATTGACATTGACACCGGCAGCATGTGGGGTAATCCTTGTTGGCATTTGGCTCTTGATTGATAGTGGGGTCAAGGATCCCTGATGCAGAGGATTTTACTCTATATTAAAAGGTTTTGATAGTTTCGCAATTATTTGTACCTCATATAGGTTGTCAAGCCATTTACTCATCATGTTCTCCACGTGCTCATTTGCAAACGATCAAGTATCGAAATGAGGGACGAATTTAAATAATAAAAAAACATGGTCTATATTCCCTGTGCCCTTATAATTTTAGTCTATTTACAAATTAATACTCTCATCCTGCCTCAGTCTCCTATCGTTGCCAAACTGTGCTGATATCAGAGCAACTACCGACAGTTGACTACCAGGGAAGAGCCTCGCCCTCCTGACTAACGAATGTACCTGCTTTCTCGATCGATGCAGCATCGAACTGCGCGACGAGGCCCTTGATACTGTCCTCAAGAGTTACAGGCGCATCCTCCATACCAACGAACTGAGCTGCGCCAGTACCCATATCGGTCTGAACCCATCCAGGATTGAAAGCCATCACAGTCAAATTCGGGAGCTCGTAGTGCAACTTGAGCACCAAGTAGTTGGCTGCAGCCTTGCTGACACCGTAAGAGAAGAAAGGAACACGATATTGGTCTAGTAATTTCATCGAGCCAATGGTCGAGGTAATAACCAAAAACTTGGGGTTGGAAGAGGCCTCAAGAAGAGGGTAAAACGCCTTGATCAAGTTGAGAGGGCCAACTGTGTTGACCTCAAAACTCTCTCGAACAGCGTCTGCGGGAGTTTCGAGGACGGGACCGATCTTGCCCATGTAGCCGGCATTGGAGATCAAAGTATCAACCTTGGAAATGCCATACTCGTTCTTCAGCTCTTCAACGGCGGCAGCGGGATCAGAGTCAACTGTTGAATCAATCTTGACGACAATGAGTTTGCTGCCTGCTCCTATCTTAACCGAACTGAGAGCCTTCTTAGACGAGGCCACATTTAGAACAGCGGCGATCACAGTAGTTTGTTCGCGAGCAACAATAGCCTCTAAGAGACCTTTGCCAATGCCTCTGTTGGCACCTGTGATGAGGTAGGTAGTTCCAGACATGATAAATGATTTATTGGATGATACTGGAGAAAGGTTGAAATTGATTTTGCTTGGTGTTTTAAGATGTCGAGTCGATTTTTATGAAGAAGACTGTTTGAGTATCGAGTATCGAGTGTTGATTATTGCGATTAATGATTGAGTACTTTGATATTTGATGTGTTGATGATATAGAAGAAAGATCCATTCTAGCAAGCCCTCGACCTCTATTATATACATGATGATGAGCACCAGGAGTTGAAGCTTCAACTGACGTCGCATGTATCACACAAAGGCGCAAATTATCAATCGCGATGCTGATTAATGATATATTCCGCTTCTTTGTAGACGGTTGTCTGAGATACGCTAGCCATTTTCCAAATCGGGAAAAGAAACTAGAAATTATGGTGACTGCCGACCGACGATTGCTCAGCAATGAAAATGCGGGGCGCGTGGGAGTTACTGTAGGTGCAGCCATACAGTAGAACATACAGCCTTGCATCATACAAGGCCGACAAATCGTACGAGTGGATTTGCGATTGCCAGATTTCAAAAGGCTACGAGAGATGCTTACCAACCCATCTTCGCTTAGCGCCTATGACGAACCTGGTCTTGTTTACGGATCCGTAGTTTATTTCCTGTTCGAGAGAAAGGTGGCTGCCCGGACCCTGTTCAGTAATCATACGTCAATACCTAGGTACGACCGGTACTGTAACTAAACGTTTGTCGCAGGGCAGCACCGACGTCATCGATTCCAACGCATTCTCTCATGCGCAGCAGCAGCAGTTCTCCAGCCAAAGAATTGGAAATCTGATAATTTAAAAACCCGAGTTCTATTTCTTAAGGGTAATTGAGAGCGGAGATGATGAAACATGAGAATGTTCTGGTATAATCCCCAGAAGTATTTCAAAAGAGAAATGACGTGGGAAGGTAATATGTAGCCAAATTTGATGTCACATGACCAAGAAGTCTTGAGCCACTCTTATCATTAAAATCATTTTAATCATTCTAATACTAACGTTATACCGAGATATCATAGGGTTCAATCGGAATTTGTACCTGGATGATTCTAGACCCTGAATTTCTAGCTGTCTGTGCTCGATGGCCCCTTCGCATTGCCATTGGCCCACAGAGCGGATATATGAGCTAGTGACAGTACATGATTAAAAACATTTCCCGGAATTGTTATGACTATCGAGTTATATTTTCTTGATTTTTGTAGACAATTTTATGCAAATACAAGTAAGAAGCCTATCATGCTTTATCTCTACCGTTTTGAACACAGGTAACTGACTTGAGGCTCTAGTAGACCATCACCGTTAAAATTTGAACGTGACCCTAATCCAGGTTCGGAAAGTAGATCATTTTTGACTCTTTATCAAAAATTTGCTATTTAATGACTGGTTATAATCATTTGCCTTGGGAACAAAAAGACAAGAAAATATAATTATTCATCTTTTAATCCCACCATTTCCATCGAAACCTTCCATAACCTCGCCTCCTTGCCTTCATCGTAAGCCCATGGCCCATAGCCGGGACTCCACTGCCCATCATCCGCTTCCCATTTCTTTGCAATCTGACAGTTTTCTAGATACCTCCCACCTTTCCCTTCCAGCGCCTTCGCCGTCGCAGCCCAGACCGTCGTTGCTGCTCCTTGCTCTTCATTCTTCAACATCTTGCTAAGAGATGGATCCTTGAGCAACGCCGCTTTTTCTTCCTCAGATGCATATCTTAGAAGACCTGTTGATGCGACTCCACCAGGCTGCAAACTCCATGCATGAAGGCCTTGTGAGCCATACCTCCGATCAATCTCGTTAGCCGTCCAGAGGTTTGCGGTTTTACTTTGACCATAGGCAATCCAAGGATTATACTTGCCATCCAGGTTAATGTTGTCAAAATCAACTTCCGCGCCTCTGTGACCGATGGATGAGACAATAACGACTCGAGAATTAAATTGAGGCGTTGAAGAGGCGAGAAGAATAGGTTTGAGGAGATTGAATAGCAGGAACTGAGAGAGGTGATTGGTACCGAGCTGGGTTTCAAAGCCGTCTTGGGTACGGCCTTCGGGACTTCTCATTACACCTGCGTTGGCGATAAAAACCTCGAGAGACTTTGATTTCGAAAGAAATTCCTTGGCGCAGGATATGACGCTGGCCAGGGAGTTGAGATCGAGCTCGAGGAGGTGCACGCGAGGTGATTCGATGAGGTCACCGAGAGCTATCTTTGCCTTTGAGATATCTCGTGCAGTAAGATACATTGTAGCTCCCGTTGTGTATAATGTTTTTGCAGTTTCAACACCAATACCTGAAGAGCATCCTGTGATGAAAATAGTTTTGTCATTCCATTTCCCTTGGAGACCCTCATCTTGAAGAATCTGTCTAGCTGTCGGGCGTTTGTCTCCTGGTCCATTGGGAGACTGGTGAACATCCGCGTATTTGGTAGTCATATCGATGAATTAAGAAAGTAAGAGATAGTAAATAGATGAAGGTTGAATGTTTGTGATTGTGTTAACTCAACTTGTTAAGATGAAGATTTTATAAGTAATGGAAGGTTCCATACTTGCTAGCATAACGCCGAAATTCGTCCATGTCAACCTGTAGCCCGATAGGCGATAATACTTTTTCAGAGAGTCTATGGTGAGATTGACGTCAAATTGTATAGAAATAACTGGGCCAAAACTCATTGGGACCAGAACGTATGGCCATCTTGCAGGCTTGGCAACCTGCAGAGCGGACCATATGTCGGAGTTATGAGGTTGCCGCCCTGCAGGGCAACTGTAACTCGCCAAGTAAAGCTGAGTTTTAAGCTGTGCTCCGCTTCCGCTCCTTACCTCCGCTCTCCATAGCGGTCAGCAGGTTGCATAAGCGAGACGTTCAATAACTGAGGATTAGAACAACTTGGCCAATTGCGAAGGTTTCTCAAATAGCCAAAGATTCCAGAAATATATTTTGCAATAAACTTCAATAGTCTCAATTCCATGCGCTTAGAGTTTCAAGATTATACGAGTACAACCCATTAGTAAAGGAAGAGTGATTATCTTTCTAATCACTCTACTTCTGTTATTAGAGGGTGGATCATCTCCTCCGTGATTGGCCCATCCAACTTCTTGGGAGGCTTCATACTCTTTCATTTCAACAGGAACACGGCGGACCAGAATACTCAAGCAAGCCGGTAATAATCCGATGCGAAGCATCCATGCAGTACTTCGGGTCCTCGGCTAGGATACCTCTTCTTAATTCGGTTGCACGAGATTTAATGATCTTACCAGCGTCGAACTTTGGAATGCTAAAGCCGCGAACATATTGAACAAGCTTATTGTTAAGAATGATATTGCTGACAGTGACAAAGAGCCACTGCAGAAATCAGGGAGCCGACTTCCAAGAAGGAGGCCTCCTTCATATGGAAGTGCCTCTCCAAGCTCTCGGTCTCGCTGTACCCGAGTTGACAGTTATCAAATGCCTGAATTTTCTTCTGGAACGCTACTATTCTTGTACTCAGAGGCACTGAATTGGCTAGATGGAAATTGAGTTAGACATGCGAGTTAGTGATAATGAGGTTTGAAATCTGATTGGCTTACTCGGTGAGCGTTGGGAAGCAAGCAGGCACGTGATATCGACAACCTCCCCCTTTTATGAAGAAGTGAACCGATTTGCCCCGGGTAATATATGTTTACTTATTTCGAATCAAGTTTCGGCGTATAAAATATCTCAAGTGCCTTCCGCTCGTTCTCAACAACATGAAAAGCAACACAGACAGCACCAAACCAATATCAGCACCGGCGTGGACCAGCATCACTTTCACCTCGAAACTTAATGGTTTCCTGCCAGTATCCCTCGCCCCATCCAGCTAAAAGTTACCATCGTCATTACGGGTGCGAGCCGCAATATTGGCGCCGCAATAGCCAAAGCCTTCGCACAGGCTGGGGCAAGGGGCCTCCTCCTGACCGCGGCCTCAGAGTCCGCCGCCCTCCTTGAAACAAAGAAGGAAGTTGAAGCAGCAGGGATCTTTCCAGATCTTAAAGTCACCGTCCTCGCTGCCGATATGGCTAATCCGTCTTCAGCAAGGCTGATTGCAGACACAATCTCGTCATCATATGGCCGACTCAACCTGCTCATCAACAACAGTTGCGAAAAGAGAAGAAGTTGCGGAACATTTCAAGGGAAGGTTTCCTTACAAATCTGGATATCTTGCGCCTGGATATCCTTTTGGGTTATGAAAGTGAGAAGAGGAGACATCCCAAGGCTCCGAGTGAAAGATGCATGATTTTCAGAAAATTATGGCTCACCAGCTCAATTGATGTTAGAAAACAAAAATATGAATGCGCTAAAATAAATTTGGACTTTCAACTATTCTCATCAGTAGGATATCCAGTATGCAAACGCGCTTGTTCATATAGCTCCCATGATATCCTAAATCCTATCAGTGCCAAACGCCACCCCTTGCCAACGCCAGCCCAACCTATGGGAAATATGCACAATTAATACTATAAACACCGAACACCATGTCGCGATGTTTATAAAAAATAATATTCATTTCGACAAATAATTTTGCTCCATCATGATCCCTTTTCATTTCAACAAGGCATGGCTCACAAATGAGATGGATAAGTGCCCTGCCTCCGCAAGAACAATGTAGTAGTGGACTCTAGCTGAGTCTGTGCGAAATTGGAATTGGAAACAAACGAATCATTCCATTGATGCCAAGCACCAGGAGCCCTCCCGTTATTACTCGGTTTGTCTAGATGTTTTGCCAAAGCCCAATAGTGGCCACTCGCAATTGAATTTCCTTGATGTTGTAAGACCGCATATATGTCATATCTAAAAGGGCCGATTTGACCGGGCTGTAAACCTGATGGAACCGGCCCACCCGGTGGAAGGAAGGCATCAGTAAGATCTAAACCATTTTCAGGGAACGTGAATTTAGTTTTGATTTTCCCCGTGTCGTGAGCGTGATATCGAATAAGGTGAATGGCAAGATAATTGGGGAAGTATGTAATGAAATTCCATTGGGTGGCAGTCACTGTCTGCTTGCAATGTTGGCATGTATAGTCATCGACCTCACTGTTAGTTCTAGAACCAAATTGCTTGAGTACCGCACTGCGAAAGGACTGGGTTACTGATTCATCGACAATGGAAAGAAGAATCGAGTTGAACGAATTGAAGCCCCTGTGCTCTTGTTTGCAATTCGGACATGTGTAGAGCTGCACCTGCTGGCCTTTAAACTGTTGAGTGATGGGTGATGCTTGCCCAACCATTTGGAATAGCCAAGAACGACGCGCTCCCTCCAAAAGTGTGCATTTGTTGAATGTAGCTTGCACTTCATCGCTCTTTTTGGGCTCCGGCTGATTTCGTAAGGGGTTGAGCTCATCGTCTAGGATATCAATTATGTAATCGAAAAACTCAGCGGCATCATGCTGTCTTGTCATTCCACCGTAAGCTCTGTCTCTAATTTTGACATCTCCTTGGGAACCGGCGTGGATTGTGTTCACATATTTCTATATCTAATTAGCACGGTGAACCACGATACCGACGTTTACATACCGCAAAAGTCCGAGGAGCAACATAGTCATATTGTCCACTCCATAAATGACCTAATAAATTCCCTAAGCTTCTAACCATTAGCTGAGGAGGATCAGTTGTTTCTGGATCCTTCCTGGGAATGGGAATTTTTGGCGGGTATTGATAATTGATCAAAAGGTCCCGGAGAAATGGTGTAGCGCTGATGCATTGAATAGCAGCATTCATGTAACATATAACACCGGAATTTTGGAGTCCAGTGAGACCAGGAGTTACCCGGTAACTGGTAATGGAGTCAAAACCCGCAATGGTATGGGCAGGCGTCGCAGCAGGCCCTCTCTCAGAGATTCCACTGGATCTTTGCCTTGGGAGAGCTGGAGGGGGTCTGGCAGGTGGTTTTGGCATCGTTTGGACCAGTTCATCATGCAATCCCTTTGGCGGAGGAGGAGAAGGCGTAGAAGAAACCATTGACTCTTGGATAGTAGCGACATCCGGAAATCGACGAAAGAAGTCCTCGGTAGTTCTGGAATAAGCAATTTCATCAGAGGTAGTGCCTTCTTTTGCTGTAGGGCTTCCAATAGAACTCTCTTCTTTCAGCACTTCGTCCCAACGCTTTTCCTCTTCTTTTGATTGAAGGCGAGAGGTGCGGGTTCTTCTTCTGTTTATAGAAAGCTTTCGGGGATCCTGAGATATTGGAACTCGCCCAAGCTTTGGGGGGGATTTGGTTGAATTTTCAGCACCGGATGCAAGAGATGATTGCAGCGAGCTTGATCCCAGAACATCGACCCACGCATCTAGGCCTCCTTCAAGCAGCTTTGGAGGGTTCTTAAGCCGTTTGTCATAGCCAAAATCGTACACAGCAGAGTAAAAGTCTTGTAGTTTACTGCTGTGCCCATTTGGAGATTTAATCGCCTTAGATGATTGATCATAAAATACGATCAAGTCAAAATCTTCCCTTTGGTCGTATAGACTCTGCTCCAAGTCTGGAGCAATCACCATGGTCTCTCCTAGCTGTTCCCCTGAGACCCCATGACGCAGAGCAATTGGCTCTACACAAATGATAAATTGGGACATGATATGGCCAGTATCAAACTCCTCACGGCTTCGAATGTCAACCAGGAGAATCCTATATGCGGGGAGGAATCTCATGAGTTCATCGGCAGTGATGATTGGTGAATCTGGAATGGGAGATCGCTGGACCTGAGAGGATCTTTGCGGAGGGGAATTAGTGTTTATAGTGTGAGCAGGAGAAAAATAGTCCTCTCGATTGTCAACTAGATCAGGGGTTGGGCCAACTGTAGAGATCGGAGGAGCAGATGCATCACGTCCTCTATAAGACGAACTTCGAGGAACACTAGAGGGAAGATTCACAGTAGCTGGATTTTCAGTACCACGAGCAGGGCTATATATAGCATCTGGAGCTCTGGGCATCGTAGGAATTTCCACGTCTAGTGGAAGCTTCGATGATCGTGGATTTGTCTTCGGAACGGATGGCATTTCGGGCGGCTCTGTGGACCGGTTTGATGTAGTATAATTTCCTGGTTGTGATTTAGGAACTGATTCTGGAATGGATATCGGTCTTGTTCGAATTCGCGGATCCTGAACGTGAACCTTTCCATCAGGGCTCCGTAACCTAGCAAATCGTTCAGCCAATTCCGACTCGAACTGTGGGGTTCCATTCGCGGCAGGCTGATGAAGAGATTTCCCATGCAGAGCATTGGGCTTTGGTTGAATCGGAGGCTTCTTGCGAGGTGGTGCTTCAGTTCCCATAGAGCTGGTGTTCAGAGGTTGCAAGGACGCAGCTCGAGTATGGCCATTGGCTGTACCATTGTGAGTATTTCCAGACCCATTTCCATTCGAAGTCTGTGATACTGGCTTGACGCCGCTCCTGGCATTATTTTCCTTGATGATTTCTTTTACATCAGTGAACGCCTTGTCTTGAGCTTTCAGCCTCTTCGTAAAACCAATATAAAGACGATGCAATTCTCCGCGATCGGCTTGAAGGGCAGGATAATCTTTGTGACGAGGGATTAGATCTACCGCAATAGTGTAAGCCTTGATATAGGCTTTCAGGGCCACGTCAGGTCTTCGAAAGTCCAATGAAGATTCTGCTGATTTTGCGAGATGATCTCCTTCTTGGAGAAGACTCCGGATTGGCAAATTGATGTCTATATCGGGCTTCGCGGCTGTCAAATCGTCCAGGTGGGGAAAAATTCGATTCGCCCCGTTCATCCCATCCAGGTTATTGGGTTTTACGCCATTTATCGTACTGACAGGCCCTCCTCCATTGATCGAAGAGGCTCGAGTATGGGGAGAACCACCGGCCGCGACAGGACTCATATCGATGGGTGTAAAAGTCGGGTCTAGGGCATGTCGAGACGGTGTAGGAGATCAAAACGATATCGACTACCGGGAGGTGAGATAGCCAAGGCCAGTGTAGTCGCGGGCGAAGGTTGCGTCTGGGAGTGAGCAGGTCAAATAGCTAGCGCGTGAATACACATTTGAAGAACTCGAGAAGGAAGCCGGAGCGTGGTTTCGGTTTATAGGAATCCAGTCAGGAAGAAAAGGGCCCAAAGGGAGTAAATGGAATGCTGTCTGTTGTCTTTATCGTGCGCTTTGCGCCACATTCATTCCTCGAAAGGTGGTCGCATTCCTCGGCAGGATTTTGTATTGGAGGTTCATTGGAACGTAGACGCAGCAACAGACGACCTCCGTCGTCATTTCGAGCCAGGTTCTACCGTAGCCTTACGCGAGGCCAGATGGCAAACGCAGTCGCAACCACAAACGCAGATGCCGCCGCATGTGGCAGGATCCTGGACCTCTCCGAAGCTTCAAAGCCCTGCCTATTATTCCTACGCTGCAACACTACTCTACACCACACCTTCCAGACCATACCAGGCAAACATCTCTTCTGACCACGACTCATTCTTCCACCATCTCAGAGCTCGGTCAGACGTGGGAATAGTAACATATTTGTCTTCTACCTGCGGAGAGGCGATCTATTTTATTGTGGTGACGGCTGTTCCAACACGATGGCTGGATGGTTTGGATCAGCTTCCCAGATCGATGAGCAAGTCGACCGGGCTACGGCGAGCTCATTGTAAGCACTTCCCCGCTCAGAATTACCCTGCGATATGCTAACTTGTCGTAGGGAGGATATTGCGCTCAACCTCGAGATTTCGGACCTGATCCGCTCCAAGACGGTGGGCTCGAAGGAGGCGATGCGTTCTCTCAAACGGCGCATAGGCAACAAGAATCCAAACACTCAGCTGAGTGCCCTCATCGTTCGTCACTTCCCAGATCCGCATATCTCCCTCAGATTCGATGCTAATCATGGGTCTACAGCTCACAGATACATGTGTGAAAAATGGCGGTTCTCATTTTCTCGTCGAAATCGCGTCGCGGGAGTTCATGGACAACCTGGTATCTCTTTTGAAAGCATATGGTGGCGCTGCTGTGAATGAGGAAGTGAAAGCAAAAATTCTGGAATTAATTCAGACGTGGGCAACAGCTACAGAAGGGCGACACGATCTATCCTACATTAACGAAACTTATAAGAGCTTACAAAGAGATGGCTTTCACTTTCCACCGAAGGTTGATGTTGCAAAGAGCATGGTGGACAGTAGTGCGGTATGTAAAAGAAAATCACTTCATTCAGCATTTGCTAAGTATCGGAATAGCCTCCCGAGTGGACAGATTCAGATGTTTGCATGCGATGCAGAACCGCCTTCAGCTTCACGAATCGAAAACACCATTGCCGAAACTGTGGAAATGTGTTCGATCAACAATGCTCAAGCAAAGTTCTCCCTCTGCCTCATCTGGGTATTTTACAACCTGTCAGGGTGGATGACGGATGTTATATAAAGTTGACGGATAAGTCATCGAAAGGGGGTTCTTTCACAAACGAACGTTCCCCAATTCCAAAACATAGACCGCAATCTTCTATGCAACCTCGGAGTGCGCGAATAGATGATGGGTTCGACGAAGATCTCAAACGAGCTCTGGCCATGAGTTTAGAAGAAGTAAATGGTCACTCAGGATCTGGATACGTTCCTCTTTCAAAAGCTCAACCATCTCAGCCTGCGACCACTAATGGGACACCTAAGCCGTCGGGCAAGCCGGCTGAAGAAGAAGATGACGACTTAAAAGCTGCGATCGCTGCATCAATTGCCGACATGGAAGAGCAAAAAAAGAAACATGCTGCAACAATGAAGGAACAAGTTGCCAATCCCACGCCCCAGGCATCAGGAACATTCATCTTACCTAAAAATGACTATGAACTCACCCCCGTTGAAGCGGAAAATATCAATCTCTTTTCTACTTTGGTCGATCGGTTGCAAACTCAGCCGCCCGGAACTATACTTCGAGAGCCGCAAATCCAAGAACTGTATGAAAGTATCAATAAACTTCGCCCAAAACTCGCACGAACATATGGCGAGACTATGAGCAAGCATGGTAAGTGGCTAATCACAATTTCAAAGAAACACCTCTGACAGAATCAGATGCTCTACTTGATCTCCATGCCAAGTTATCAACTGTCGTGCGATATTATGACCGTATGCTTGAGGATCGTCTTTCCAGCACCTACAGCCAACATACCATTAGCGGATACAATCTTCCACCCCAAAGACCAGTGTCGACGATGTACCCATCAATTTCAGCTAATATACCAAATGGAGCCGGCACAGCAGAAAGCTTTTACAACTCAAATGCCCAACAAGAGCCTTATGGACAGCCACAATCCACCTACTCGTATGGTCCACCTCAACCACAACAACAATTTCACCAATATGACAAGAGGGCGTCAGTTGTAAGTCAAGGATTTACGGGACAAGAACCGCGCAAGGAGACATTTAGTAGCCAATACCCGCCTCAACAACCATTACCAGTCCAAAGAACTGGAAGCTGGCAAGCCTCAGGCCCATCCGCTGCCCCTTACGCGCCTGCGTCACAGCCTTCTGGTTATCCTACAGAGACGACGCAACAACAACAAGGAAATCTGCCTGTTAACGTTCCACAGCAAACTCCTGCACCTATGGCACCTTCTCAACCTCTAGGCTATGGGCCCTCGGAACCAGCCATGTCCCCACCCGCCGATCCGAATGCCGCTCTATACTATAATAATCCAGCACAGGCCCCTCCAGCACAACCAGCCCCAGAACAATACCCTCCTAGTCATCAGTCGCCGCAACAATATCATTCTTCTATTCAACCAGTATCGCCTCAATTGTATACTCGACAGCCCTCGATGCCTCAGGAGCAGTATGCCCCTCCTCCCCAGCAACAGATTCCTCCCCAACAACAGCCTCTTTCCCAGCAACATGCTCCTCAGCAACAAGCTCCTCCCCCCCACCATGCGCCGCTAGCCCAACAGCAGCAACCGTCAAACCCTTATTGGCAATCACAGCAGCAAAATCCAACGCCCCAGCAAGCATGGCAAACCCCGGGACCTTCGTATGGCGGGTACACTCAAGACTCGTTCCCTTCGGCACCTCAACATACACCGCAACAGCCACAAATAGTAGAGGAGAGCCTCATTGATCTTTAACTGGCAAATGGAATATGTGAGCGATGGCGTTAGTGGATCATTTCAAAATTGTATAATTTCCATTATCGCTTTGGTATATATGTACCGAAGCATGGATTTTTGGCATGTATACAGATCTGAAGCGGACAACTTTACGTTGTATCAAGCTAAGCATCAGACGGGTAGCATAGCTCAATGTACGATCTTTTAGATACTACTTTACATGATCTAACTATCGTGATATGACTGAAGTCGTTTGTAATTAATATTGCTTCTTGCCTGATAATCTACGTCATTTCAAATGCCAATTTATATATATCACGTATCCAACTAGTTCAATCAACATGTTATTAACAAAAATGACCACCTCTAAATTTGCATACAGATGCAAAGGGTTTTAGTTGACGGTTATGTAGTACTACGAATAGCGGAAGACGAGTGTCATGTGACTAAGCCCACCCATGAATTCTGGAAATTCGATGACGGTACTGTACTGTACCTGCAAGGAACAACCCCACCACGACTACAATCCCCCAAGCATTCCATTTTACAATACGACACCAAGATCTTATGCAGATTTCACGACAAATCTAGAATCCATACTCTTCTGCCCAGACGATTTAAAATTAGGGAAAACTCCCCAAACAAGGGGATAACACAAGATGTCTCGACATCGACTAATCCGTGCTCTGGATGCTGATGAGGAAATGGATGTTTTTGATGGGGAAGACGAGGATGACTATGATGAGGGCGAAAATCGTGAGTGCTTTTATATTTGCGTGCTTAGTGCTTCTTACGGCATCCGAGTGTACAATATGCTAATTAAAGATAGACGTCAGTGAAGAAGATAAAGGTCTGTTTTTTGTCTTCCAAGCACAGCTACCCCGCCACTTTGCCCCCACCTCCGACCAAGAACAAATCATACAATTCCAACTTCAAGCCGGGCTGATATGTACATAGAGGCATTACGAATAGGAACCATCGATGTTCGCGATGCGTTGGGACCCTCAGGAGGGTTTATAACGGACGATCAAATTCAAGAAGCTTTGTGGTATTACTATTTCGATGTCCAGAAGGCGGTAGCATATTTGATCAAGACACATATAGAGAAGCCAAAACCAAAGAAGGAGAAGGTACAACCTGTAAAGAAAGAGCAAGGTGCGTTGTTTTCTTTTGCGAGTGCTGGTGCTGGTGCTTCGAAATTGTATAGTACTACCTATGCTGGCCCAGGTGGGTATGCTTTTCATATATCTGTTAAAAGTGCCCGGTGTAAAACAGTTGCTCACAACTCCAATAGGGCAATACCTTGAAAGTTATACGCAGCACGGCGCATGCTCGAAGCCCTTCTCTTTCGTAGACTTCTTCAAGGATACACCATGGCTTAACGTCCCCTCCCATCGGCAGGCTATATTCATAGCTCCGCTATACCCCCGAGGCGGTCTTCTAGGCGGTTCATCTGATGGAGCTCCCAAGATGTCCAAGTTACAAGCTTTGGCTGCAGCCAGAAAGAAGAAGGCGCAGGAGCAAAAATCAAATGGCAGTACTGGAGTTGAGCAGCCAATGGAAACTCTTACACTCAATCAAAGTGGGCAAAAGGCCGGTTCGTCATCGGAATCTGCAGCGAAATTAACACGAGGATTTCCTTTGCGGAAGCGGAAAGATTCTAATCCACACGAGAAAGCTCCGAAGGCACCACCTTCAGAACCCCAGTTAAATCAAAATATTGATACTACAATGGATGAAGCTCCCCTTGACCGAGCGGAGCCATCAGCATTTGCCAGCGCTATGTTTGGCGGCCCCCCTCGAATTTCGTCGCGCCAGCATCAAGACCACCTCTTTACTCTTCCATATACCACAGTCCCTCCTTTCACGACGGCTGACCCGTTTGCAGGACCAAGTCCAGATGACGTGGTAATAGCAGCGCAGTCGAAAGGTTCAGCAATTTCTGCTCCTCCTAAGAATAGAAACTAATTATCTAGTAGCCAGTAAGAGGGGCACAAAAAAGGCTCTTGATCAAATTTCAAATGGCGTAGATGGTATTAACCTTGATAAAGGACCTGAGCCAAAGTCTAAGAGCAAGAATTTGGATGTACTTGCAGAGTTTGAAAAGGCAACGCCCAAAAAATCTGCAAATTTTGTAGTTATTGGTATGAACCCGTATCACTTTTCAATGATCTTTGTTAATTGAGGCAGGCCATGTCGATCACGGCAAAAGTACATTGACGGGCCGGCTCCTGTTAGATCTTAATGTCGTTGATCAACGGACTGTTGAGCGATATCGTAAGGAAGCAGCACTGATAGGGAAATCCTCTTTTGCTCTTG
This sequence comes from Haplographium delicatum, assembly GCA_037952705.1. Classification (NCBI taxonomy): domain Eukaryota; kingdom Fungi; phylum Ascomycota; class Leotiomycetes; order Helotiales; family Hyaloscyphaceae; genus Haplographium; species Haplographium delicatum. The sequence continues at coordinate 33,894 of JAPZPC010000007.1, forward strand.
CCTGGGTATTAGATCAAGGAACAGAGGAACGAGCCCGAGGTGTAACCATTGATATTGCAACAAATAAATTCGAGACCAAAAAAACCGCTTTCACAATTGTCGATGCTCCTGGTCATAAAGATTTTATTCCAAATATGCTCGCAGGGGCTGCACAAGCAGATTTTGCTGTTCTAGTAGTCGATGCCAGTACTGGAAACTTTGAAGCCGGCCTGAAAGGTCAGACTAAAGAACATGCATTACTCGTACGCAGTATGGGCGTCCAGAGGATGATTGTTGCTGTGAACAAGATGGATATGGTCAAATGGTCACAAGAACGCTTCAGCGAAATCGAAACTCAAATATCCGCATTCCTCACTGCTGCAGGATTCCAATCCAAAAATATCGCCTTCATTCCTTGCTCTGGACTTAATGGTGATAATGTTACACGAAAATCTGAAGACCCTACCGCTTCATGGTACACAGGGCCTACATTGATAGATGAACTTGATAATTCAGAGCCAGTATCTCGAGCATTAACCAAACCTCTTCGTATAACAATTGGTGATATCTTTCGTGGTGGGATCCAAAATCCTCTATCGATTAGTGGACGTATTGAAGCTGGTAGCTTACAAACTGGTGATCAACTCATCGCTCAACCCTCATCTCAAAAATGCATTATCAAAGGCCTTGAAGTGGACGGCGAGACTGTCGACTGGGCCGTTGCAGGTCAAAACATTACCATTCATTTGAATGGTATCGAACAGGAGTACCTGAAGATTGGGGATGTCATGTGCTCTCCCACGAGTCCAATCCAAAATATTAAACGATTTACAGCAAAAGTCTTAGCATTTGAGTTCTTAACACCAATGGAAGTGGATGTTCACCGAGGCAGGTTACATACGCCCGGTCTCATCAAGGAGATTGTCGCTGTGCTAGACAAAGGTACTGGCGAGGTAGCTACAGGGGGTGCAAAGGGAAAGAAGAAAGTCAAGCTTGTTAAACCTGGTCAGGTTACAAGGATAATGGTAGAGATGGATGTGGCAGTGCCACTTGAGGCACCCTCGCGAGTCATACTTCGGAGTAATGGAGAAACTGTAGCAGCGGGGATATTAGAGTAGTTGGGGGGGCTTTTGAAGAACATTTTCAGGATATGGCATATAGGATATACAATATCATCTGGCTTTCATTGGTGGTTATTGGCCGCATTTGCATTGATGGATAGAAGATTAGAAGAGCGATATGAAACTATACCCATCCAAAAGGGCATTTTTATATGTAGTGAAGACGATTGTTTCATTTCTCCCATTTCAGTGTAACATATCAGAAGCTGATGTGAAAACATATGTGGTGGGTATAGTTCAAGTAGCTGCCCAGATTTCTAGGTGTCAAGATCTACATCCACTCAGCGCTCAGTGCTGGGTGTAACTCAGCCATGGGAAGACCGATTACTGGCTCCTGCTTCGGAGGGAGCCGTGTTAAGATCATATCCTTCTAGAAACGTTCCCGCTGCACGGAATTTAAAGAATAGTGGGTAGGTGCATTAACTATTCCCAGACGTTGTCTCGGAACAAGCCCCTTTTCAAGGGTTACTTATGGCACGTGATAGCGCTAACAGCCAGCTACGGATTAAAAAGCACGTGAACGCGGATCCGCTCGCACTTGGTTCCCCTTGCGGCTTTTCATTAATCCAGGACACCTACCAAATCAACGCCAAGCTGCTAACTTGTTGGTTTTCAGAAACTTCTCGAAGAATTTCTCTCGGACCCAAGAAAAGGACACATGTCCGGTCCAAATCCAAACAAAATATGGTAGTAATCTAATCTCACCACAGACCTTTTTACTTCGTACATGTCACCTAGGCATAAAGTGACAGACGCCTCAGCACCTTGACCTTGCCCACGTCCGAAGGATTTTGTGGAGTCAGGCTTGGGGCAATGCCGGAAAATAGTAGCTACCGTACAACGTCCTGTACCTCCGCAGTGCACGCTTTGAGGAATATTTATAGATCCTGCGGTGCTCCGCCACTGATATGGATAAGGCGTCTATTCGGCTACGGCGGTTCCAGCCCGGTGCTATCCCATGTATTTCCTTTTGGCCAGATCTCAGGGACGGGGGTGGCGGAGGGGCAAGAGAGGAGGGGCGATACACAAAATGACTGATACAGTACAGTAGTAGACTTCACACTATAGAGAAGAATAAGAGAGTGCGCCATCATCCTCACTATCAAGCGGAATGCAAAGGGGCACGGTGAAGGGCTGCTAGTTGACACGTTTGGCGTTGGGGACTCACAGGTGACTGCTCAGTTATGGTACTGTCTACAGTGGGTAGTATCGAATAATAATTAATCATCGATCAAGTAGTGGTGTTATGTGATCAATAATAACCGCTGTCGCATGCTTGTCCTGTCTTCGCCTTCGCCTTCGCCTCCTTTTCCCCTTCAGACGATTTTAGGTTGGCGCCGCCAAAGGACACCTGTACGCTACCTTAAAGCTAAGCGACCCAATCACCGATAGTGCTCGATTTGAACAGATTACAGATTCCGCGTGCCAGAGCTATTAGATAAATTCTGGAGAACCTCAATCCTCTCCCTCAGAATTTCTTCTCTCTCTCGAATATACCCACCACCACAACACCTCTCCATAGACCACTTTGATCACACAACGATCATCATGGCACGGGGAAACAGAACCCCCTTCTATTTGGGCTTGTCAGCTCTTTTCTACCTCGTTCTTTTATTCTCTCCTCTCGCTCTTCTTCAGACCGCAAACGCAGAATCTGATCAAGAGCCATTACAAGAAAATTATGGCACAGGTTAGTCCTCCTGATCGATGCCAATAAGAGTGCTATTGCTAATCTGCCTGCCAAACCAGTTATTGGTATTGATCTTGGAACCACATACTCCTGCGTTGGTGTAATGCAGAAGGGCAAAGTCGAAATTCTTGTCAATGACCAGGGACACCGGATAACACCCTCATATGTGGCCTTTACCGACGAAGAGCGATTAGTAGGAGATGCAGCCAAGAACCAGGCTGCCGCAAACCCAAAGCGAACAATCTTCGACATCAAGTAAGTCGCCCTTTTGCAAAAGGTGTCCTTTTCGAAGCTAACAGGTGTCCGTAGGCGAATGATCGGTCGCAAGTACTCGGATAAGGATGTTCAAAGTGACATGAAGCATTTCCCATTCGATGTCGTCGAGAAAGATGGAAAGCCATCGGTCAAGGTTGAAGTCAATGGAGCCGACAAGACCTTCACACCTGAGGAGGTTTCCGCCATGATTCTCGGAAAGATGAAGGAAGTCGCCGAGTCTTACCTCGGAAACAAGGTCACCCACGCAGTCGTTACTGTTCCAGCCTACTTCAATGATAACCAAAGACAAGCTACCAAGGATGCTGGTATCATCGCCGGCTTGAACGTCCTTCGTATCGTTAACGAACCTACCGCCGCCGCTATTGCGTACGGTCTTGACAAGACTGATGGAGAGAGACAAATCATTGTCTACGATCTCGGTGGAGGAACCTTCGATGTTTCTCTTCTCTCTATCGATAACGGTGTTTTCGAGGTTCTTTCCACCGCCGGTGACACCCACTTGGGAGGTGAGGATTTCGATCAGCGAGTCATCAACTACTTCGCCAAGAAGTACAACAAGGATAACAATGTCGACATCACCAAGGACCTCAAGACCATGGGTAAACTCAAGCGTGAGGCTGAAAAGGCTAAGCGAACATTGTCCTCCCAAAAGACCACCCGTATCGAAATCGAAGCTTTCCATAATGGCAATGATTTCTCTGAGACTCTTACCAGAGCTAAATTTGAGGAATTGAACATTGATCTGTTCAGAAAGACACTCAAGCCTGTCGAGCAGGTTCTCAAGGACGCCAAGCTCAAGAAGACTGAGGTCGATGATATTGTCTTGGTCGGTGGTTCCACCCGCATCCCCAAGGTTGTTGAGCTTATCGAGGAGTACTTTGGAGGAAAGAAGGCCAGCAAGGGTATCAACCCTGATGAGGCCGTCGCTTTCGGTGCCGCCGTCCAAGGTGGTGTCTTGTCTGGTGAGGAGGGTACTGAGGATCTCGTTCTCATGGACGTCAACCCTCTTACTCTCGGTATCGAGACAACTGGAGGTGTCATGACCAAGCTCATTCCCCGCAACACTGTCATCCCAACTCGCAAATCACAAATTTTCTCTACCGCCGCCGACAACCAGCCAGTTGTCTTGATCCAGGTCTTCGAGGGTGAACGTACCATGACCAAGGACAACAACATCCTCGGCAAGTTCGAACTTACCGGTATTCCAGCAGCTCCTCGTGGTGTCCCACAAATTGAGGTCTCATTCGAGCTCGATGCCAACGGAATTCTGAAGGTTACCGCTGGTGACAAGGGTACCGGAAAGACCGAATCCATCACCATCACCAATGACAAGGGCCGTCTCACCAAGGAGGAAATCGACCGTATGGTCGAGGAGGCTGAGAAGTATGCTGATGAGGACAAGGCAACCAAGGAACGTATCGAAGCTAGAAATGGCCTCGAGAACTACGCTTTCAGCTTGAAGAATCAGGTTAACGACGAGGAGGGTCTCGGTGGCAAAATTGATGAGGATGACAAGGAAACCGTATGTTCAAACCTTTAATACTTACCTTGAATTAACGCTAACAAATAAACAGCTCTTGGACGCCGTCAAGGAAGCCACTGAGTGGCTCGATGAGAACGCTGCCACAGCCACAGCCGAGGATTTTGAAGAGCAAAAGGAGAAGTTATCCAACGTCGCATACCCAATCACTAGCAAATTATACGGAGGTGGTGGACCTGGTGGCGAAGAGGATGAGGATGCCGATGTGCACGATGAGCTGTAAATCCCGACAGTTGAAAATATCGGGAACAGCGATGGGGTTTCAGAGGATGATAGACGAAAATAAAACGGGGCGCGATGTAATATCCCAAGCCTCGAATTTCCATAAATGTAATCTCTGTTTTTTTGAAACTTGCGTTTTAGGGGGGGTGCATGGCGCGTACAAATGTATAAAATAAGGAAAGCATTCATCGCCGGGAATATCATACCTGATAGACGTTAACTAGTCTCGCATTTACTCGAATTTCTCCTCGTTTCAGTGAAATTTCATTCATGAGAATGTGGGAATACATGACAAGGCTAGTATCAATCCCACTATTTCTACCTCCATAGTTATATAAGTAAATTAACGTGCATCCCCGTATTGAGAGACGCACCCCGTGACGAGACAAACCATTGGTGCTCTGAGTTCAATTGATTCTAAATTTCCGAATCCATTAAGAATCCCCGGATTTTTGTGTCAGTCATGTTGTGTGGCCACTCCTGAACAGCCCAAACCCAACTACTCTGAAAATTACGATCGCGTTCGTCGCTGTCGCGTCTGATTGGGCGGGCGTCAATTCGTAGTATAATATGACCTGGCGAAGACCTTAATAGCAGCTCAGACGGTGACATCGTGGCAACGAATGTGCACGACGGTGTGCACGATATACGACGATACAAGACAATGGAGAGAGCAGCCACCAGAACATTTGACAAGGCATAATAATGGTGGGCATGACAATGGCGAGTATAACATCAGACACAACGATGGCAGCAACGGATATCACTAGGCATGTTAAGCAAGAGCATGGCAAACGCGGCAGAGGGACACCAAAGGCTGGCCTCTATTTCTATTTTGCCTGTCGTGCCACAAAGGCAACGAAGACGAACGCTAGTATACAGCAACAGGTCGCGAAGCCAGCATGAGCCTACCTCAAACCGATCCAAGTTAAGGATCAGTCCAATATTCTCTATTCCTCATCCGGCAATCTCATCTTCCGCATCCTCCGCTACCACCACGTCCGCGCGAAGTCACATCACAACACACCACCTCTTCTCGAGATCATCAATTTGCTTTTGCATGCGACTGAGTTTTGCTTCATGAAGCTTTTGGATCTCGTCTGCAACCTCGTCTCGCTTCAGCAACGCCTCCTCGTACCTTTCGCGTTCCGCTGCTACACCATCTTTGAGCTCCTTTACTTCCCTCTCATATTTTTCCTGGAGCTTAATAAATGCCTCCATCAACGATTTGCCGGCGGATGTCTGCTCCACTTCACGTCCTTCTTCGAGCTCCTGTTGGAAGAGGAGGTTCACAGGAGATGTCTTCAAAACAGACTGGACGATTCGTTTCCCATCTTCCGTCGTGCCATTGTAACGATCGACTTGTGCCCCCGCAGTAATCATTCCGTTCCAAAAGTGCGAAACGAGGTCGTCAAGCTTTTCTTTGCTTGCCTCAGGAGTGTCGCTGTGCCACTTAGTCGTGATCAGCTTGACATTACCCATGTTCTCTTGTCCAACCAAGTTCTGAAACAGTTCCAAATTCCTTTTGCCAGACCCTCCCATACGGCCATCGCTGATAGGATGCAAGTATATGATACCAGATAGCTGAACACCGGTCTTGAGGTACTTGGCAATATCTAGAAGGATATCAGAGTCACTCATGTCATCATCGTTGAAGCCTGGGGTGTCGATAAGATGCACTTCGTGCCCATCAATGCGTGTAGTTGCAATCTGAATTTCTTTCGTGCCTGTATATAAGAGTTAGAATGACTCTTAAGTAAATAGAAATTTACTCACAAGACTTCAGACCATGTCCAATCTCCATCTCCTCGATCCCAGTGACACGTTTGATAAAATAAGTTTTTCCCGCTCCTGTCATGCCCATGACTGCAATAAGGATGGATCTCTTGGTGAAGCTTGGAAGGGGAATGCCCAATTTCTCGGTCCAGAGCAAGCGGCCATGTTGGGAGGAAGGAGGAGGTTGACTGTGTTGAACCATGACAGAAAGAGAACCACCTTAATATAACATTTAGTAAGGAAGGCTTGATGCTATTCTGAAGCTTAATTAACCAAGGTTGTAGCTGATGTTTAGGGGAATACGAAATGTCAAACATGTGGACAACAGAACAGAGCAAAACCACCCACACATCTTTCTATGATCCAATCGAGTTTGCCCACTTGCGCGAACTGGATTGGAGATTTGGTGCTGTGTCTAGGTTGTGGGTAAGGACATCGATTCGGTGGCAGCGCTATGTTGCCTTATTCTTGCATAGTGTGGCGGACACAAAATGCAGCACATCGGTCCAGTTAAAGAACGACATGTAGCGGGCCCATTGGATTACGGTTTCAGCATGCCGATACTGAGATAACCAACCAACACGGCGACTCCTATACAAACCAATTCTAAGACTCAAATAAGATGTGTCACCTTTTCAGTGAAATTCGAAACCAGCATCACCCCAAACGTTTACTGGACATCATTTTAGCGTGCTAAAGCAGGATATTTGTGCCTGAGCCAATAAGGCCCCGCCACCCCGCGTACGTGCCTATGGAAAACTCGAGAAGCCTGCTCCTACGTCAAACACATGACCCAGCCTATGAATAGTAGCTGAGTAAAATATAGCGAGCTCGGATTTATACAGTATATTTTACCCAGTCCAATGCACATTAATAAGCAATAAATCCCGAAGCTAAAATATGTGGCGTTCACGTCCTCTCCTCACACCGGCGTAAATCCCGGACTATATTATTTTTCTCTCTGAGTGTCTTCATAACTTAGAGCTACCTTCTTTCTTTATAGAACCTTTCCCCAAGTGCTCCGAATCTTGAAGAGACTATAATAGTCGCGATTAAGCAGGGAAAAAGCCGAAGCGGCGATCAGTGGCGTGATTGAAACGATCGACAGCATGATTAACGAGTCTTTTTCTTGTTGCTAAGAGGTCTCAAGGAGAAATGGCTAAAGAAAGTAACATATTAATAACCACTTCGTATATTTGCCAAGAAAAATTTCTAAGATTGCTAAATTATAGATTCGTCTTGCGACAGGGTGTGTCTCTGGACGCAGGGACGGACATTGACTCATTTTTTCTTTTCAATTTGGTTCCGCAAAGGTTCCGCTTGATATACATTCCTTAGATACCTAGATAAAATTGAGCCTATTCTGAAGCTAGTTGTACTAAATTTGGTAAAAATAAACCGTCTTATGTGTTGATGTGGGGCATATAAAGTATAACGGCGCAACTTTAAGCTACTTCTTCTATTAACTGCCACTCTGTCAGATTGGGAAGTTACTCCATCTCGACTGACCCATTTTTTAAGACAGTCAGATTAAGTTTGGCACACTCTGGTGTATATTGATTAGCGGAAGCGTATATGGCCTTGCATCTCCATAACTAGAGAGAGGATAATGAAGAGGTTAACTTGTAAGAATTGGTGATGCCCATTGTCAAGAGAAAAATAAGTTATAGGAATATCCAGTTCTGTGAAAGATAAGCTACTAGAGATGTCTTTCAGTACGTTTGGATAGGCACTTGCTGTATTGGCAAATCGAATAACACCGGGCTCTTAGAGTCTATGCACTCTATTATCCGCGAGTAAAAAGAAGAGAAAAGATTGGCCAGTACATCAGAGCGCCCTCTTGGTTTTAATACATGCTAGAAATGGTCCGACTGATTTTGGGCTGGATTCCAATAGTGTGAGATCTAGAGAATCTGTCAATAGTTTTCTAGATGCCTGAGTATATTCTGTGACTGTGGATTTTAAGAATATATGTATTAGAAAGGCTTCGATTCAATATTAAAAAAGTTTTCATCTTTTTCTTGCCGTTCTATATATACAACTAAAGTGGTCAAGCTTTGAATCCCAGATACCCCCTGCGAAACCAGACGAAGCTCTTCTACGCTAATATCTCATTCCTTGAGTAAATCCGCTAAGTCCAGTCCTTATCGCTACCAGACGTAACATTTAGGTTTAAATGTTGGAATTGTGACAAAGAAATTAGAGCAAGCGTTGAGTCTAAAAGAAAATGGAGACCTTGCCATACGTCTATTTTTATATCCGAAGTTATCCTAAAACAGACACTTGACAATCCATTACGCTTTATGCTATGCTCAGGTAATCTGAGGTAATCTGATCAGACAATGGACTACCCAAGAATTTGGATGGTGTAGGCTTCGGACGATTGGTTCTGAAATTCTTTGTCGTTTGCGCACAAGACCCGGAAGCATAGCTGTTTTGCCCTGTAACACTTGCATTATCCGGAAATCCCATTATCCAGCCATCAATTATGAAACAAGCTCCCCTCTATTCCCAGTTGGATACTTTCCAGAATTCACCTGTACTATCAGCAGAGAGTTTATTTCCGCAACTCGTAAATATAGGTAACGATGGCACACTAATCCGAAGGGGCATGCCTACTCAAGTTCCTTATTTGTTTTCCGTAGATGTAGAATAATATTGGTACCGGGATGAGGGCGACACACAAAAATGCCAGCAGGCTGGTTGCCCAAGGTACACCCAAATTTTGATACATGGCGTGTGCAAACATTGAAAATCCGGCTCCTGCCAGGCCCCTTATGAAAGTGCTCACTGCCAGGGCACTATTCGAATGTTGTCTATAAACATCGATGATGTACGTAATTCCCTGTAAAAAGATCATGATGATTCCTATACCTATAGGGAAGCCAGCCAGAACTTGAGGAACCCATGTGATGTGTGGAGAAGATGTCCATCCAAACCAGAATAGCCCAATGGGAAGAACAAATGCACCGGCGATCATTGGAGGGAGGCGTTCCTCAGGAACCAGCTTGCCCTGTTCCTTTATCTTCCTTGCAATCCTAGTCCTTGTGATCGCTACGATGATAAAACAGCCCACGAAAATCCCCAGGAAAAGAGAGATGAAAGGCAAGGCACCAACTCCCTCATTCCATCCGCGTTGTTGTTGGAACGAGACGGGGTAGGCCACGAAAAACAGGTAAAGAATTCCATATATTAAGCCAAGGTAGACTGATATCAACATCAAAATTGGTTCAACAGCCAACATAATGAAAGGACGTAGGAGGTACTTATGGGCTACCGCTTTTATCTCGGTTTTTTCCTCTTCTGATTTAGAGTGAAGAGCCCAGTTATTAGTCTCTAAGCGAAGTCGATAGGCTTTATTTCGAAGAAGTGTCGGCGTATAGGTTTCTGGAACTAGAATCAGGCCGATAATCCCGAACAGCGCTCCCATTATGACGGTAATATATGCAGTCCACCTCCATCCCAGCTTGGAATCGGAAATAAAGCCACCTAGAACTGGTCCCGCAACTGGGCCTAAGAATGTCGCCGCTGCGAATATACCAACTGCAGCTCCTAGATCAATATTGTCCCATAGGTCGGCAAGTATTCCTCCAATTACAGCTAGGGGCGCCGAGCCGAAAAGACCACAGAAGAAGCGGCTGATCATAAGCGTTTGGAAATTATCCGCAACAGCAACTGGGATCTGAAAGATGATGAATACAGCGAACCCGGCGAAAAAAGGTACGCGTCTCCCGAAATATTCTGAAGCAGGCCCCCAAACAAGAGGACCCAGGCCAAAACCCTACGAATGATTAGCACCAGAAACTAGCCACGATATACGCATTGGATGTTACCAAAAGGAAGAGGGCAGTTCCTAAAGTTGCAACCACGGGAGAAACGTGGAAAAGTTTTGCAGTTTGTGTAGTTGCTGTACTGAAGACACTACTTGAAAAGCTGATACAAAATGTGACGAGTCCTGTGCTAATGGTAATGATCCATCGGCGTTTTCTACTCCAATTCCTTGGGGTCTTTGGGTCATCTGGGCCGTCCCATTCAACAAGATAAGACTCCGTTTCATTTTCTGATGGTTCTCCTTCCCCGATTGGAGCTTCTTTGCTGTCATCGAGAGGTTTTTCCATATCGGATCGCGGTAGGTCAAGACTGCTAGCTGACATCGTAAATATAGGTCTAGAAGAAAGTGATTTGGCCGTTGCGTTAGAGATATTCCACGTGCCAGATGTGGCTATTATCTTTCTCTTATGGACATAAGCAGAGCACAAAGTATTATGCACCGCACAAAACGAGTCATCGAATTAGCTCCGCTACGCAAAAATGGTGACCGAGAGACCGCAGTGTAAGCCAAAGGGCGTAACACAATGAAATATTACGTCTGTTTAATCTATCTATTGGAGAGCTCTGATCTCAAACGAGAGGGTTCGGGGTCAAATTTCCTTGGTTATCCTATTGCAAGTATCTTATTAAATGGCTAAAGCAATTGGTTATCATCGAACGGGAGAAATATTTGTACACGGGATGGTTCATTAGCTAGTGTAATAGAGAGGGCCTTGCTTGTGGGAAGTTCGATACCCAACTTCTTGAACATCAGTCTACAATTATACTGGAATGATCGTGACTGTCTCTTTAAACTCGGGAGTCAAAAATTTCATAATTAATACATCACCTGTGTCCCATTTTCCATAGCGTTGGCTTCTTCGCTCTCCCGATGCCTCGGGTGTCAATTTTGATATCCGAAGGGTGAGCTGACCAATTCGTTGCGGCTCCCATTTAGCGGGGCGGGTAATACATCCGTACAGTATGACCATTTTGGGACGAAGCGTCTTTTAGGGTGTCGGGAGAGATCTTGGGACCATGCCTAGCTGGAAGGCTGCCTGCCACTGGCTGTACCGAACCTATCGTACAATTCTTTCTCCGCCATAAGCTGGCCTGTCGGCGTCGGCCTTCATTTTTGATGGCCGAGAAAGTTTCTTGCAGTCATGAAAGACGAAGATTAGTAAGCAGCCATGCTCGGTTAATCTCTACTAGTTGGCTCGTGCGGTCAGAACTGTAATTCTCATTGTCAACTACAACTCCGCCCAGAGTTGAACATTCTGCTACGTTGTCATTCTCACTTGGCGGACTGATTTCTTCATCTTTGATTGTCCACCACTTTTTCATCATTTGGTTGGGCCTGGAAAATCAGCCTATCGCTTACTTGCATGGTTGAAGACTCATTGAGTCACTAACATCAGTAGAGCATCTGGATATGGTTACGCGCTATACTGTCAATACAGCTGCAAACACTTTCTTTTCATATCAAGATGGTTGAAACTTACACTTCTTCATCTACTCTGACTTCTCAAGTTACTTCGGTCGATTCCAGTCGCCGAGTATCCTCTCAAAAAGAGATGCAAGCTAAACAAGAGGGGGACCGTTTGATGTCTCGCTCATGTATCCGCTGCCGAAGTCGCAAAGTACGTTGTAATAAACAAAAGCCTTGCACGGGTTGTATCAAAGTGCGCTCGGAATGTGTCTATCTGAGTAACACAGAAAGGCGACCCAGGGGTGCAGGCAAGAATAATCTTTCGGGCACAAAGAAGGATGGCTTGGCACGAATTGCGAAGTTAGAAACTCTACTAGAAAAAATAAACGAGAAAGTTCACACGATAAGTCATCAAAGAGGAATTGAGTTAAGCGTCGCGGAGGAGGAGGAGAGTAATCGAGAAGCAGACGCGACCCCTATAGATTTGGACCTGGACTTACTGCATCGATCTAAGACCACGAAGACAACTCAGAAGCAAATATCAAACGCTAGAGGAAACACTGTGGAACAGGCTGTTGAAAATCGTAGACCGAACACTCCTACACGACTCTTGGTTATAAAAGGCAAGACCTTATATATCAATGACGGGTTCTGGGCCAGCTTGAGTGAAGAGGTACTTATCCTTCGAGTTTATAACAACCAGCTAACATGTCCTGAAGGTTGATGATGAGAGCGAAATGCTTAGTGATGATGCTACGGAAAACACTCGCAACTATCCAGGCCCAGATTTCATGGCATCGAGCTTTGGGGCTCATAGTTCGATATTTGGTACTCCACAGCCTGCTTCTGGTCTTTTAGGGCTTTGCCCATCACCTTCGCAAATCTCTCGTTATTGGCGCACGTTCTTGCAAAATGTATCTCCTATATTTCATGTTCTGCACCAGTCCAGTACAGAAATTATCATACGGACCGCGATGTACGACCATACCAAATTAAGCAAATGTGAAACAGCAATCTTGTTTGCGATATTTTTTGCTGCCATAAGCAGCATGTCAGATGAACAAGTGATGGCTGAGTTCGGGAAACCGAAAGCTACACACCTTGTTCGCTATAAAAATGCTCTGGAGAATGCATTCGCTTTGGCCGGGCTCATCAACACCAAAGAATTAGGGCTTCTCCAAGCGTTTTTGCTGTACATCATATGCATACGAGGACATGACGATTCACATAAGGTCTGGATGCTAACTGGTTTGGCTATAAGGATCGCCCTTAGTTTTGGGCTTCATCGTGATGGCGAGAACTTTGGGCTGCTTCCCTTCGAAACAGAAATGCGCCGCCGTCTCTGGTATCAAATTTACATGGTTGAGATCCGTGCTGCTGAAGACCAAGGATATCATCCGACAATTATTCATGGGTCGTTCGATACCAAGTTACCGCTCAATCTAAATGATGCAGATCTGCACCCGAATGCCACAGTACCACCTCCAGAACATTTGGGACATACTGACGTGACTTTTTGTCTTCTACGTTGCGAAATTATTGGGTTGAGCCGCTCTTTACAACCTGGCGACACCGAGCTCCTACCAGAGTCTCAACAGCGACAATGTTTTACTGTCACCGAGAAATTGCGTCGAATTTCCGCTTGCGAGGAAAGGCTACAGAAAACTTATCTACAACATGGTCATCCGAACGATCCCATGACAATCCTTGCACGTATACTAACAAGAGCGACAATTGCAAAGATGAGACTCGTAGTTCAAAACCCTTACCACGCTCGAGGCCGTTGCAATACAGATGACTCCAAAACTCCTAGCGATAATGAATTAGATCCCGTCATTCGTGAAAGACTCTTCCTCCTCTCGATTTCTTGCTTAGAAGATTTCGTCTTTCTCTACTCTGAGCCTTCTGTGAAGCAATGGTCGTGGCTTTGCCAGAGGTACATCCAATGGCATCCAATTGCTTTTGTCCTGACAGAACTCTGCCATCGGCAGCCCGGAGCCCTTGCCTTCCGCGCGTGGGCTGCTATCAATGGTGTATTGCAGGCTGGACATACACATGCTGGAGAGTTGGTATGCGATAGGACAGATGGAGCTTTATGGCGCCCAATTATGAAGTTGATTTCTAAGGCAAAACGGGGACCCGCAGCGAGACAGCACCAGAACAGAAATCAAGGAGTAATGAGTGCCATAACCCGGAAAACGGAAAAGGAGACGACAGCAAATGGCCCCAATGGTGAAATAGATATTTCGAGCACCATGGGATATAGCAATAATGGCGATTACATCAATAAGAATTACCTACAACCTCTGGACTCATGTAATGTACCCTCCCAGCCGCCAGCCGCCAATGTTATCATGAATACCGGCGGGAATTTGGATGACAAAGGAACATCTTTCCCAATAAATACAGCCGAAGTGGCTCTATATCCAGAAAGAACGGACTCAAATACTCAGGATACTTGGGATGGGGCAATGGGGTCGCAGCAATTATGGGATGAATTACTTCGAGATTACATGTTTGAAATCAAAGAAAACGGAAATTTAAATGTTCAGCCACCGGGATTTGAAACCATGACTGATTGGTGGTAGCTGATCAATTCTGGGTTGATGAGCTGTGGCTCGGAGGTAGTTTGTCTAACAAAGGTTTGCTGGAGGAAACCAAATCTAACGAGCAGTTTCCACCTTGCTCAATGTAAAACAATGTTATTTTACTCATCAACTTGATATAAGAACATTCATCGTTATTCAAAAAGAAAAGGCTGGTTGGGCTGCTCGATGCGTCAATCCATTGTGTTAATTATTGGAAGATTGTAGAATGTCATTCTTCATAAAGCAACTACTAGCAATAAAGAGCTAACTTCTCCTCATTCTTCCCACCTACAACAAGACCCAAAGAACGATAACACTCCAATCTTCTAGATGTCGCACAGAGTCCCATTCTAATACCTTGAGGGAATCTTTGCCTAATTAGGAAAATGGATTGATTTACCATTTGTAGGGTTGTTATAGCGCTGACTGCTGTTCCGAGGTTCTGTGTAACAGTCAAGCTGTAATATGATTACTCACCATCGACCTGTTGGATCGACATCAACGTTACCGCCCCAATCGAGATATTAGCGAGCCCTACACGCAGCATTGATTGCATGATATAATGGCCGGACTGGTTCGCCTGCATTGTCGTCATTCACCGTTCTACCTCCGTCGGCGGAGTGAGATACATGAAGCAAAATACGTCAGTCTAACTTTAAAATATTTTTGATTATATTCAGCCTAATACTTAATATACACGTACACAGTAACGATATTTTAAACCTACTATAGTATGATAAGCGTTGTGTTAGTTACTACTAATCAAAAAATGTTAAAAAATTGCCAAAATCGGCTATATATGATGGTAGGCTTCACGCATCTCACCTCCGCCGACTGAGGCGGAACAGTGCATGACGACAACGTAATCAAGCCATTCCGACGATTATTTAAAAACTCAGTGATCAGTATTACTAATGCTTATTGATCGACACCTAGGTATTTGGAGTTGTTGGATGCATGGGTTAGCAGTCTATAATATATTCGGACTTCTTTTACAAACTGCGGCAATTTTGTGTATCCGTCAGCGGCTTAGATTTTCTAAAAGATAGTGTCATACATTTATCTACATTTTGAAACTCAAAATGGTTATGTTGAAATCAATACTTGTTATTGGTCCAACTGGTGGGGTTGGATTACCGCTTTGTAAAGAACTTCTGAAAAACAAATCAAGCTTTGATCGAATCGCAGCATTCAAGAATACGTCTCGGCCCAGTGATAATGAAAAGGAGGCCATATTAGCCGAGTTGAAAGATCAAGGAATGGAGATTATTCTTGGAAATTATTCCGATGTTAAAAGCTTTCGGGGGTTCGATACTCTTGTCATGGCCTTGGGAAACTTTGGCAACTACCTACAGCCTTCGATAATTGATGTCGCAATAGAAGCAGGCATTCGACATTTCTATCCATCAGAATTCGGTGCAGACATTACTGTTGGAAATAATTGGACCCAAAGATATTATCGAGATAAAGTATTAACCCGAGAACACTTAATGAACCGAGCACAAACTGTTGAAGGGCTTGGCTGGACTTACATTACAATCGGAAGGTTCACAGAATGGGCAACCAGAAGCTACTTTGGTGTTGATCACAAAACGCGTACCGCGTCAATATATGGCACGGAAAATGGAAGGCAAAGCTTGATTAGCATCCAAGAGTAAGTCAATTTGCCAAATCCTGTCTGGTAATGGAGAGAAAGAAACATTTGGCTGATTGAAACAGCACTACTGCCTATGCAGTTCGAACTATGATGGAGCCATTTGATAAATCGAGCCCCCAAAGCCGGCAACGCACTTATCGCTTTGCAAGTGAGTCACCTAGCTGGAAAGAGATCTTTGAAATGCTGGAAGAAATCGTTGGTCATGAATACCACATTCAATATCATCCAGTCGAAGAAGCACTCGCAGCTAGCCAGGAAGCAGAGGAATTGAAAGATGACAAGCTGGCAATGCAAGCAAGTCATCGTATGGTGCAAGGATCTGAAGGAACATTATTGCCACAGCCATTGGATAATCCTCGCTTTCCCGACATTAAGCCGAAAGGAGTTGAAGAAGTGCTCAGAACTTGGTTAACAGCCCCTGAAAACCAGGCATAGCCGAGTAAGGAAATTGTTTATTAGAAATTTTTATACTATGGAGATAGTTTCAGAATCTCTTTTCTTGAAGTGATAAATCGGAAAAAGCTTAGTGTCGATCAACTTCAAGCTCCTTAGCTCCTACTTTACTTAACAAATATGATTTTGTTTTACATCAGCAAGAAAATTTAAGCGAAGGGCACTTCTCTAAGATTAGTAAAAAACGAGACCGCCCTTTGTGCTACCTCATCTAAAAACAGTTAATTTCCATCAATTATCGCCAGAATCTTCGCTCCATAATGTAGCACAAGGGATCTATTCTCAAATTTTTATGTGAGAAAGATAAACATAGAAAGACTCTGTGAGGCGTCCGAATGTAGTTAGTTCGGAGTTTGACAATAGAAGGTAGAATATCAGACGAGAAGGTTTAGTCTAAGAATTAGCGGTTCTTCATTTAACTTATCTACGATAGGGATCCAGAAGCGGGTCAAATAGGTCATACACAAAAGAAGATAAGAATATTTTAAGCCTTTTATTTAATCCTTACAATATATTCGATCCTTATTTGATTTTATTTCCGGCTACTTCCTTCTGTTTCCACAATATATATCTTAACTCATTCTGCCGTTGAAGCTGCCTACCTAACCCCGCTATGTCCAAACTAAAGAGTGGCTTTCAATGTTATCCAATGGCCTTTATCTCCGAACCACGTCATCTATTGCAAATACACGTGGACTAGGTTCTGGATTTCAAGAGTGAGGTGAGAATAAGCAAATCTAGGCCTGTTTACTAGCTACCAATCAAATGAAGCGATCTCCTGAGACCCTTTCTGTGCAACGAGATCTTGACCCCTCAACCTCGCAAGCTTTGCCGCTCTGAAAATATGACTTACACTTAAAATTCTATACGCTACTATTGCATGATACTCTTCATAGAATACAAACAAGAATTTGGAGCCTTGCGCACTGCGGTTGAAGGTATACTTAATTCAATCTCGGATGCTTGCTGCTTTTACCGTGCTTTTATCGGAGTTGGAGAACACTTATATCTCAGCATACGAGTATGGATATCTTGGGCTTGGAAACTTTCACAAGAACCTTTTTCCCCTCCACCTCTCCGAGCCTTCATTCATCACATACTCCGCCCCATCTTTAACAAGCTTTTCAAAAGAAACTGCGCACCCCGCTGAAACCCTATTAGCGTTGCACCAAAAAGGCTTGTTTTTAACCCACTTAACTCGTCTCAAGCAATATTGTGGCTTGGCGAACCGACATTGTGGCTTCAACAATAATCCAGCAGCAAATACAATTGCGGAACCGGCGCTTTGAAGCCCAATTACTCACTGTTATGACATTAGCCCCTACTTGATTGGAAGGACCCCCGAGCACGTTTCTCAATGAACCGTTTTCGAATCGTCCTTGCTTGCATGCTATGCGCAAATGTTGAGATCCCGCTAAGAGGTATGGGAGCCAGACCCCGCTGATAAGAACCCGGAATCCCACCCCTCATCTCATACTCTTATCTGTTTGCACGAGATCTTGGCCAACTTGAAGATTTTTTTCCTTTCTCTCTCCTTCACATCACATGACCATTCTCCTGTGAAGGGTTTGCGAATACATCCGAGAATAATGTCTTCTGCGCAAGAATCCGACAAGGCCGGGCTCAAACCAATCTTAACGCCTATCCATCCCTCCGATGAGAAAAACTTCAAGGAGTATCAAATCGCTAAGTCAGGCATCTCAAACTTGCAATACACAGGTACCTCTCCACCAGTAGAGTACCATGTCGAGACCTCGCTCTACAGCCCCAACAAGCCCGACTTGACGCTGCACCCGGGCTCTTCTTCGTCCGGGAAACTAATCGGCGAGGTTGACCTCAAAAGATTCTCCGGGCACTACACCATCAAGCTCCATGACATTGGTGGTGAGACCGTCACGCTGGAAGAGCTGGATAGGGTTCCAGGGTTCAGCTCGCGGCATCAATTCGAGCTTAGCTTTGGTGGGCGCGAGAGGCAGACGTTTGTGTGGAGGCACCCTGGGGTGAAGACTGATAAAAGAGATGATTTGGAATTGGTGTCTGAGGAAGAGGATGAGGAGGATATTGTCATGGCCCAGTATCAGAAGGGGCATGGGTGGAAGAGTAAGGGGAAGTTGGTGGTTAGGCAAGGTGGTGGGGAGAAGTGGGAATTAATGGTTATTCTGACGCTGTCGGCGTTGGTGATTACAAAAAACAGAGAGCAGTGATAATTTTGCAAAGAGCTTAGAATTTGATTAAACATGAGGCATATGTGTACTGCAGCTGGCGTTGGATTTTGTTTGCGACACATATCTCTCTCTGGAGAAATTCATATGCGACATCCTTCTCTTTTGCTTCATCTGTTTATTATACCGGATTAAAAGTATCAAGCCTCATTTTTGAATCTGATGAAAACTCAGTTAACAATAAGAAATTCTTCATAAATATCCAAATACTGTGGAAAAATGAGGTGTTTGTCGTGTAATCCTCCTATCCGTCGACCACTATCTACACCGAGCATTATTGAAGTTGTATAAAGAAACAAAGCTAGGTAGCAGGTAATGAATTGGCTAAGAGGTAAAATGGCGGCAGAGGTAGTCAACTGCTGTGTCCATGGGTGGTTCAAGAGACTAGTGAGTGGAACAGTAGGAATAAATGCAAAATAGGAGGCACTGAAGTCGAGAAACGTACGCTTACGAGAGAGAGCACAAGAGGTGACATATGCAGGGTCTATATCTGGGTAAGGGT
Source organism: Haplographium delicatum (assembly GCA_037952705.1). Lineage (NCBI taxonomy): Eukaryota > Fungi > Ascomycota > Leotiomycetes > Helotiales > Hyaloscyphaceae > Haplographium > Haplographium delicatum. The sequence continues at coordinate 53,159 of JAPZPC010000007.1, forward strand.
ATATGGTTAATGGTCCCGAAAACCTGGTTCAAGGCCTAGAAGTTGGGATAAAACCACATTGGCGGTGTTCCTTGCTGGGGTGGGGTTCGTCGAGTGGTGTGAGTCTCCCCTGACCTGATTTCGCGTGGGGATGTACGGTGGGGATCTGTGGGTCCTAGGTGGAGAGTTGCGCAAAGGAAGACCCAAAGTGTCAAGAAAAAATTTAGGGGATCACTGAAACCGAGAAAATCATTGAAGGCACACTTCTATTCAGATCTAAAAGATTTTCCGATTGATAAACAGTGATATAATAATATAGAATTTTAAAATCCATTTTGCGCCAAAAGAACTTTTCCATAATCTCCTCTATTTGGCAATCTATTCGTTGTATGAATATGACATCTAGCTGGACTTGTGTTGGTCAAGAAAACTATCACGGATCAGCAAAATTCAATATTCTGGTATCATTATGCTCTCCGGAGATGGACTTACTACCGCAATGGAAATCTAACTCCATGAATGCTACCGGGCTATGAATTCGATAGTAATATGGATCCTCGTCTCCGAATTCTCCAATCCACGAAAAGTATGTTTCACTTAAATGTTTCTTAAACGAAGCCAGGCGATGTGCCAATACGGGTGCTGGGTAATATTCATTGAAGGCCAGGAAGAGGTTAATTATCATATCCTGCTTATCTGGAGAAAATTTCGAAACAGGACAGCCCTCTGAAAATATGTCAGCTGCTTGACCAAACGGTTTTGGTAATTGAGGAGTGTTTACCAAAAGGCAAAACTCTGTTGTCCTGTCTAGCCCCTCCTAAATGTCTCTCATCGAAAGGGTTCCATCTATCAGTAGGCAAGCTATTTCCATCCATACCCTTGCTCAATGTAGCCTTCTCCTGTAACTCTTTCGGCAAACCTTGCATCAATTTTAAACTCTCGAGCTCTTCTGTACGAAATAATCTTAACCCAGCGTGAGGGCCTTCATCAATCCTATCTGGTTCAGCGCCCATGAACGTCGGGCCTGTAACCATCCTCGTTCCCAAGAAAACAACTGCCAAGCAGAGATGATGTCCAAAGAATGTGTAGCCCCACGGTTTAGTCATTGAAGGTGTACCAAACAGACGGAAATTGAATGAATGTTCATTAAGAACATTTTTCCCGTTCACAAGATGGCCAAGAAAATCGTTCGTGAGGCAGCACCCAAGGATCTTCTCATATCCTTCCGGGGAGCTTGACGCTTTCAGGATGGTATGGATTGCGGTTTGGATTTGAGTAGAGCATTCGTCAAGTCGGAGCCCACCTGTCGAGTATCAATAATCAGCAGATTTTTACTTGCAACGGTAATATTTGAGTACCTGGGTTAACATAAAGCTCCGGGTTCGACCATAACCTAAACTCGTCATCTGTTACCTCTCCACAACGAACGTCTTTCTTCTGCCCCTCACTCAAAATTGCCATCAATTCTTCCGTCTTGGAAATGACCTCCTCAGTTGGTGCACCCTCATCCTCAGCATATTCGTAGAGCCCCTCTCTTACCTTCCCATCTGTTGTGAATCCCTTATACGGCCTCTCCAAGTTCTTCGCATCAAGCCGATTAATCAACCACGCCGGAGCCTCAATTTGTCTTCTGCTCTCGCACCAAGAAAGCGCATTATGGTCTGCAATTCCAGCAACGCGGGGATGGGATGGCGATGGTATGATATCGCGGAAGGGGACCGCCGCGTCTGACCGCGGTTTGGACGGGTCGTTGGATTGCAGGTATCCTGAGTTCACTGGACCTGGCATTGCTACTCTGCTGTCTAGTCAATCACATAGGAGATGAGGAGAAGGGGATGAAAATCGAATCAAGTTTGTATTTGTGATGTATTCGGAGAGCTACTATACATGATGTGAATTCACAAGAGATGGTAGACGTGTGTGGAGAGTTTTGGTTACGGCAAAGAATTCGGGATACTGCGCGAGATCGAATGTGGGGATTCAACCCACGTGACAACAAGCCCACCCTTTCCGCTCTTGCGCTCCTCCCCGTACCTGGCCCTAGAGAGAACTGCTCTCTATCGATAATCATGGCGAGCGGCGCCGTGGTATGGCTGCCGCTTGCTTCTGTGGAAAGAGGGGCACGTATACATGCTTTATTTTGTTTTAAGCATTTGATGCCCCGTCCTTTTCCTTTCAAAGATCGTTCGATAATCCCATTTTAATTTTCCTAACACCTGGACCCGCTTGCATCTCCGTTCCAAATCATGCCAGTCCCATCTTTCACTCGTAAGTTCGCCTTCAGTGTCGTTCGATGTGGGGCCTGACGACGTGCAACAGGACTCGTGAGGTTTATTCCTAAGTCCAGCAAGGACATCCTCATTGGCCAACCGGTTGATGGGAACGTCGATGTTGGCGCTGCCACCGTCGCTAGAGAAGATGTTGAGGTGGAAATCTTCAGCGGGACGTCGGTTTTGAGCCCGGGCAGTCCCACAGGCAAGACAGCGGTAATTCAGACGCTTCTCTCCCCACTAGCTGAGGCGGAAGTGGGAACTATCAGGTGCATTGGGTTGAATGTAAGTCAAAACTCCACCTGAATTAGCGAAAGATATTGATTGATGTTCTCAGTATGTCCAACATGCACGTGAAGCCAAAATGGCAATTCCGGAAATTCCAGTTTTGTTCATGAAGCCTTCAACCTCTCTGGCAGATCCATATCCGGCTCCTACCATCATCCCAAAGTTTACCTTAGCGGACGACTGTTGTGATTATGAGTCGGAACTTGTTATAGTAATCGGAAAGAAGTGTAAGAGTGTCTCTGAAACCGATGCAATGGAATATGTTTTGGGGTATACTGCGGCGAATGATGTTAGTAGTAGAACCAGCCAGTTTGCTCAAAGTCAGTGGAGCTACAGCAAAGGGTTTGATGGAGCATGCCCCATTGGACCAGTCCTTGTATCGAAAGAACTGATACCAGACCCTGCCAAGCTTCATATGAGAGGTTTAAAGAATGGGAAGGTCTTGCAAGATTGTGGCCTCGAGTAAGTACAGTATGCATCACTACAAGTTCAGAATTCTGACTGTTATTTTAAGTGACCTCATTTTCTCTGTTCCAAAGATTGTGTCATTCCTGTCCAAGGGAACGACACTAAATCCTGGAACTATCATCTTGACAGGAACTCCAGCTGGTGTTGGCTTTAGTTTCTCGCCGAAGGAATACTTGCACGAGGGAGACGAGTTTTCGGTCGAAATTTTGCCCTATATCGGTACTTTGGTTACAAAATTCCAAGAAGAGAGGTAAAGAGGGATATAAGAAACGGAATATTAGTATTACCGATTAATATCATGGATTAGACAATAAGGTTGTTTCAATTTCAAACGCTTGTGCTTCCCTCTGGAATTGTTTACTTGAAGCCAAGCAACGAGTAAGTAGTGACTTGGGTTCTACAATGTAGCAACAGCATTGTGAAAACCAACATATTCCGGTGCTTCTAAAAGTACAGGTAAAGATCTTACAATTGTTTCATCAAATGCATTAATTGTCGATTGAAAATTCTTGGTGATGACCTTACTACTCCATAATGCACCCCCCAATATTATACTTCTACAACTTTGAATGGGAGAGTGCAAGATCACTAAAATATTCCCTGACTTCCCATTTAGAATCTAAAGCTCTTGAGAATTTATAATGGTAGTAATGAAAAGTTCCTGGGATGCCTATTTGAAAACGAAAAAGCTTGAATCCCTTTTCACAGATTTTGTGATTCTTTGATCACATCAGTATATCATACTTTAGCCCTGTTCACAGTAAGACGATTGTTTCACAGTGGAAGGGCAGAGCGACGGCTATTTCAAGGGGTTTGGCAGCTGCTCCATCTGCCACTTTTCCTCTCTCTCTAATAATCTAGGTAACTAAGGTCTGCTCAGGATAGATATGGCTTGCCGGGTCTTCATCAAACCTATTCTCACCTTATATGTAAGCTTGATATTTGGTAGGCCAAGGATACCCTGATGACACCAAGGATGACGTAGCACTGGCAACACTAATTAATCGAGTCTTGGCTATATAATCGCATAGGTCAGATATTGATATTGGTTGTAAAGTATTCAATACAATCTCAAGCTTATTAGTGAAACCCCATGAGTAAAAGTAGGAAAAATCAAGAGACGGCTCCGCAGTTGGCTTGGTACTATATATTTCAATCTATCTCCGGAGGGTTGCATACAGCCCTTCTATGCCCCCATCACGACTTCACGACTTCACACTCGACAACGGCAGATTCTTCGAACCCTTCGCACCAGAGAGAGCGTTCATGTACTTCACGGCCATATCTTCCGTGGTCGAGCCGCCTACCGTTTTTCCGATGACGATCCCTATCAACTCCGCTTGTGTGATGATCCCTAGCCGTACCGCGTCGTGCATCAAGTCGAACAGGTCATGCTGACTGATGCCGCGGCGCACTCGTTCTACGTAGCTAGTTAGTTAACCCATGCCGAGTTTTCTATGTCAGAAACGCACTCTTCATATTACTGTCCCTGCCTTTGCGCACTTTGATCTCGTACTTCTGCAGACACGACCGCGGATACTCCGTCTTCAGCCCGATGGGATGCCCTAAGCTGGTAACTGTGTAGTAGAGGCCGCCTTTCTCGCTCTTGAAGCTGAAATACTTGGGAGGGTCTTCTGTGTCACAACGCCGTCGTGCATGTTTAGCCAGTCCAGTTTTGTTACCAATAGAAAGAAATGGAGCTACAGACCATTTTTTTCCACCTCCTTCACGTTGACCACCTCCAGCTGGAGCGACCCTGGATCCACATTTGCTTTTTTAAGTATATTGCGGATGGCATCATCATCCTCTTTCCCCAAGTCAGTCCTTCGGATCTACCAAGCGTGATTCTTAGTGCGATCCCTGACTTACTGTAGACTATAATGCCGTGCTCAAACCGGGATTCTCCCGAGTAGCAGATGAGGAAAAACACATCGACAAAGCCAATCAGTCGCACCTTTCCTGCCCACCGTTTCCCATCGATGAGGATATCCCATGGATGAATGTCGCTGTTAAGAAAGCCTCGTCAGTCTCGTGAAGTCAAATTTCCAGAGCTTTACTATACGAACTAGTCACATTCCACACTCTTCAGTTCAACAGCTCGGTCAAACACCTTAAGAACTCGGTGATAGGATGCCATGGAAGAACTCAGTCGGCGGGTTGTCTAACAGTAAGTTTAGTTGCAGTCAGAGAGGGGAGCGTGACAAGGAAAGATAGGCGATGAACTATGCTTGAAGATGGCCTGCTTCGTCTACTTTACTTTCCCCCAGCGTCTGCCAGAGTAGGAGGTAGGGGGCAATGACGCTCAGGAGCTCGAATACGACAATACAACGGATATCGGCATCGGCACCAAGCTACCCTGGCTCTTGCAGCGCCCTACAGCTTTGATATATGGAGCCACAAAAGGGCGTGGGACTTGAGCTTCTCACGTCGGATGCCGACCTTTTGGCCCCCAAAAACAGAATGAGAAGACGACACCAGCACTCTTTACGAGCTAGTAACCAGACGCTAATCCTCCAACCGTCGGTCATCCGGATGGCGACACAGATGTAGCAACGATGATCGCCCACCATAAACACGATGTGAAGAGCTGTAAATAGCGAGAGCCTTCCGAGAAACCACACCGAGTGCGACGATCAAGACGGATTGGCGGGGAAGAATGTGTTAAGACCCAATTCATTGGCTGTTCTGAATATTGAATTGAGCTGAACCGACACTGAGCAAATACAATAACCCCTCTTCTGCCTTCGGAAATTATGGACATAGCGTTGCAGAAGATTCCGCATTATACAGTACGTGTGCCCTTGCCAGCCTATCATTTATTAAAATGTGAAGAAATTGCAGCGAGCTGTCAGCTTTCAGCTGGCCTCATTTCGAGGTTGCAAGGCTGTATAGATCAAAATGATGCCCAAGTTCTACCAGACCCATCAAATTATGGAAAATGGTTCCTCTAATACTACAGTAGGATCAATGCTGCCTGCAGGCGGATCTGTTTTAGGAGATCACGGAAAGCGGCAACTAACAGAATAAACCCCACCAAGGACAACTTAACACACCGATCTGATATTGTGTGCAAGATCGCGATGTCATGCCACTTGAAAAAAATACTTTACCGTTGGATTGCCCTCGTCTTAGGTGGCTCTCCAGTTCTTCTCTTCTCAACTATTTCCGCCTTCTCGGAACCTGCCTCGCAGCACAATGGCAGCCTTCACTGACCAGATGCAAAATCTGTCCAAGATCACAGACTTGGCCAAGTACTCAGACTTCTCCCCCGAGGGGATTGCCAAAATCTTCAAAGAAATCGGGGAAAGCCCAGAAAAACTCCGGGCCGTGCTAAACCTCTGGTTTGTCCCGCGATTCAAGCCGACCTTCGTCCCGGATCAAGACTATGCGCTTGCCGGACTCCAGGACGTTGAGTTTCTCGGCACGCGAGATGCGCCGCCGTCACAGCTCCCATACCGCATGTTCGACATCGCCACGGGCAACTTGATCGAGTTCCCTGCCCTCGGCGTGCTGGGTCAGTACTGCATGCTGTCGCACCGGTGGAGGGGGACGGAGGTTGACCTTGCCTACATCAAGAAAGCGAGGGGAAAGCATGTAGAACGTACCAAGGAGGCACTCAAAAACGCTAATGAGGCTGATGCCGACGTAGGTAGGAGGAGCATTCAGAAGAATGACGTGCAGCTGGTCTTGGATCAGTGCAGGCTTGACGTTCTGGAACAGGAAAAGATCATCAAGGACCTCAGTAGCAAGTCACTAGACAAATCCGATCTAAGAGAATACCTGAGTAAACGCCTCACCATCAAGAGAATCAAGAAAAAGCTCGAAAAGGCCCGGAGAGTCGAAGCACAAGAGAGATCGAAGCTCAGATTTGCTGAGATGGAGCAGAGAATTTTTGTTAACCTAGTTGACCGGGTAAACGAGAAGGTCGACGAGAAGATGCAAGGTAAGGGATATAGCGTCCCAATACCAATCAGTCAAGAGAGTACCGATGCGGCATCTTCCACGCTATGGACAAAGACCAAAAGCCATAATGAAGCCGAAGAGATGGTTAAAGAAGCAAAGTCTAAATTTGAGGAAGCCCAAAGTACGCTTAGGGATGCAGAATCTCGAGATAGAAATTACCTATCTGCCACCGAGTTTTTCAATGAAAACAGTCGACTCCGCGAAGAAATCGACGAGATGATCAGTCGTCTACAGCGATGGAAGTCCGCTATCAAGCTTAATCAAGCGATCATACAAGCCGGAAACATCTTTAAAGACAGACTCTTTCAAGAGCACGAGAAACAATACCTATGGCTTGATACATGCTGTATCGACAAGGCGAATGGCAGCGAGCTTTCCGAGTCCCTCTCGCTCATGGGGGACTGGTATGCAAGTGCTGAATTCTGTTTGGTGCATCTGGACACGAAATACAGGGAAGTCCATACCACTGAAGTCTGGGACCTTTTTCAGAAGCAGGAGACAAAGGAGGAGTACCTACCGCATCCTAATAAGCCCATCATTAGGGGCTTCGAGGACATCATCAAACCAGACTTAAGAAAAAAAAACCCTGAGTGGTCTCGACGAGCATGGACACTCCAGGAGCTTGTGATGAGCAAGGTGACTTATTACGCGAACTCTGAGGGGACACAGATAAGCAGGCCCATTGAAAGCATTGGATACTATTACTATCTCGTTCCATTTATTGAGCTTTACAGCTTTGGTGACACGAAGAATATCTATGTAACTTCACTTAAGGTGCCACTGAGATCGTGGGTCTCGAAGACTTTATCAGAAATTTGGAAGGGCTACAAAATTTCAATGAAATACCAGGAGCTGGAAAAACATATCGAGAGAGCCCACACCAGCCCTCCTATCCAGAAAGAAAGCTCCGGTAGGCAACCCAAGGCTGAAGAAGAGGCTGATCAGGTTAAGAAAGCGCTTCAGCTGATTTTCGTGCTCGAGCGTTTTGGAGTTCGGATTCCGAATGACATGGCCATGGAGACTGCCGTATCTTCAATTGCACGAGCTGTCTATCTGGCTGCTGGAGGCTTGGCCGACAGTCAGGAATCTAGTATTGAAGGCAGTGGCCACGAGCTCCTCCAGAAACTCAAGAAATATCTCCCCACACCCACTCAAGAAGACCTCGCATTGAAGGATGAGGAAAAAGCACGGCACGCGATCAACTTCTTGCTCCATTGCTTAGTTGCCGAGACGAAGGAACTCATCATATCTGACAGGAGGTATATCGCCGAGTTTGGAGAAGTTCGACCGTTCAAGACGTGGCAGGAAGGAACGGCACGCAGTGGATTTTCTACTCAGGATGTTATGTCAGTATTATGCAAGCGGAAGTCAACAAAGGAGACAGATCAAGTGTACTCGCTGATGGGGGTCCTCGGCGTGCGTTTTCCTACATTTCCGGCAGAGGGCTATTCCAAGGCACTATCGAGGCTCCTCGATGAGATTATCATCACCCACAATGATGTCTCCTTGTTCAACTGGTCCGGGATGGAGATGGGAAGCCCTATTCGCGGACGATCTATGTATCCTTCGTCTCACAAGGCATTTAGCCAAGAGGAAGACAGAGGCCAGCGCTATAATCTGCTGCTATCCGAAGCAGTTAAGAGCAAGATGAAGGAGGTAACGGTTACTTATCACGGCGTCATCTATATGCTTCGCGAGGTCATCAATTTCGTCAAGGAGAAGGACCGGAAAAGCTTCCCTTTCAACTGGATACATAAGTTAATCGGTTTCATCAACGGTGCCAGCTTTCAAGCTCTTGACCCCGAACTTAGCAACGCCGGTAAGATCATCGGGTATATTCTGGAGAACTGCGGCGGTCCTTCACCTACCCAAACTACCCCAAGTTCGCCCGTCGAAATCAAGGATACTAAGATGGCCACCGCTCCTTCCAGCGCGGCCACCCCTTCTTCATCATTTAGTCTTCCTTCTTCACTTCCCTCTTCACTTCCCGGGTTCAGAAGCTCAGTCGGGAAGAATGACTTGGAAAGTGCCTCAAGGAAGGGACCGAAGTTTTCCCGCCTCGGTAAAGGTTTCAAAAAACCATTTGGTGAGAAGAACTTGGGTCCCGCAGAGGTTGTGGAAACTGAGCCATCTAGCCACGCACCTGCGCCAGCACCGGTTGTCGCTGATAAACCTGACGAGAAACCTGAATCTTTTTCGAGCTCATCCTGGGAAGCATTTGATTCGGACGTGGTGAGCCACATTGATAGCATGGCTCGTCCCGCGGAAGAGAAAATGAAACACCCAAGCCATCCTTTGCCGCCTGCATTCCAGGGAATCAAGTTCCATATTCCCAAGCCCGACACTGCGGATCAAGCTTCCCAAAAACTTGGGTTCGATATGATGGTCTCGCCAAATCCTATCATTGTGAACAACACTGGCATCGAGAGCATCTTCGACATCCAACGCGTCATAGTCACCATGATTGATCCAGATTCGCTGCATAGCAAAATTGCCAAAGCCATCAGTCCGCATGAGAAGATCTCGGGCTGGTGCTCCATCAGCACGGGTTTTGCCCGAGTCGTCACTAACTTCACGTGCAAGAAGGACGTCCTGGAGAAAGAACTTGATGTGGCGGAAACGGTCGAGAATAAGGTTCTCAAAGAGCAAGATAAGGAAAAGGGGGAAAAACGTGGTGATAAGATCTTGAAGGGTCTGTCTATTTCCAGAGCCATTACAAAGAAGAAACAGAATGAAGACAAGAATGACGGGACACCACCCGGCGAGTCAGGGCCTCAGGAGCCAGACGACATAAATAAGGATAATGCCGGGGAAACTGAGGAGGAGTTTCTAGTCAGCAGGATGATAGACTTCATCCAAGAGCCGGAGCTCCGCCTTGTGGCGGGCGAGTGGGTTCTGGTGCGATTCTCCAGCGTGCCAGGCGCCAAGTGGTTCTTGTGCTATCTAGAGCTGGGCTCGACACACCAGTTCTACGGCCACCGTATCGCAACTGGAGAGATCGACTTCCACAACTCGACTCCCGAGCCGGGGCTGGTAAATGTGTGGCAGACATATATGGAACGTAAGAAGGAGATGATGTGCTCCATCCTAGGTAAGTACCTTAAGAGCAAGGAGTCAGCGGGCATGAGCGAGAAAAGGCTGAAGGAAGGATCGGAATTTGCAAAACAGGGCATAGAAATGGCTATGAAGGAGCTGAACCGTGGATCCAAGTCGTCCAAATCTCCCGAGTCTCCAGCCACACAGAAAGAAAAAGAAAGGGGGCCAGAAGGCGATGACAAAGAGGATTCAGATGATGAGAGCTTCATGGAAAAGATGTTCGACCAAAAGAAGTTAATGGGTAAAATGATCGATCAAGGCAGCCTCGCTTCAAAAGCGTTCGCCGAGTACACCGTGCTAGCTGCTGTAGAGAAGTTCTTCGAGGTGCAAGCTAATCGTCTGGATCGTAACTTGAGCGTGTCTGTTCTCAAGAGGACACCGAAAAGCCTCCAGACGGCGGTGGAGAACATGAATGACGGCGGGAACCTTCTTCCGGCGATGTTCCACCCGTCAATAAGAGTGCACATGTTCTAACGGGGTTGAGGTAATGCATGATCAAGTTTTGAACCTGATGTTAAAAGATTCCTTAGGTTTAGAAATACACTTTCCTATATAGGATAAAACACTTAGGAAGCTTATTTGTCAGGACTCAAATGACAGGATATTACGCAATTGACTGGAATAACTGGATTTCCATTAACCCAATTCAAAAATCAAATTAATCGATGACTATCCCAAAGCTCTGTAACGGGCTTGCGCTTTGTATCCACTGAAATAACGCACATGGCCTTACATAATCTTCGTATCTCTATGGACTTCCCAGTGGTCCGTCACATTAGCGCTGATAGCGTAACTATGTTATTAGTTAGTAAACTATACCATTAATAAAATAAAAATAAAAGATAAAAATTAAGTTTGAACTTTACGTGAAACATACAAGTGCCAACCCAGTAGCCGAGAGTTCATCTATATAGTCTTAAAACAGCTTGTTAGAATCTTGGGAAACTCGGCAGTTAACATCTCTAATCAATTAGAACGGGCTACTAATATGAAATGATGCTCAAGGCTACCTCTGGATGAGGGTTTTCATACTTGAAAAAATACCCATTAGAATGTTTCACAGTATTGTAGTTGGAATAAATTCGCATTTAATAATTATTGTTCTTGCTCCGAAGCTCTAAGTAAAATAAAAATTACGCCTTTTTGTACATCCAACAACTTGGTTACGGTAATCGTATAGTTACGTGGCGCAGTTCGAGACAAAATGCACGGCATTATCGGCGTAGAATTTTCAGGACTTGTATGTTGGTGGTGGCAGAAAAATGTTGCACTGTTCAGGCACCAGCACAGCCTCACTGCGAGAATCAATAAATACCCGAACTACACGCAATTACCATTTCACTATCATATCATCATTTTACCCTTTCCGTGCTTAATCTAGTCGGCATCTCCCTGAAAATCGAGAATGCGCCAATTCAGGTCGAAAACTTCACGTCAGAGAGGCTCTTCCCAACAGCCAAATTCGCCATTCTTCTCCAAGCTCCCTGCTGAAATTCGCGTCGAGATATATAACCTTTCTCTCCATTCAATTGACAAGATCAGCCCCGCAACTATAAACCCAAAAGATCCCAAGTATCATATCAATTACCTGTATTCGTTAAACTCGTTCGACACCCGGCCTCGAGGCTTCCCTTGTAACCCCGATCATTACGGCTCTTCCTCCCGAACCCAAAATCCACAGATATATGGGGGGGATTTCCCGGCCTACGCCAATATATCGTGCCCAGATTGCGGTTTTTATACTTTGTGTGTATGCAGTTGGCCTCGTAAAGGAATGCCTGAGTGGGAAGGGAGGTTGGGAATGATGTTGACATGTCGCCGCATGTAAGTGTATCTAGCCCGGAAAGAGCATGACTATTCGCTATTGGGAAAGTTAATTATATCCGTAGGTATGCAGAGGTCGTTCCTCTTCTCTATCCCGCTTCTCATATCTTCCAGCTACCATCTCGCAGGCTAGCATATCAGTTTCTCGACCAGCTTACAGGCCCTGTCTTACAGCAAATCCGTAAACTTCATATATCAATCATCATGCCTCCCCATTTCCGGACAGATTCACTTTTACCCTTGGAGTGTTTTGAAGATCGAGTACTTCCGACGTTCCCATCTATTTCCCGCCGTAAGCCAAAGACCAAGTTGACTGAGAAGAAGAAGCGGGCGGCATCGGAGAAACAATGGCTAAGATTCTGTTCCACATTAAGTCAAATGACCCAGCTCCGAGAGTTGCGCATCCAAGTATTTAGCGACCAGGATTTCCTCATCCATCCAGAAATTGAAAAGAAGATAGTAGCCCAACTCGCGAAGGTGAAGGTAACAGAAGGCAGTTTTGTGGTAGAGCTACCATGGGCTGGGACTGACTCTGCCACATTAGCCTCGCTAGAAAGAGGAGGAGATCAAAATCTTGTCGAGACGCAATCATTTGCCATCGAGAGAAGAGATTTTGGAAAGGAGCCAATAGTAAGAGATGTGGAAAGGCCTGTCAACACACTGCCTGGCCGTTCAATCATGTCTAAAGCTCGCCGTGCCGGTTATATCTTAATTTCCGCCCCTCAGACATTGGTCTCATCTATACTCGAGGCACGGGATATTTATAAAAGGAAGGTAGTAATAAGGGAATACGGTGATTGGGATTAGAGACAACACCCTGCTAATACGCATATACATACTGTGAGCCGCGAAACAAGTTCCTAGCTAGGTGAGAACGCCATAACAGTGAGGGTTTGTATTTCAAGATGCTATATATAGTGATATGAACTGGAAAAGGAGGAAACAACTTTGGGTATCATATCGTATCATGCCATGCTGAACACCTGCCCGCTATGCTTCATGTTACCCTGTCTATCAGAACAGACTACTTCCCCCCAATAACTCCATATATGCATTTAGTTCTTTTCCCAACGCCTACAAAATCTCACCACGCCTTCTAGAAACAACTCATGCAAGATAGAGGTAACGGATAAACAACGTCGCTCTGGCTAAATCGCTCATCCTTACTTCTTAGCGACGTCTTTCTTCCCACTCGGAGCTGAAGTACTAGCAAACACAACCTCGACCTTTCTCTCCTTTGGCTCCCCCTTTTCCTTATCAGTTTCCTTGGTCTTGCCATTGCCACCTCCATGCTGCAAATGCCCAACCTGCAAACTCCTAATATTTTTCTCAAATTCCTTCATTTTTGCCTCTACATCCTGAGCGCCAATTACACTCATTCCAGCCGTACTTAAAGTACTCTGCGTCTGAGATTTTCCAGAAGTTGAACTCGAGCCCGCTCTTGTAGTTTGTGCCTGAGCGGCCCGGCTAGCCGCCTGAGCTTGAGCTTGAACTTGAGCCTGCACCTGTGCCTGTTTAACTGGTACCAGTTCCTTGACGAATTTCTGGGCTTCTGGGTAGCCTTCCATGAGGAACTTGATGGTGAGAGTGGCACGTTCTTTCAGATATTCGTTATGGCCATCGTAGACGCAGCAATTGAGGAGAGGCAGGATACCTTCATGTTCAAGAATCTGTTTCTGTACCTCTGGGTTACCTGCACCGTTCCGGCGAGGGTTGGAAGGGGCGATTAAAGACGTTAAAATTGTGATGATTTGGTTTTTTATGCCGGCCCAAGGGAATTTATGGGGGTAATCGTTATATGTAGCAGAATGTTGGTGCGTAGTAGGGCCTTGCTCGTCGACAGGCCACATACTTGGTGTTCCTCTACCAGAGTTTGGTGGTTCAGCACGGCGAGTCTGGCCCGCCATAGGTCGCTCATCGATGGATTTCCTCGCCACACCTGCCTCTAGAGCTTTGAGTAATGCAATGAGCTCGTAAACAATATCCCAATCAATCAGCAAATGACGCATTTCAGCAATCTCAGCGATTACAGAGATGAAATCGAGATATTGAGACAATCCATCTTTTGCTCGTTCCATGTCCCATGAATCAACCGGAAAGTCGGTTGGGTACCTTTCATTCTTGCGAATCTGTGCTTGTGCATGGAGAAGTGCCAAACAATCGGGCACCACTCGACATCGGAAGTAATTGTAAAGGAAGTGAATGAGTTTCGCATCACGGTTGTAGTCTTTTAAATCGTCGTAGATAGGACTATCCTTACGAGCTCTAAACATGTAGTTAATCAAGCGTAGAAGAACGGTTTGTGCTGGAGAGACGATATCCTTGAGAATTCGCAGAGAGTTCCAAGCATAGGGTAAGAGAGCGTTGTGGTGGAATGATTCGATGATCTGTGCCGTGATTTGAAAAATGAATTGTTGATCCGTTTGTTCCCACACGGCGATGAAGACCAAAAGTTCTCTCAAAAGATTTTTTCCACAGTCCAGGGCTAAAAACATCTTGCATCTTGTTTTTTGTAGATTCTCTCCAGCTGGGGTTAGACCTGATCCCATCGAGTCAACAATGCACGCTTTCACGGTCATGTGAAGCGCTTCTATCTGTTTTGTGTCCAGAATATTGGGAATCTCGGTCAGCAGACCACGCAGCGGTCCTTCAGCATATGAATCGTCATCATCTTCACCTTCCTCTTCTTCTTCATCCAAACCATTATCCTCTTGGATGGACCGATCGTCGTTCTCATCTGCAATACTACTGTGGTCATGGTGATGATCGTCGTGCTCGTCGTGCTCGTCGTGCTCATAATGGTCATGATCTTGCCCACGGGGTACATAACGGTGCATAGCATTCTCTTTGCACGCTATAGCACGTTCGATCGCATTCTCAACGGTCTCCATTGGCACAACCCATCCTTCAAAATTCGCATCCCGAACCTTCTTCCACCAGATATCGATCTCATGAGAGACTCTAGAATAAAGCCGATCTTGCTCGAATTTATTCGCAGTGTCAGGTTTCCAGACCGGTAACGTCGACTCTTCGAGATTTTCTGGTATCAAGCCATCTTCTGATTCAGGTAATGGCCCTGGCGTTTGTCCAGATGCTACTTCCTCTGAATATTGCTTTAGGAGTTCAGCGGCCACTTTATCCTTCTTGTTATGCCGCAGCAACCAATTTTGGACTTCTTGATGAACCTTCTCCACATTCAAATCATCTGGAGGCATTTCATGAATGGCATCATTTTTCATCTCATCATCGAATAGCATGTCGAACCAGAAAGACATCTTGAAGCGATCGTTCCCCATCGTCCAGTTGTGCGTATGCTGTAGACTCGTAACCAGAAGCTTTTTATCTGCTCACACCGTCAGTTTTGCTGTCATCCGATCCCAAGACGTCAAACCCACAAAGCTCCGTTATCTCATTTAATTTTCCCCTCTTTGCCTCGTCCACATTCTCTCCGTCGTAACCCTTACTGGTAACATTAACACACAGTACGACAAGCCTATGTACTTCCTTATCAAATTTAACAACCGCACATATCTCCTGTGCAGTTTCTTTGATCGCCAACATATTCCTGCTAATAACCAGCAAACTGTTCAGATAATGTAAATCTTCTCTCAACACCTCATAATTCTTCAAGATTAATTCCGCGCTTTCAGAAACATCATGATTGTTCGTGTCACTACCGACGCCGCCATCCGCGTTACTAGGCTGCTGGAGAGATCGTTCCTCGAGTAGCGTGACCGCTTTGTAGAATATCTTCTTCAAATGCATCCATACGTCCACATTTTTAGCCAGCATCTCTCTCACCTCTGCTTTATTCAAGCTGGCCTCCAGAGTTTTCGCAACCATCTTCTTCACCTCTCCCATTCCCCGCGCCATGTATGATCCACTGCTCGTTCTCTCAAAATGAAGTCCCAGTACCACCAGCGCCCCACAAAAGTTCCTCTCCTCTACCCCCATCCTATTCTTGCGCAGCCGCATCTTGGCTCTCTCGTCCTCGTCTAGGTAAAAAGGACTCGCTGAGCTTGTCGCATAGAAGGTTTTAGAAGTCGGGAGGTGTGAAAGTAAATTGCTGTCGGGCAAGATGGATTCACGGTTTGTGCGGTACGTTTGTGAGGTTTCGTCCCACCAGGTAGCGACAGGGGTTTTGCATTTGCTGCAAATGGTAGAAGAGTCGCGGATATCAGGGAGTGTGTTTCCGCACTCAATACAAAACATTTTGTGTGCGTCGTGGAAGCTCTGTGTCGTACAATTTTATTTTAAATTTTTGTAGTGGTGTTGATTTGACGTCGGAGGTTGCGGTCGATAGTTGCCGATTGAGGGGCACTAGTGGAGATTAACATTTGCCCCAGGCAATATCAGATTTAACGAATGACTAAGTCCGGTCCGGGTGGACACTATTCAAGAGCCGAATGTCTTTCTGTCAGTGAGATAGTAAGTGACAGATGTCAGATGAGCAGTATCAAAAGATCAGAGCTTTGAATATCATTGCATTTTTGGAGTAACCACGCCGGTCATCCGGGGCAAGCTTCCCGCCCATCCATACCAGAGTATCGATTCGATACAGCCAGTCTAATCGATATATCTATTCATACAAGCTAGTATAGCCCAATGGCCTGAGCAGTCAATGCAACACCCCATCGCCATTTCAATAAATCTTATCCCATCACGCCACAGACAGATTATTGAGCAGAACCACTCGCCGCCGTACCCTCGCCGCTGCCAGGCTTCGTACTCTTCTTCTTTCGTTGCCTCCTCCGCTTTTTCTTCACCTCTTCACTTTTGTCGGGGTTATGGCTTGGATCTTCTTGAGAACTGTGTTTGTCTAATGGCGACGTGTTCGGTGAAGGATCTGCACTTTTCTTGTTTCTTTGTCCCTCCTCCTGATCGTCCTCTGAGCTGCCATTTGCTTCTAGGACAACTTTCCTAACTCCTCCAGCTTCAACAATATTCTCAGTAATATTTCCGCTCCGGGCTACCCCCCTTTTCCGGTACGAATGGTTAGTTGAATGTACAGACCCAAGAGTACCACTGCTACGCTCGCTATCGTCACTATTTTGTCGTAAGAAGGATCGATGATGCGGAATATTAGCATCTCGAATGCTGCCGATCGAGAGGGTAAAGTCGTCACGGACTCCGTCAGTAAAGTCTGGTTGGCCATCTCTAGGACTCCTACGATCAATTGATCCATAACCCTGCTGAATAGCCTGCACTCCATCCTTTGCATCCTTGCCAGCGGATTTCAGTAGGCCTTCACCTTCCCCACCCTGTGGTGCAGGATCATCTCGGTATGGTTCTTCAATGGTCGATCCGCGGAAATCTGTAGATTCTGTTCTAGAATTAGTTCTCGGTAGCGCTCCAGGGTGAGCAGATTTGATTTTGACAGCGCTGTATCGAGTTGTTTTAGGGCGGCTTGCAAGATTAGAAGGACCCAGATGTTTAAGATGTTCCCGCATATCATTAGCATTGCCTCGAACTGCAATTGTACTACCCTCCATTCCACTAGAAGCCCGACGAATGAATGTTGTTTTTGGACTAGTACCAAGAGCATTTGTTGCGCTGTTTGATGGCTCATCGCCGTTCGTAACTCTCCTTGCCATAGGAACGCCAGCTGTTTCAGACAGATCTATCAGATGATCCTCTGGGGCGTGTAAAATTGGGTTATCTAGATTTTCAACAATGTGGCCTTTCTGTACGCGAGCTTTTGGGGCTGGCGCCATTCTTCGAATAGCTTTATGTACATCAATATAAACATCTGACTCGTCGATGATTTCCCTAGAATTTGTAAATATTAAATAATCCATAAAATAGCGTTACTTACTCGCCAATAAGCTCCTCAATAACATCTTCTAAAGTCACAACTCCAATCGCTCCATAATCCTCTCCTGGGTACTCCGAAACTAAAACCATATGTGATTTTCCTTCTTGAAAGAAATTGACAATATCAAGGCAGCTGGTCTCAGGTCGAGTTTCTGGCAAGGTAGCCAATGCGAATTCGTTAACTTTCTTGCAGTCTTCAGGATCATATGTGATCAAAATCTTAACGAGGAGCATCCCAACAAAGTTTCCCGCATTCCCTGGCTCGTAGATGGGAATCCGAGAGTAGCCAGCGCTTAAGATGATATTCATAGTCTCCTCGTCCAAGATTGTATCAGCAGACATGGTAAACACATCCTCCATGGGTGTCATGATATCACCAACTGCCTTACCCTTGAGATCCAACACAGCACTTATAATGGTCACTTCGTCTTGGTTGAGTCGTTCCGTGGGGCTTGTACCCAAAGTTTTATGTAGAGTGACCAAAGTCTTCAGTCCAGATTTCTTATATACTGTTCCTTGGTCTTCCCCGAGGAGCCTATCGAGTAACTTCGCTGTCGGCCAAGCAATGGGTGAGAGGACCCACATAAGTCCAAGAACAAAAGGTGCCATATAAGAACCAATTGAGAGGCCATATCGAACGCAGACGGATTGAGGAATGACCTCCCCGAAAATAACTAATTCATGTCAGAATTTCCCATGTAACATGTCATAGCCCTACGTACCGATCAAAACAGTACTTCCCAGAACAGCTGGCCATCCTCCTCCCAAGGATCGATCCAGCACAATGGGCAGAGTTTCGTTTACGATAACATTGCTGAGAAGAAGTGTAACGAGAACCCAATGCTTTCCTTTCTGTAACAAATTGTATACCGCTTGTGCATGCCGTTGCTCTTTGCCTTCCCCAGATGTCGCAATGACCTGGAGGTAGACTCCATCCTGTCCCATCAGCCTAGTTAAAAATCAAACGTTAGTATGCATCTCTCCAAAGCTTGGTGGCCTAGACTCACGCAATTGTCAATCCTGCAAATGCACCACCTAGCAACACCAGAGCCGCGGCAATGGCCAAGTATAACCACAAGCTAGGGTCATCTGCATCTGCTGGTTCATCTTCCTTTAACCCGAAATATTCCTTCAATGGCGCAGCAGCTACGTGAGAAACTTGAGCAAGCACAAGAAATACAAGTTTCGAGGCGCCTTGAACGCCTGGCCGTCGCGAACTGTAGCCATTGTAGCTGCTTCGACCGACCGCAGCTGGATATTTTGACTTCATTGTCGCAAAGCGAGCTCCCCGACTGACGATGCTTCAATTGAGGCCTGTCAATTCAATTGAATGAATCGATTCTGGCCTTGCTCTTCGATGGAAGGCGATTCGCAGGATACCGCAGCAGAATCGTCCTGGGACGACGTCGACCAGAGAGGTACACAATAGCGCGTGCTTAGCCTGAAGAAGAGTTGTCGTCGTAGAGTAGCTGCTATCGTCTTAGGGTGGCGCTGACGAATTAGCAGGGTCAGCACCTGTTGGTATTTCTCCTACATACGGCCGGAGTAGGACTCGTTATTAGTTTGTGCATGTGCCGTGCAGCGCAGTGCCGTATACAGTAGAGCGGGCAGCTAGAGTGGTGTTGAGTTGTGTTGTGGTCTTTTAGCCGAGCTGGGAACGATGACGGCGACGGCGAATCCTGTCGGTGTGTGGCGGGGGCGAAATGAGTTTAAGCTTCTGGCCTTGACAAATCAAAATCGGAGATGGTCAGCATTCCGACTAGATCCAGATATCTTCGTCTCGTATACACATTTTTATATAAAAGTCTTCTGGATCGGCATCACAGCTCTTCTATGGTTTTCCGTGTCGAGGCCACAACGACAGAATTGGTACCTCCGTGATAGGGTATACAGCAACCTCGGATTAAGATTGGAAGGACACATGCTCAAAAGAGCGAGCCCGATCTGCCATCTCACTTTGTCCGGCATACTCGTATTCAGAAAGACAAGTCATAGAAATCAGGATTCCGATACTTGGCTTCATTTTCGTGCTTCCCTAACATCAAGCAGCCGAGGGTTCACGGTCATGCACAACTTCAGATGCTGATTCAATAGGTTCCTCTCCCCTTTGTTTTCTTTTCCGGTGGGTCATTCCGAATCAGGAGTTTGTAAGCCCATAGGTACGATAGCTCTGCACTGGTTTTTTAAATGATACCTAGAGCCAATTCTGATATGGGTCGATTGGCCCACAGGACAAGAATAGAGGAAGACGAGGTCGTACAGCAGCGCCCAACGGTACCACACTGACCAATAAGAAATCTTCGATGCAAACCAAATGAGTTTCTTCCTGGCTGATAATAAATGATTTGTCTTAATAAGAAGTCTCTCAAGTAATAGTTCCCCATATTATAATGCGAGTTTCAGTTATTAAAGAAAGCGCTATTCTATTCTCTACCTTCCTGTCCTCTGCATCTCGAACGAAGATGTATCATGCCTTTCGAGAGTTCGGAAACATTATGTCAGACTGAGGTAAAGTTCTGACCGAGTGATATGTTATGTAACTCATACTCCAGTCATACTCTTGATAAAAATAATTTAAAGAGATTTAAAAAAGAAAAAGGAAAAGAAAATACAGTGGACACTTTTATGTTGATAATACTGTAACAGCTTGATGTCTAAGATCTGAAGTAAAAATCGATTGGGTAGTAGGCATCTTCACAAAAGAATCAAATGTTAAAAAGAGGCGTTTCGATCTCACATGACTTGCTGCGGTACGCCATGACCACTAACATTGCCAAGACAGGCCAGTAACCTCAAAATTTCAGTGATGCTTGTCCATGCAATCTAATGCTTATAATTCTAATTTTCGTTTGTACGGAAATAGAGCACATTCTCGGAGGATGTGATTGGAACAAGCGGGCTCATAAGTCGCACATGCAAAACCCATTTTTTCTTAGACTCTAGCAATTATTCAAACTGCTGAAATGCTTTTTCATCCTGTGATGCCAGTATCAAGAGCCTCTGCGTTTCAGAAGCTATCCCCATGCCTGCCCCGGTGCCAATATCCATATTCTGGGCTTTTTGGAAGTCCTGTTCAGCCTCTGCCCTCCCTCTAGTATAAGAGTCGTAGCCAATCTGTGTTCTATTAGCAAAGCATGTCCCATACTGGACTGTTATAAATGATTACAGGCGTGACTAACCTGCGAGTTTCCATATCGAACCCCGGGATCGCTCATGGCTGCTTCAGCAACTCCTGCACTACCAATTCGAGAGAGGGCGTTTTGAGTTGCGTTCATTTTCATCATTAGGTTCAAGCTCTGCTGATGAGTTTGCATTTGCATCTTCATGGTCTGCTGCGCCAATATAGGACCCCACTGGTCCTTTTTCTTTTGTAGTGCAGCTCTTATATTCCAATACCTTGCAAATGAAGCAAGATCTCCCCTTTGAGCTGCATTTCGTAGTTCCTTCCTGGCACGGTTCGAATATGGTTGGCACCCAAATCCAGATTCTTCTTCGTTTTGATAGGCTGCATCAGTGAGATCGTTGCTGAAATGAGCTTCTAGAAGAGTCCCTCTAACAGTCCTAGAGTGGCACTCCTCACACATGGCAATCGTGCAATCGCTGTCACTGTCTTTATTCTGTGATATGCGTCCATACCATTTTCGTCCACTTGGTCTTTTAAAACCTCTTTCACTACCCCCACCTGAAAGATCGGAAAGTTAGCATTTAGAAATCCTAGTATACTTCAAGAGAAAGAAGACTAGATATGATTGCCTTTCTTTTCTTCCAAGGGGAACTTACAGGGCGCAAGCTCTTTAGAGATCGAATCAGCTTCTGAGAGCAGTCTCGAAAAGTTACTGATTTCAAACCCAATACCGAGGGCGACCCTTAGTCTTCGACCTCTCCAAGTAAGCGAGTTTTCAAACAAATCTGGGCTTTCGGTGGCTGTATCTAATGGAGTATTTGAGGCTGCCAAGAAACACATCCTCACGATGCCTGCTCGTAGGGGTCGGGTGATAGGGGAAAAAATGCTTTCAGCGTTGAAAAGCTTCACACATAGCCAGTAGCATGATGGGCATACCTCAATGCTCGGGTAATCAGTTATATGATACCACTTGGCTAGAGCACCGTGTTCTGTAACTTTTTTCTCCCACTCTTCTTCTGTTATTCCCTTTCGCCCGAAGCACACGCCAACCTTTCCTTGGATACCAACTGCACTTCTCCACACCTCAGTATCCTTCCGCTGGATAGCAATTTCCATAGCAGATTTTGAGTATGGAGATGCTAAATCACAAGATACAGTGGTCTTCTGCTCTTCTGTAAGAGCCGCCCCAATGAATGCGTCTTCTAACGAGGTATTAGCAAGATAGTCCGAATAGCAAGCAAAACAGAGGTTGCCTGTGCCACTAGCGGCAGTGAATACTAGAGATTGGGACTGGTTGTTGTCAAATGTAGCAATAGGCTTGCCAACTCCATTACAAGGAGCTATTTTAAACCGTGTATTATATTCTG
Organism: Haplographium delicatum; assembly: GCA_037952705.1. Taxonomy (NCBI): domain Eukaryota; kingdom Fungi; phylum Ascomycota; class Leotiomycetes; order Helotiales; family Hyaloscyphaceae; genus Haplographium; species Haplographium delicatum. The sequence goes on from JAPZPC010000007.1 coordinate 75,352, forward strand.
ATGCAAGTTCCTGAAAATCGGGGTTCGGCTTTTCAAGTTCAATGATTAGGGCGCGTTTGAAGAATGGTAGGGCCAAATCACAAGACCAATCTCGGGTTTCGGAATAGGTCTTATTCTCAAAGTATCCCTCAAACGGGCCGTGGCGAAAAAATATCTCAAAGCAAGTTTGACAAATGGCTAGGTCTCGAATAGCTTCATTCCTTGTGATCCAAAAAGGCCCTGGACTTGATATTGTCGACCCATTACAAGGACTCAACGTCTCAACCAAACGGGGGAAATCGATCAGCGGCTGAATGGTATTTCGGGGAATGCATTGAGAGTACCATATATTCCGTATTCTAGGGAAACTGAAGTCACAAACAAATCTCATATTTTCATCTGTGGTCCGATATTCCGTAAAGTACGAAGCAAGACTGTATGCAGCAACGTTTGATTGGAAACAGTTATTGCAGATGCCAAATGACTCCCCCGAAACTCCTACTGAAGCATCGAAGCAGTAGAATTTCGTGTGCGAGGTGAAAACTAGCTCCTTTGCGAGGCATTTCTGGTCCTCGTTCTTCGATGTCGGTTGGATTGCCGTTACTTGTAGTGGTGGTGGAGGAGGAGCTGCAGCATGACCACCGAAGGGCTGAGGTGTGGTTGAGAATTCATGAGCAGGTTGGACTGAAGGAGGCGGCGGGTAGGTCTGTGGCGGGACTTGACTGCCATAAGGCTGTGATGGGGGCGGTGAGGATTGATTAGATGTCTGAGACGGCGGAGGTGGAGGTGGGGGAGAAGAGATATTGGGCAAATGACTTCCATAACTGAGTGTTGACGGCGGAAAGTACTGATTTGGTTGCGGAGGGGTATGTATGGGATAGGGAGGCGGCTGATAAGGCGGCTGACTGCCTTCAACCTGAGGTGGTTGATTGGGTTGCTGCTGATACGATTGAGGAGGTGGCGGAAAACCCTGAAGATTCTGTTGTGGGTAGTGGTAAGGAGGCTGTTGGTAGGCGTTCTGTTGTTGAGACTGGTATTGACCTTGGCCTTGGACCTGTGCTTGGGTGTGTGCCTGGATCTCTTTGAAAGCATCCTCTGCCTTTTTGCGAGCTTTATTGAGGAAATTCATGATGATTTCCTAAAGCCTCTAAACTGAAGATGAAAGAAAAGAATGGATTTAAAGCGGAGTGGTGTGTGTATTGTATATAGAGAGACCTACCTACCTACCCAGGTAAGTACCCGCACTTTCAGCCGCACACGTGATGGTTATAATTTACGGAATACTAGCTGCTAGGAATACTGTGGAATCCTTGGCTAAATCCTTCCCGATCCAAGGCAGCAGCTAGATGCCCCACAGATGCCAAGACTGCCCAGACTTAAGCGGAAATATCCTGCAAATGGAAATTATGGAACACATGCACACATCTTGGTGTAGCGAAGTTTAGAGCCACCTAATGATAATGATTCTAAAGAGTAATTTCAATTATTAAATCCAACGGAGCGAAATAAAGATAATAGAATAGATAAAGAGGGTGATCGATAAAGAAAATTCACCATTTTGTCCTGCGTTGAAAAAGTCTATAGGTTAAAGTGTAACATGTCTATACCAGCACAGACTAAGCACCAGCTTCGCCTCGCTAATTTCAGGGGCTTTTTTGGCCTGGACAAACTCGAGAAGCTCGTCAAGAAAAGGAAATCCCAAATTCAAAATCAAGCTCCTGGACTTATCAATCAAAATTTACCCAGGAAAAATTTTCAGTTTACAACTAAAACCGAAAATACACCTCCCTTACATGCCTATAATATATCTACTCATATAATTAACGATCAAGTAGCCTTTGAGGGGATGTCCTTGTGTTCGCGGCCCAAGAATTCGTTACACCGTATTCATATAAGATAAAGTATTTAACGCAACAATTAAACTGATAATCAACAACATAGCTGCTTTTTCAGCTCATAATAGTAGTTCTCAAATAAATACAATTATATACAATAAGTGGAAACAATGCCCCCATTTAGCAAATATCTTTCGGGAGCATGAATGTCGGTGTACTCATAAGCAGCTGGTTATCCAATGTGGCTCTTTTTAATAGAGCAATCTCATTTTCCAGCTCATCAAAGTATTGTTGTGCTGCAGTTGCAGATACGTTCAAGTTGCAAATCCTGCAGATATTTTCGGAAGGCGATGGTTGTGCAGACCACTGAAGTAGTGCCGTACCTACCACACTCGTCCTCTTACCTTTCTCTAAGTAGGTATTTTCATCATCCGTAGAGATGGTGATTTCTGTAGCGCCATATCTGTCACGGATATCGTCGAATATCTCAAGGATGGGAGTGAAATACGTAATGATTTCGCCCTCGGACCCCTCCTCTCCTTCTTGGTAATCGCGGCCCCAGAGCTGTCCGACGACATCATTTGTCTCGTGCTCCAAAATCCATGCGCCTGAATCTCCAGAAATTCCCATTCCAGCAGATACCCAAGTCTCTTCTGGAGTTAATTCTGGACGTAAGATCGCCCATTCGTCGGATTGTCGATATGTGCCATCGTCATTCGATAAAATCAAACAAGTAGTGCATGGGTTGATGATTCCATTCTGTCGGCCACTTGTTCGGCCAACTGAAAATACAGATCGGTCAGGATTGACCACCGATGCACTTCGACATAAGTTTCGACCGCATGGGGTAATGTTGGAACCAACACGTCTGTCGTCAACTTTGCAAATCGCCCAATCCATTTCGACGGAGGAAACGCCGTCTCGTGAACAGCGGTTGCGGTAGCCCGAAGAATGTGTTAGGCTTCCGAAAGAAAACATAGGCAAAGTTTCTTTGATCTTTTCGAAGATATTTCTAACGCACGCCAGATGCAAAGGCTCGCCGCTTAACTGTATACGCTCCCAGAGTGCTCCGAATTCCTTGACTTCTTGTAAAGAGGGTTGGGTTATAGCAGTTCCAGCTTCATAAACGGTGTCGGTAAACTCGTTTGTGAAGAGATGGTGGACAGTCAATATGTGAGGAACCCCATCAATATGAATGTATCCGCCCAAGGTAGCAGTATCTTCAACACTTCCACCAACGCCAATGGAGACTCCCATAGGTGGTTGCAGAGAGAAAGCAGTGTTCTGTGCTAGACATGGCATGACATCTAAGTCGGATCTCTTAGCTGTTCGCCGCACGGAACCAGTTGCAAACACTACAATTGGAACAGGTACGGCGAGAGGACAAAGTTTCAGGACAACAGACTCCCGAATTGCTGCTCGTTGCTCTTCTGTTCTGGGTTTGCTGGTCTGAACACGAATAACGGGTTGGGAATCCTCTAAAGTTTGACCCTGACGCAGCAAACTAATTGATATACTCGAGTCTCCCCCGCCGCGCACGAGAAATTCGATGGTCGGCAAAATCACTTCCTTCCATGCGCTTACCAAGACTTCATCTCTCATTGGATCTATTGGGAAAAGACGTATGGTTTGTCTGCCCCGTGGTAATGAAGCTGGGGCAGATGGGGTAAGCACCGTCGCTACTTTTGATGGCTCTATATCGAGTCGTAGCTTAATGCTATGTGCCGGCTCCAAATCAAGCGACTGAGTGGACTTTTCGGGGCTTGTTTCATCTAAAACTGGAGACTTCGGTAGATCATTGAATAATTCAAGACTATCCAATATCATGTCTACATTTCCAAGCTCATCTTTGGAAGCCATATACGCCAAAATATCGTGCCCAGGTAATTTGTCATCACCGTCGATTTTAGCCCCCTCTCTTTGGAGAATATGGGCCACAGCTTGAAGTTGAAGAAGCTTTTGAGTAACAGAGCTTCTCTCTCTAGTCCGAGAAGTGAGGTTTAATAGTACAGGCTGTCGAGCTTGCGTCTCAGACCGAATTAAGTTTTCAACAGCCTGCAGCACACTCACATTCTTACCATTTGGACCTTTTCCGCGTGAATTTACCATGAGATATCTTCGAGGGGGATCTTCGAGGGAAATCACGTATTCAAGGATTTCAGGAAAACCGTGAGTTGCGATGTTATATGTTAAGTTGTTGCCATCTGGATCAACCACATGGAGAGTTTCACGTATAGTTCGTCCACCGGGTGGAATAAGGATTCGGAATAACTCGGTGGTTTGTGACTGTGTCTCTGGTGCGTTTTCCGGATCATTATTATTACACCTCTTTTGGGTTATCAGCAGGTGCGCCGGTGTCATTCCAGTCTCATCAGGGGCATTACGGTCACAGCCCTGTTCGCAGGCACATATCATTTGGTCTATATATGAATTCGAGTGTGCGTTGACCTCGTTACAAATTCGGCACTGAAAGAAACCGATATAGCAAATGCCTCTAGCCCCTCGGGCAATATCGTGGAAGCCATATTGGCTTAGGTTGGAGGGGCCAGCATCAAGGAGAAAATCTTTAATTTCATTAATGCCAACCTGCATTTTTGAAAAATCGGCGGACTCTGGCGGCATTTTCTTGGCTGCATCGTCCATTACCTTGAGGACTGTTCGGCCAGAACCATCTAGAGTACGAAGTTGATGATTAACAAAAGGAAATAGTTTCAAAACATGTTGATAAGTAACTGGATCAAAAGGATATTGCAACAGTGAGTGTAAAGGAAGCCGACAATTGATATCGCGCTGAGTAAGAAGAATACCTGGTGGATCTCCAAGAGATTTAAATAACTCTAAAAGAGTTGTTAATGCGTCGCCAAGGTTACGAGGGTCAAGAACATGAAGAGGATTTTGGCCGAAGATGTTCTGGTCGTAATCGTCGATCTCAAGAAGCTGGGCCATACGCTCAATGCCAGCTCCGCTTGACATTAAAAAGTGAATGGGATGGTTTCCTGCAAAATCCACTCTGTCTACAAGACCGAGGCGTTCCATTGAAGCTTTCACGTTGTCGATATCAACGGGTCCAGCATGGATCATTAAAGCATGCCATTGAGAAAACCCACATCCAGGGCAGGAGGGAAAGAACTCGTCCCACATCAGTCCGCTGTGATCATTATCGCAGGGTATCACCTTCAGAACCCCGTTCCAGAGCCCGATTCGAGGATTATGAATTGGTGAACTAATATAATGCTTCTGAGTAGATTTGATACTTTTCATCATCTCCAGCAGTTGGAACGAACTAAGTTCAGCGGGGGGGAATGTAAGTGAAGCAAAAGAAATACGGCTTTTATCGACATTGGCACAAGATGACGCTATACTACTCCTTGAGGCCCAGGTATCTGTCGTCGCTGCACTACTCCGAGACATGAATGTATGTGTTGTTGAGATAGATAGCCGATCGTCCTCATTATTCCTTGTGATGTTATCTACTGGTGAAAATGGGCGAGAAAAATTAGGTGCCAAGCTAGGATTTCGGGCTTGTTGTATATGTTCCAGGGGTACTGATGGCGACAAATGAACCTGTCCAAGAAGTGGGATGGAAGGGGTTCTGGACACTGCGACAATAGAATAAACCTCTTTGATCGCCTCCCTTCTCTCAAAGTGATTGACGGGGAAATACCAATCTTGAAAGCGGTTTTGATATGTCTTGTAACTTGCCGATCATCAAAATTGATACTATTCAGTGAATTGGATAAATAAACTTACGACCAGTCTAACTTCAGTTTCATAGCCTTTTCGATAAATTGAAATGACTCTCCGGTCATATATAGGCGAATAAGTTCCGTGTGATGTTCAGATTCCCAGAGTTTATTGGCTCTAATGCCCTCAGGGTCAAAGTGTTCCTGAATTTTGCGGCATTGTTCTTCCGTTAAATTTAAACACTCCTCCACAGTTGGTAGAAAAGAAGATCGTGATGCCATCTCAACCATACAAATAGTAAGGAAACTTGGCAGCTAAAGAGCCACTAATGTTGACTGTTAACCAGAAGGATGCTTTAAAGATCAAGTACTGTATTGGGTCCTATGCGAAAACCCAGATTTTATCCCTTCTGCTTTCTTGTGGGAGATGACAATAGTACTCCGCAGTAAGCCGAGTGGTACACTCTCGCCCAATTCAATCAAATCGAATATTACTCCTGGAATAAACTCAAGGCTGAAGAGTTTTAGGAAATAATGCCTTCCATGCAAGTGAGGATAAAAAAATTAGAATGAGGCCATGACGATGAAAGAATAATGGAATTGAAATAAGAAGAATTTTCTATTGACAGCAGCCAACCTGAGACAAAATATCAGGCGACGACCGTGTTAAATTTGCTTATCACTCAATAAGCCACAATCCTCTTTCTACGCCCCGATGGCAAGGGCGACAGGAGGGGGGAAGGCAGCCCAGAATTTGGAGGAATCGTTTCACGACGTGGCTTGTCTGAGGAGAAGAGAAACTATCGACTTGATAGATACGGTAGCCTGCTTCGGGAGAGGCTGAAGAATGCATATAGAATGTAGTTAGAACGTGGCGGCATTGAGTTCGACATAATGAAACCTTTACAAAAGGAGAAGGTGGTTGTGCTTGAAACCCAGCATGCTGGAAGGGAAACGCTGTTGCCCCGACGCTCCCGAATCGTTCACCGAAGTTAGGGGAAAGCCTTCCGGGAAGTTTTTGCCCTTGTAAATCTGACAACCAAATGTTGAAGGAGATATCAGCCTCACAGCCACTAACGAAAGCATGTGTTTCATCTTTGGAATGTAACCTTTTAAATTGCCCATTCCAGCATCACACATATGCCTGTCAGTGGCTGGGCTGGGTGGCTTCACCGACCCGGCTAGGAGTTCCTACCCCTGTCAAATACTACAGTACCACGAGAACATATGCATGTCATCTTTGATCAGGGGAATTCTTGAAAATTAGGACCTCGGAAATTACTCAACATACTGAATGGATTAAAACAGTTAAAAATAAAATAGTCATGTGCACTTTCGGTTAGGTGCAATAGTCAATTGCATGTCGTTTGCGGAGGAGTGAAAGTCTTTATAGGACATGAGTGGAAGTTCTGAGACAACCCTCTACGGCACAAACAAAATGTTCTGTGCTGCCCATCCTACGCTTGTCATGCATATCTCTGGCGATTAGAAGTTATCTATCGTACTTTATCCCAGATTAACCTCTGGGACTATTGTGGCGAGAGAGTAAACATGTTTGGTGCGTCTTGCCTTTAAACCTCCAGAATTTGATTCGAGAAACCTCAGCCTTCGTCTCAAGTCGCTCTCCCTTCTTTTCACCATTTCACCCGTTACACTCAGATAATCCCCCCTCCACAACAAACTCTTAATCATTTTCTATCCTTGAGATACGGCCCACAAGCACGGTGGACGAGAGCCAAAATGTCAACAATCTTGCCGAGGTCCTCATCCATTAACCGACAGACTGCAAACCCCAACCTTAGGTATCTACAGTCTTTCAAACTCTGAACACATATAAACACTTTTAGAATAAAAATAAATCTCCAACTTGTGTCTCCTTTAAGATTTAGCGAGGTTTTCCACTGAGCCTCTCGCTAATCATCCATCCCGCTCCTCGACGTCATTGTGCCTCGCATCCAAACCCACGCCCTTACCTACCCTAAGTAGTTTCTATACATTACAGAATGCACTTGTTTAGTCAATATAATATTATATGAGATCCAGAGCCATTGTTGCGTTTATATCCTTTATATAAAGTATTTTCATTTACTACAGTTTGCGTCGAGAGCTCTAGTCGATTTTCTCTGGCCTGTTTATCGATGTCCTATTCGCTCCTACTATCGCGGATGGTCGGGGCGGAGAATCGGAGCGAAACAGATTTAATTGATTGGAGTGGCGTCTCCAGCATTTTACCCCATTTCAACTCTCTGATACTATGCATCACACACAAGAAAATCGGAAATTTCACCAATTACCGATTTGAAACTCTTTTTTACCCCGCCGTTCACCAGAATACCAGGTATTGTATTATTAGTGCTCTCTAACCCGATCGGAACTCTGTCTGTAAATATGGAGCCATCACCGTCTTCTCAAGCCAAAAGGCCTGGCCCAAGTCTAAGCCGACGCCGGGATAAACCTCAGTTGTCCTGCACTCAATGCAGAAAGAGAAAGTAGGCCTTATATCCTTATTCTGTCTATGTCTAGAAATGCTTATTGCACTTGGGACAGGTTAAAATGTGACCGACGCCAACCCTGCGATACATGTGCCCGCCGAGGACTGACTTGCACCTACGTTCAATCCAGGCCACCCCAACGACTTGACCCAAATCAACTGTTACGTCCCCCATCCGCTGCTAAGATGCAAGATAGAATCGGCCATCTGGAAAGCTTGGTGGTCTCCTTGATGAACACCCTCACCACTAACAAAGACGGTACTCAAGTACCGTCGAAGATTCTTAGAGCGACAGAGAACTTATTATCAACTTGTCAGGGCTCGGATGGAGATATATTTACTCAGACTGCTCCTCGACTCACAGATGGTTTCGGGCGAATAAGTCTCGAGAATTCTGAAACGACTTATGTAGAAGATCCTCACTGGACCGCAATTCTAGATAACGTATACCGTACCCTTCCTTTCCTATTTTATCTAATACATCCTGAGTCTAACATTCGCGCTTCTAGATAGCCGAATTGAAGGACTATTTTGAAGACAAGAATGAGGTAAGTGAGTGCAGCGAAATATCAATAGCACAGCCAGATCCGTATCACACAGACCTTATTTTTGGGGGCTACAAACCCACAACAAGACAAGAATTGTTATTGTCTCTTCCCTTGAGGCCCATCGTCGACAATCTCGTTACTGAAGTATTCAAGATTGAAGATATGACAACCGGTCTGCATCTATTTTCCTAATTCCATGATGTTTAGAAGTTAATCAGAAATAGTGGCAATACATAAACCAACTTTTCTAAGAGAGGTATGATATATGAAGACATTCCATATACCATAGATATATTATTCTCATCAACACTAATTATATCCAGTATGATCAATTCTGGAAAAATCCAGAGGAAACCTCCATCATGTGGATTGGTCTTCTATTTGGAATTATTTCCCTTGCGCTACACTTTCGGCGAATCCCTTCAATCTCGGGCCAAGAAAGTCTCTCTGGATTGCCGTCAGATACAGCAAATATTAAGACGTACCGCGAGAAGCATATTCAATGCTTAGTTCTTGGCAAATATCAAAAATGTGTTCCTTACACGATCGAAACTCTCCTTATGCTCTTACGCAATGAGTGTCTTCTATGTGATGACAATCAATTTGGGATATGGATTCTAGTCGGGATCGTGGTCCGAATAGCCCTTCGTATGGGATACCACAGGGATCCATCTCATTCTCCCCGCATATCACCGTTCCAGGGAGAAATGCGGCGGCGGACCTGGGTTCTGATTTTCTGGTCTGACCTTGTCTCGTCAGTCCAGTTTGGTCTTCCAATCACGACACATCAGTTGCAGTACGATGTCAAAGAGCCCCGGAATCTGTTAGATGAGGATTTCGATGATAATATTACCGAATTGCCAGCCTCCAGGCCGGATAGCGACGAAACGCCTATACAGTTCCTGACATTGAAACACAGACTCATGTGTATGTATATTACAAGCTGTAATTTATCAACATCGAGCAGCCCTTCATCATACCATGAAGTAATCAGACAGGATAAAATACTCCAGGATGCGTACATGACAATTCCAGCCAACTTACGAATGCGCTCAATGAAAGAGTCAATTCTTGAAAGTGGCGAGACTCTCATAAAACGTATGTATCTAGCCCTTACATTTCGTGGAGCGCAGTGTATCCTCCATCGCAAGTACGTGATACTTGCAAGAAAAGAGCCTACATTCATGTACTCCCGCACGTCTTGCATTACCGCTGCCTTGTTCATCTTGGAGTACCAGCAGATCTTGCATAAAGAAACCCAAATCGACGGCCGACTCTTCCAAGATCGCTGGCGAGTCTCATCTGTTATCAAGCAGCTATTTCTTCTTGCCACAACGATCTTGTGCCTCGACCTTGATCAAGAGACTTCCCAAACAACATCTTCTAGCGATATATTAAAACTTGAATTCATAAATAAAGAGTTAAAAGTACTACACACATCATACATCATTTGGTGCGATGCTAGTGATCGCTCTAGAGAGGCGCAAAAAGCAGCAGAAGTGTTGAGAGTTGTGTTAGGAAAGGCCCAACAAAAGGGAATGGGATCCTCAGAGGGATTTACAATTCCAGGCCCGAACATGGAGAACGTCGATCCTCTTTTATTCAGTTCATCATCTGGTATATTCAATTCCATACTCATTTATTATATGTGCTACTAACCCATCTAACCAGATCCATCTTCCTCGACGACGGAAGATTTGAATCTCTTAGATGACATGCCGCTTTTCCCTGATGATTTGTATTCTTTAATCCCGCCCAACACGGATTCTCTATCCGATTTTCTAGGGGCGGAGCTCACTCCTGGTGACACGGTAGGATGGCATGACTGCAAGAATGCACACTTCAAGCTAACATCGAGCAGGAAAACTGGGAGCCGGGGTATGGGTCACTAACCCACGAGCAATTAATGAATACCATGAAAAACACTACTCATCCTGTTTGGACGAACAGGTCTTGGGACTGAATTGTATAGCACCCTTTTCATAAGGATGTTTTCCCAGAACGGTGGTGGGACTGCAAAGAGTAATATATTCAGTCGCCTTGTATACTCGGCCTGAAGACTACGAGGTCTAACAAATTCTAACGAATAGTAAAACGAGAATAGGTCTACGGAGTTTATTTAGAAAACTCTATTGCAGAAACGGAAAGGCAATAATAGCAAGTGCTCTGTGCTGTGCATCCACGGATGAGCAAAAGCGAGGCGAGTTTGGCACATTAAAAATAAATAGTCTCCATTATTATATGAGACTATTACGCAGACAAATTTTTCATTCAGAACTTTAAATTTAGAGAAACACAATCCCTCTTGCGCACATATGTACGCCTACCAGCTCCAGGTCCAGCCCCATCCAACGGTCCATCCATTTCTTTTCCGACCAAACTCCACGCCATGCAAAAAAAACAATATTGAGATCTAACATCCTGTCACTGCCTTACATTTATAATGACTTGATTTTCGTCCACTCGCTAACTTGCACGCCTAAATTCAAACCATTCTGCGCCCACCACCTTTTAACCTCAAACGCCTCTCCTTCGCTCCCTACACTGTCCTCCAGAGCCTCCTCGATATCACACGTCTTATACTCAACCTTGATGCCTGCTCTCCCCTCTTCCCCCCTGGCCTGTCTCTTCCACCACTCCAAAACCTCTACGTGACCATTCTTTGTCGGCTCTACCAGGACCTTGTTGTCGAAGCGCATTTTCTCGCCCCTCAGTTCGCGCCACGCCTCGAGAACCGCCACGTGTCCGTGGGCAGATGCGATCTTGGCTACTAACTCCGAGTGTGCGATGAGAATCCCCGAGTTATCCCACCAGCGGAGAACGAGGGGCTGGTTGTTTTGCGCGGCGGCAAGCAGCGACTTGCCTGGTTTGAGGCGGAGAGCCGGTTGGGTTTCAGAAGGGGTGGTGATCTCGTCTGGGGGGTCTTGATGCTGGCCATTCTCGCCCTCAAAGTGGTAACTGGCTTGATGCATGCTTGCCTGTTTCCACCACTCTAGAACGGCGATATGGCCCTTCGAGGATGCCTGCTCCAGTGCAGATTCTGTGTATTTCAGAGGGAGGTCAGAACATCGCCACCAGTCGAGCACATGTACGAAGCCGGATTTAGAAGCTCCATCCATAGCTTCGGCGGTATAATCTTTAGAAAGAAACGTTGGTGATGTCCGCCACCATTCGAGTATTTCGGTGCGTCCGTAAACGGCTGATGCTTTGGTGGGCAAAAGTTTCTGTCCGAATGACGACCAAAATACATCTTTAAAATTGGTTTCTAAATGCGTCAGAAGATCCGTCAGACAAAATTTGATAATTAATTTAACACAAAGACTGGACAAAAATTTCAAGCCTTCTGGTGCCATCTTTAATTGTTCAATTATTTTGGGAGTTGGCGATGTTAGGATTGCCCATTCCAGGGACTTCATCCAAATATGGAGTTCATCCCTTGGTTCGTTCGGCTTCCTTTGCCATTCAAGGGGCGTAGGAATGTTGGCGTATACATTTAGCGCTCTTGACACCTCCCAGTCTCCAACATATTCGAAGATCAGCGTCCAGATCTCCGGAGGTAGTATTGCTGAGGTCTTTATGCTGCATCGTGTGATGCTTGTAGCGCCGCTAATAGTAATGTCGACATCATGGCCAATAGTCAAAAGTTCGGCTTGGTTCTTGATTACATCAACCAATTCATTAAATCCATCCCACCCCGTAAAACATTTTCTGGTCGAAGACCCTTTCTCATCGTAGTACCAGAGAATAGGCTGCATGACCCGTACCCAATGCCATTTCCGCCGAATCTTGCTCAATTGCTTCTTCGTCATTGGATTCTCCCACATTGACGTTGTCATTCCTGGGACTAGCAATATCTTCTTCGACACGTCCCATCCCCGGAGAATTTCCAACAGCAGACAATCGGTGAACCCGTGCAACATTTTCGCAAATGTATCCGCGTCAATTGGTGCCAGAACTAATATATCCGCCCAGTCGCATAGCTCATACGCCTGCTGCTTGTAGAATTCGATTTGTGATTGCTCAATATTCTTCTGGGCTTCGTCCGTCCCTCTGGCGAGCCAAAAGGGTTTGTTCTGCAGTGCCATTGTCTCCTGGAATAATCTGTGGGCAGGCCATGATTCTTCATCGACGATAGCTCGAGTTTCGATTTTTGGGTTCTTCGAAAGTCGGACAACGAGTGCAAGGGCTTGTGCCACGTCCTTGGATCCGTTGCTCGCGATCAGGACTCGGAGCTTTTGGGATTCGTTGGACTTCATATCTATAGTAAATGAAGAGGGCGAAGGGTTCCGCAGATCACTAATGAAGTGGGATCGTATCGAATGCGCGTGGTCCGCCATGTTGTATATGAATTAGTTTGCATTGGGTGTGTTGGCTCGATACAAGAGCGGTGGAGGGGTTGCGGGATTCACGTTCTCTGTACGGGTTCAATCAGCGTTCGATTAAAACCTAACCGCGACGCCACAGAGGCGGTGAATATGTGGGTTTCGGACTCAGAAAGTTTTTCGAAGTCAAAGACGAACAGATGGTTGTTAGATTTCTACAGATGTCAGGTCATGGGGCGTATTCTTCCGTCGAGACTTGACGTTGATCGAAATGCCATGGGGCTAAGAAATGAGGGCAGCGGCGGCGCCACCGCCTCCTGACTGGACTTGGCGGGCGAATGTTCTACCAACAAAAATGTTTGAATTACGTCCTAGCGACCCTGGTACCGAGGCACCCCTTGAAGGAAACACGGGGAACTAATAACAGGCCAAGACTTTCTGGGGATTGTAGTAGACATGTGAATTCAAGAAATAGGATTAAACAGCTAATTAGCGATTTAGTAGCTACCTGACTATTAGAACAGCGAGCAAAGATACATTAGCAAAAAATACATCGAATACATAATTTCCCGAAACCACCCCTAAAAAGAATAATAACACGTCGAAAATGACAGCTAGACGTCTTTCACGAGACTACCAGTCGCTTGTATAGCAGCTGGAATCGTCCGAGAAACGGTAACAGCAGCGGGGTACAAAGTCCGGCCTGGAACCTGAAAATAAGCCGGAGATGTATAGATGTAGATCAAAAGTTCGAGTCAGAGGCTTGATATAATTGCTGAGCTGGGATTCCCGCAGGGTTATCAGAGCCATCGCTATCAATAGTAAAGTTGAAGCAGAAAAGGATGGCTCTGTGCCTGACCTGCCGAGTTAACTTCTTGTAGCGTGATCGTCTCATGTCTAAGGACGTATTTGCCTTTTCGAATGTAGGAGGAATTGCTGATGAGGTGTTGTTATTCTTAATCATAACGTCAGATCCCTAAATACCTGGTGTCTGTGAGGCATTGATGAGACCTACAGCATCAATCTTGACGAACTACAGTTTAGTCTTGTCAATATTCTCGTAGGGACCGTTGCAGCTTTCCTAGTAGTCAAACATCGGACCATAATAGCTATCTAGCCAAGCCCTGTAGGTGCGATTTGGCCATCTTCTTTGACCGTCATAGCTGCTCCCGCCAGAGTTGCGTCCACATGGCATATAATATCGAGGCCGGCGTACTTCGTTGTATCGACGAAACCATTGCTTTGGTCTTTGGCGTCGATCAAGCTCCAAAAGTTGACGACATTTGTTGTTATTGCATAGAAGGGTTGTAACCTTGGTAACTAGAAATGCAGCTGTTAGATTTGCTTGAGGAAATATTGAAGAGTGCCTACTATGCTCCGTCCACCACCATACCGCTAACAGTACCATGTGCCGTCGCGGAGGAAATAATTGCAAAGCCCACAAAACTGGTTATAAGCTTTAGGTAGTCATTGTTGAGCCTATTAATTTGATTAATTCAAACCCGATCTCCCCCTCGATAGTAACTGATTAAAACTCGGCAATAGAAAATGAGGCTGATTTGATAGATATTAATGCTAAGTAGTTCCATCTGAAGAGAAAAAGTGTGTTTTAACGATGAAGGAGGTCTTCTATACTTATATTAAAATGGAAGCGAAGATCAATAAGTTGGTCTTGCATGGAACTCTCTGTACCGTTCAATGAAGGGCTTTCCTGGAGTGATAGAGCTCTGTCATAGATGAAAAGAAGAAAGAAAATACCATGAGTGACGCCAAAGCGTTGGTCTCCACAAGAATTCTACAGCCTATGCTCATCGTACTTTATGCCCGACAAGTCTATGCTTATGCACTGGGAACCATCGCTAATTTTCGAGGATTTCTCGAAGTAAATCAGAAAAGGTCGGAACGGATGTCTGGTCGACGAGTAAGAAGCCAAATTGGAGTGAAACACCAGGTGATAAAGACAAGAAGGCGAAACAAACTCTCTTGTTGTTTGAATATTCTCGAAAAGATCTCCATTTTCGGTAGATCTTCTCCAATAATGCATCTGTGCTCTTCAACTTACATAACGATCAGGGGTAGAATGTAACTGAACAGAATTAGTAGAGCCAATCATCTGACTCGTTACTATTAAGAGTTTGTAGGTTTTCAGAAGAGACGAAAAAGATTGGGGCCTGTGTTGGAGTCACGGGGCTGAACCTTCTCAACCTTTCGTGTTGAAATCGTTTCATAAGAAATGAGACTCCACAAAGATCTGCTCATAGAGCCGAATAGTGATTCAATGTAGATATTAATTGGTTGACTGGTTACTGCGTTGCGTCGTAGGCAGTTATGAATTTTCCTAGATTTCGCAGCCTTGCCATCCGTTAATACCTTATATCTTGCCGCGAAATATTTCCATATTCCGTCTACCACATACCTATTCTCTGGGACTTTTCCTCAACGTGCAGATTGAGAGATGAGAAAATGCCGTGCCAAGCATTTTTGTCGCCAGATGTTTCCATCTTAGCAGAGACTCGTCACATGTGTAATGCCGTTGCATTATTGATAATAGTGAGGCTGTCGAATAATAATCGCAGCCTGACGCCCCAGCGTCTCATTTCTGTGAATTTGTCAGAAAATACCTGGAGAAGAACAAGATCCTGGTTTAGGGGTGCGTCAATGTGAGGCTCTCGGTCCCACGACCACCCACATCCGGCTGGTTAGTGGGAAATGTTACAGAATTTTACCACTGTTATCTGTAATGCTACCAAGATTAATGGAGTATCTCAGGTCTTCTAAGCGTATTATATAGCTTCAAGAATTATTATAAGGTAGATATTTCAATGTATATCAAACGCGAGGCTCCGGAGAGAACGAGATATCCTTTCCAGGGAATGTTGCCAACAAGGCTCACAGGTATCACATGACTGGAAGGAGTACTAAAAGTTTGATATATCAAATTGAAGCATACGTAAAGACTTGAAACTAACATGGGTTACTATTTTATCCACACCGAGTAGAGTTATAATCATTCTTTCCCAATCATTCTCAAACGATCGCACGATGGGGTGGTTGTTGATTCGCTCCCATTATCCTCAATGTAACCCTACAGGACCCTGAACACAAGGGACTTATACGCGTATGAATTATTCGACTGAATAGGACTGAGCCGCAACCATTTCTCTCTTCTCGTTATTTGGTAAGGCTTTCTTGTGGGAATGAGGGAAAGGACTTAAAAGCCTCATTCCCCGAGGTCTCCGCAGGCTCAGTCACTTCTTGCACCACCCATCACCCACCACACAAGCCAGCCAAGAAAAACAAGCAATCTCAAGTCCAAATCCCAACCAGAAATCTTTTGCCAAGATGGAGCCAACGCCAGGTAAGTTTTACATGTCTTTCGCCTTGCTACAGTTGGATTGTTGTTAACTGAACCAAGGAGAAAAAGCGATACCTGCCCAAGGAGCAGTCCAAGACGCACCCAGCCAGACTCCGGCTCCCGTATACTTGACTGGTGTCACACCAGTGCCACAACTCAACAGAGACTCGGCCGTGGTGGATTGTCCCAACTGCCATGAGAGAGTGTCGACCAGAATTGTACACAAGGTTGGGAACATGACGCAGTAAGTTTTCGGACGCCAAGTCGATCATATGAAAAGAATGCCTCGATAAAGAGTCTATCACTAATATATTTCTTTATAGTGTCATGGCTGTTTGGCTCGGACTTGGTTCTCTCTGCCTAGGTATGCGATCGACCTGGCTTTATGATGAAGATGATATACTGACTAGTATTAAGCCTCGTGGGTGCCGTATAGGTTGGCCTTTGCTAAGGATGTGCAGCATTGGTGTCCTTCATGCAATAAGCTACTTGTCACAAAGCACAGAAGTGGAACCACCGAAATCCACCCAGTGTAAATGAGGACAGAAGAATACTGGAATCAGCATGCTGGAGTCCCAGACCATTTTATTTATTTCAAGTATGATAGCTCGTATTATATACCACTTTTTATTTATTTTATTTATAATTGTATAAGACCATTGGGGGTGTTGCATTTATCTAATGGGGAGAGGTGAGAGAAAGTAAATGCCTACTGACACGATGATGCATCCAAACGCTCATTTATATGCGAAGTAGCCAAACTATCATAATTCAGCCTAACCTATGCTTCACCATGAGCTTAAATCTGTCCCTACAAGTGAATCAAAGATATATTACTAACCTCATAACCTTAATAGCTAATCTGTTTAACAACTATATCTTCCTGTATAGTTCTCAAAATCCATTTCACCTAGGGCGTTGCAGCTAGCTATATAATTTGCGGCCTCTTCGCCGGATGTCTCGTTGTATCTCTTCTGGTCCTCCTCTGTCACATCTACACTTCTTGCCTCCCATTCTTCCTTACTCAAGCGATGCCTTTGCTCGATTTTAATAATCTTTTTTAAATCTATGCCCTTCATCATGTTTTGGAACAAGCCTTCTAGCCCCTCCGGTCGGCTCTTGCAGCTAAATTCTGAATTTGCCTCAACAACAATATTCCGGCCACGTTCCCTTCACCTTTTTTAGGTTCAATGCGAGAAACTCTCGTGAGAGGACCCCTCCATACGAATGCGTAACCATGATGTACGGGGGAGTTACTTTGGTAATTTCAAGTAGTTTTTTCAACTCTAAAGCTATGTTTAATGCTGTTCGCGGCAAGGGGCTGGATTCGCTCCCTCCAAGGCCTGAACGGTCGTAGGAGTAGACACGGGCGAATTCTGATATTTGTCGTGCTACGGCTGCCCAGGACAGGCTACTATCACCGAGGCCGGCTTCTATTATGACAGCAGATTGCCCTGCCTGCCGAGGGGGGCCGGCTGCTCGGAGAAGCATCTTGTGGGTGGGTAGTGAGACAAGGCCGGCCGCGTTGGCCGTAGCCCAGTTGATAGGTGATGATGTAGTTTCCATATCTACTAGATCAAAGGCTTCTATGCAATGGAATGATGTTGAGAGGATAAATAGAATAGATGTAGCTCGACAAAGACTGCTAAGTAAGATCTATCCATAGCTGTGCTCTGATCTCGCATAATGAAAGTTCCCTACTGCGTTCATATATCCTAAGGCTACACCGACATACGCTATAATGCAGTCATAGGACTCGGCAGGGTGTATTTGTACCTTTAGATGATCTTTATACAGTGTTGTGTGTCGGAAACGCTTCCAAATTAACTTCGACCCAGAAACTCCCGCACTAGCCTCCCCGTCCGCTAGCGACGGGCCGAAGTCGACGGCTGAAGCTCGTCGCCGCAGCTTATGAAAATAAACTTAGGAACTTTAATTGGGAGAAGTTATCATGCGAAAGTGCAAAAACCTGAGAACCTCTTCAATAATGGCGTCGTCGTGGAGATACCGCTGTCGTAATGTCGGAAGGCGGAGGCGCGGTACTGCTGTTGTGCTGGAGGGCGGAGTCGCGATGGCGTTACTGGTGGCGGTGGAGATGTGAGAGCGGCGTCGGTCATGCCGTTGTAGCTGATCGGCCGTATCCCCTCAACCGGTGAGACATTACTAGCGTACTAGCCACAGTGTTTAACACCCAATAAAATTTCAAAAAACCCTTTTAAAGACCTTCAATTCGTCTATAACATTTTGAAAATACGCTAGTAATATCTCACCGGTTGAGGGGATACTCGTTAACGATGGCACTTCTAGCTAGCCGAGAGACTTGGTGGAAATAGGGGCGTCGGTAGTGCTGTAGCAGGTAGGCACGGTAGGATCGCTTTAGTACTTTCGTTGAAGTCGGTGTTCGCGCTAGTACACGTTTTTGTCATATCTCCGGTGCATTCAGCGATACTAGCTACGATATAGGGAGTTGTGTACTTGTAGAAAACGTAAAACTATTTGCATGCCCGGTCATAAAATAATGGTAATCCTAATAGAGAAATCGTTTAGATACAGATTAGAATTTACTGTGATGCCTGTCTACGATCATGAGGAAGAGGATAAGCTCAAGGCCATGCTAGAAAATAGCCTATCGTAGAGGATGACCTCTTATGATTGTCCTCGTCTTTTAACCCCTTGCCGATTTCTGTCAAAGTACCAGTTAAATTCTTCAATTATATCAATGTCAGATATAACTGCCTCAATGGTGATGGCTAATGAAAAGGTCGACGACGGGGAAACGGAAATCCGGGGTCGCTTAGATAATACATGACTAATCGTCCCCGTCACGACAAGTTACTGAGACCGAGGCTCTAAAAATAAAGATCAGCTGTTCGGAAAGGCTTGGTCGGAAGGCTGTGTCGAAGTCAATCACAGGCAACAGTTATAAGAGTAGCCCTCCTCAATCGCAACATTTCTCTTTAATATTTATCTTTAACACAGTCTCACTTTTAATTATTGTTACATTCTTGCTAGCATGGCAGATTTTGGCCGTCGGCTTAAGCAGTGGTTCACGCCCGCTGAGAACCCTGGCGACGGCAGTCGCATTCTAAAGGACGGCGAGGTTGACACACTTGGCGCTCATGAAAAGAGCGGCATTCCAGCAAATGCAATCATCCTCCCGCCCTTAAATGACGTCTCTCTACGTCGAGTCCTGCCAGGCCATCAATCTGCTCTCGCTCCGCAAGGCTGGACTACAATCACATATGACGCCCCATCCGATCCCTTAAAATGTAGCGCTGATGCTCTACTCGAAGCTAGCAAAGCATTCTTTGATCTTCCAGTATCATATAAGGAGACTTTCTTAACGAAGCTTGGGACCGAGGAAGGTTGGAGCCGCGTTGAAGGTGAAAAGGAGTTTATTACGCTACGAACTCTCGATGGCACGCCCGAGGAGCTGAAAGGTGCCGCGACAGAGTTCTGGATGAGAGCAGGCGGCCTATTGAACGGGTTGTTAGGGGGCATCGCCGAAAGCTTGGGGTTAGAGCCTGAAAAATTGATGGCTCTCTCGAAGGACTGTGTGAACCTGAAGAGCGAGAAGACAGCGACTATGTTAAGATTGTTTAGGTACGAGGGGTGCAAAGGACCTGAGCCTCATATCGTTGCTGAAGGTACGTCTGAGTGAACCAAAATAGTTTTATTTGTTCTCTTTCTTCCCTTTGTTCTTAGAGCTTGATTTTCATTTCCGCACTCGAAACTTAATATACCACAGGCTTACGTTTTATTTAGCACACAAAGACTTAGGTCTTCTTAGCTTTGTTATCGGCGATACTCCAGGGCTGGAAGTGTGGAATATCTACAATAAATTCTGGTATCCCATAGAAAAGAATTACACTAAGCCAGCCGGCAGTCTGCTCGTTGGACGTCAACTAGAGAGGCTATCAAACTACAGATACCGTTCTGGTGGCCATCTCGTCCGCTCCTACCCTGATCTCACCGAGTCTATGTCTAGATTAGCAATCAAGGACGCTGCAGCTCTCAAAAGTCCAAAGAAGCCAAATTACAGGTACTCAATCGTCTTCGTTCTCAGAGCGTACGGGCCTGTGCCGATCAATACTGACGAGTTGACCACGGCTATTACCGGGGAATTCTTAGAGCCAGTTAAAGATAAAACGGCAGGAGAGTTGTTTTTAGGGATCCAGAAAGCTCATTTCAATATCAACACTAACGTGGAGGAGAGAGAAGTACAGAGACGAAACTTGGCGGAGCAGAAGAAAGCCAAGGGTAACGGCTCTTCAGCAATATTAGAAACCGAAAGTGGAAAGATAAATGAGGAGTAGCAGAGCGGAAAGACTGGTAGAAAGAGGGATCGAGAACTATGTAACATTAATGTAAAAGCTTCCTGTATAATTTAGATCTCTTTTGATTTACAAGGATCAAGCGTCTAGTTTGACCATCGATATTATATTCACGAGTTAATGACATTTATTTTTATATAAACTAAAGGATCTTGTGAACACATTTGGCTCTTTAAACAATTTCATATTCATTAACGTTCATCCCTGAGTGCCGAGACGCACCCTATCGCGAGACAAATCTATGCTTGAGGAGTTTCAAATATTTTCTTCGTATACCTACGAAGTTGTTATTAATATGTCATATTCTTTGACTATTTCTCATTAAGGAGACTAGTTAGTAACAAGGAAAAGACAACGGTTGATTATGCTGTCGATCGTTTTAATTACGCTACTAGTGGCTGCTTCCACTGTTGGCCCCTACATAACCGCGACCATTAAGATCTCTTCAATTTTCGGAGTACTTGGGGAAAGTTTCTATAAAGAAAGAACATGGCCCCAGGTTTTGAAGGCACTCAGTGAGGGATATAATGCAGTCCGGGCGTTTCGCCGGCATGAGCGTTACATCTGCAGGATTTATTCCTTACTACTGTGCATTAACCTTATTACAATATACGGTAATTGTTCAAATCCAGGCTAGCTATGTTTTACGCAGCCACTATTCTCAAGCTACCGGTGAGGGTGGCTTCGTCACCACCCTCCTTCAAGAGTAGGCAACTCCAGCTGTATCCATTTCCCCTCAAATTCGACTTCTTTGGCGATGTCAACGGGTATGAAAGTTAGGGCACCCAGGTCAACCCTTTGCACTCAGTGCACCGATCTAAGACTCGTTGCCAAAAACTTCTACCTTGCGCCTGACGAGGCTACGAAGCTGAACAAATCAGATGTGTCCAACCCACTTAAATTCGACACGAGATTATGGCAGGATATTGAAAGGAACAAGACTTGTGGTCTTTGCCAGATGATCAAAATCGCCGTTGAATCGTCTCGATTCGAGTGGCAGCAATCTGAATACCCACATAGCTGCGACATTAACACCACGCGGCTCCTCCTACACTGCAGTAACACGGTGGACTACGATGTTCGATACTTGGAAATTAAGGCGCACTATGACTGGACATCTTCGGATGGCGTTGCTTTACTCCCGGTTGAGTCTGACAGCTACCCTGGCTGCTTTCCTGGCCGAATGGTCAGACCAGATTCCCTGGACATGGACCGCATAAAGGGATGGATGAATCAATGTCAAAGCATGCATGGGGAGAAATGTCGGCACGTCGAGAGTCCTCGATTCCAAGATATACGTCAGTACATTTATGTGGTCGACGTAGAGGAACAATGTCTTGTGCAGCTGCCCCATTCTGCACGCTACGTTGCACTCAGTTATGTCTGGGGCAATCTTGAACAACCAACCACGCGGATAGAGAATTTGGAACTGTTCAAAAAACACAAGTGACTGGGTTCGATTTACAGTCGGCTTCCAAAGGTCACGCTTGAAGCCCTGGATTTCATTCGATCTCTTGGAGAGCGCTATCTCTGGGTTGATACCTTGTGTATTGTTCAAGACGACAATGACTTCAAAAGGATGTTGATAGACTCCATGCACATTGTCTACGAAAATGCGTACCTTACGCTTTTCGCAGCCACGGGAACAAGCTCAAATGCCGGCCTGCCTGGAGTGAAGCCAGGTTCGCGAGAAAAATCGCAAATAGTAGCAACAATTTCGGATGAGTTGACGCTCATTTTCCCTATTAATTACCGCAAGATCAAACAATCCAAATGGGCGACTCGAGGTTGGACATACCAGGAGTACTTCTTTGCTCAAAGAAGGTTGCTCTTCGTATAAGGGCAGGTGGTGTACCAATGCAATACACTGAGATGGAGAGAAGATATTGCTCAAGAACATTTTCCCAAAGGTCTTGTGCACTATCAAGTCGATGATGCTGGAAGTCGGATAGGCTGGGAACCTCCTGTAACCAAATTTTCGAACGCCAATCCTGCTCAGTGGAGTCGAGAGCAGTACGCCACTTATATGGAAACATATCTGGATCGGAACTTGACATTTGACAACGACATTCTCAGGTCTTTCGCCGGAATCCTCCACGAGGCGAAAAGCAAGCAACTCAAATGCTATTGGGGTATACCTGAGAAGCACATTGGGAGGGACATACTGTGGCTACCATGTAAATGGCTTGTTCGACGACCCGGGTTTCCTAGCTGGTCTTGGGCAGGCTGGAAAGGGCCGGTGATACCGGAATCCACCCGTGGACCGTCCTCCGACCGCATCTGGAACCAGCGAAAGTCATGGCTAGATTGGTATGGGTTTAGGAGAGACTCTGGAAAGCTTCACCTGTTGTCCTCTGGGTATGAACCGCATCAGGAATCCGTCGTCAGCTTGGAAGAGGAGCAGGAGCGTGCTCGGGATGAGAGTATTGCAGCGCTGTTCCCACAAGAGGGAAAGGAGCACGAGGATAATGACAGCCAGACACAGATTGGCTCAGGCGCTCTGGCGTCTCTTCTTTGGGTACTCTGCCAAAATAACTGCATTCAAGTAGAATGCGTCCGAGAGTCTCCTTACCCACTATCTAGTACACCAAGCCTAAACGAGCAAACAATTTTGTTTCGCACACTGACTGCCCACGTTTCCATCTCATCTCTCGGACCAAACGGGAAAATGACGCTTCCCCCACGAGACGATCAACTTTTGCTACCTTCGGCACCAACACTTCATCTCTACGCATTCGACAGCACACATATTGGTTCTGCGTGGTCTCATAGCCAGGAGTTCTTCGAGGAGGTTTCAGCCTTTGACCGTAAGGCTGTCAATGGTGAATGGAACGCCTCTCGGCTACAGATCGAAATTGCGCTCATCGCCGGCCCATTCCGAGGTGACTGGCGTACACGCATGGAAAACTCTAGTACTTGGCAGTACATGATGGAGCTGGCCGATGCCGGATTGCATCTAGGAATGTTGCAAGCACGTTACCAACAGCAGTTGGAGTACGAGAAAGCCATTGCAGGCATATACATCGCCATGGTACGTGAGCGGCAAGAAGCAGAAAATGACACCACCAACGTGGAAAAGCGGCTGACAACCACTTTCTGGAACGAGTTGAGGTTGCGAATTGCGGTCATGGATCTGGGAGCGACCTTTCCTGGACACAATGACCAGATGATGGAAAGGGTGATGAAGGATTGACGACATCTGGAACGGGAATGGAATCGAAGAAGGGGCAGAAGTTCTTGAAGGTAATGCTCATTGGAAAGCTCGGACAAGGCGAGAGGAATGACGGTATCAAGGAGAGAGTCGGGATGGGAGAGATCAGAGATGATGCTATGGGCCTGATCCGTGGACTCGCAGCTCGGGATGTTGTACTACAATAAGATAAAGCATGAATTGTTTAAGAGGCCGAAAGACTCGGCGAGCCTCCTGCAGCTCATAGGGGTGACTGAGCAAGGCTAAATATCCACAAGAGTCACTCCTGAACCAAGCTCGAACGTGCTTTTGCCGAGCAGCGAATAAGCCTCATCCTCAGGATTGTTTGTTTGGCGGTTGGCTGCCCATTGGAAGCGTTCATCGATACTAAAATCAGAGAGCGGGAAACCACACAACGCGCCAATTGTTATGCCATTCGCCATGGAAATGCTTGCCTCTAATGATAAACTATCACCTAGATACAAGCCATCCGCGGCAAAGAACTCAATCACATTAGGTACAACGAGCTCTGGCAACGTCCGGCGTCGTGTAAACCATCGACTACTCCTGAACATGCCTTTATTAGGCGTGGGATCCGGGTCATTGATGAGATATACGTAATATTTCGTCGATTTCTGGTACCAGTGGAACATAGAATTAATGGCTTGCGTAAGTTCAGCACTACTTGGAGGCCAGGCCTAGAGAAATCGAAGCAGTTCGACGTTTCGAGCAGAGCATAAAACTGTTCGAGGGAAAAGCTGGAAGTGAAAAGCTTGATGTCAAAAAAAAACCGAAAGTTTTGACGCCATTGTTGGCATCCACTTTTGGCTAGCCAGAGAATGTCGGGAAACGGTAATTGCCCATACCCAGCCACAAGCTTTGCATTGAAACGTTTAGCAGCTACTGGTTTATTATATAAAACAATAATAAATTTTACCGAGGATACTGTAACCTCGACGCAGCTGGCCAGGATCCTTAATCGCTTGATTGGAGGAGGTATCAGTCCAACGTCCTATGACATGGCGCGCCCCAGTCGCCACAAGACTGATAATAGCTTTTTAGCATTATAATAAAAGGAAGTATATCTATATCTAATCGTTTTATGAGTTTCAAAGGTGAAAAAGCCTAATGGTAGTGTCGCGAGTCGAGGAGTCCTAATATAGTGTAAAAGAAGGCTCTTTATAAATTTAAGGGGGCAGCGACGACGCGATGCTAATTTTCGGAAATGATAAGTCAAGAGTGTTTGGGAGAGGTATATAATACAATTAAAACAAAAACAAATAGAAATTTTAATGTGTTTATAGATTTAAAGTCGCTTGAACTCGAAGTACCTACGATTTGTCTCGTTACAGGGGGCGTCTCGGGACGCAGGGACAGACGTACAAGAACTTTGCTGATTTGCATTTAATGGAATATTTTATTCGAAGGAGGCCACCCAGTTCTTAACCCAACCTGCCATCCATTCCTGACGTATTGGTTCCAATCCTTTCAATGATTTACTGGCCTCTAACGTCTTATGAATATCAAACGTGCAACTTGGGGCAGATTCGTCTGAAACCAAGAGTGATTTGTAAAAGTCTAGAAGTTTGATTCCAGGGTTTCGATACACCATATCGGCACTCACTTCTGATGTGCCAGAACTTGTCAAAGCTGCATTGGTACTTTGTAGTTGTTCAGTCCATTCTGAGAGGGAAACTATCTTGATCTCATCCGTGGTAGGTACAGGTTCGATTGATAGCGTATCTTCCAGACTGCTTTTGACAGTAGACAGAAGTTTCTCCCAGCCAATGGGGTAGGGATTTACGGCATGGAAGACATGTGTGCTGGAGCTATTTGTGTTATAGGATAGCTGAAATGTAAGTTCAATTATAATGCCTGCAAGTTGGTCGATAGGCACCCAGTTAATATTACTCATAATTCCAGATGAATTCGAGCTTTTGGGACCAAGGGAGTCTGGGACGGCGCCGATGTAGCGGGAACTTAAAACCAGACTTGGGAGCCACTCATTTCGGTTCCAACCATGAGGATTATATGCCGTGCCAGCAATTTGGCCTACCCGGACAACTCCAGTTGTCAGATGGAGCTTCTGAGTAGCATATTCGAGCATCCGCTCAGCAACGTACTTGCTTTCTCCGTAACCCATCGGGGCCGGCAAAGAATCGTCTGATAACACAGCCTCTGGTATCATAGGCAGGGTTCCTGGAGCATTGTGATAGCCAATCACTGAACTGATAGATGAGAGGAATAGAATCGCCGGCGAGAGCTTGGCATGAGTTGAAAATGATATCAACCCGAACACTCCATCCAAACTTGGCTTGAAAGACCCCAAGGCTTGGTTAAAGTTGACAGGCCAAGCATTATGGATGATGTTTGTTGTTTCAGACAGCATCTTATCATAAACCGATTTATCCATCCCAAATTCAGGCATTGAAAGGTCGCATGTTAAAAACGTGACTCGTGAGGGTGGAAAGTCTGTTGGGAGCTGCCTCTCTGTATTTCGTGATTTTTGTAAAGAAGTGGAGTTTTTCGATCGATTCAGACAGTATATGTGTGATATACTTTTGTCTAGGAGTAGGCTCTGGAGTATGTAAGATCCTAGAGCTCCTGTAGAGCCGGTGAGAAGAATAACCCGAGGTATAGAGGCTGGGCCATCGGTCATTTTGGATCTGCTACAGGCATTCTCAGTTAACGAATCTATTTTTTTTTCGTACTTATGCCGTAGGTCAGATATAGCTTTCCTTCGAATCTCGTGCAAGTCGACCTTGGTACCATTCGTTTCGGTCCCAGCCATACTGAGTGTTTTTGCTAATAAATCGACAGACGGGCTTGTGTAAATTGTACCAGGAGTAATGGATTCTTTTGCGAATCTAACTTTGAGTTCCCGGCTCAGTTGAAGAACTTGCAAAGAATCCATTCCCAGTGAGAAGAAATCATCGCTACTCTCTAACTGATCCCATCCAGTAACATATTTTACTATCTCTTGAATGGCATGAGTAACTGCCTCCTGATCATTGACGTTAACGACGCCATTCGAATCAGTTTTAATAGCTACTGAGTAAAGATCATCTAGCTTCTCCTGATATGCATTCAAGGTTGCTTGTCGCATAACAGTGCCCTTTCCAGCTCGTAGCATCGGTATTTCGGGTTCTGTTAACATGATTTTTGATTTTGAAACTTTGGCATGGGCAGGACACTTCGTGTTCGCACTCTGCACAACTTGCCAAATCCTACTAATAAAGTTTATCTGCTCTTCTGAATCGAGTGGCTTAGGGTCGATTGGCTCCACCAACAGGGAAGCTTCAAAGCGTTGTTGTCCTGCTACCAACGCAGACTTAACTTCTGGATGGCTTCCAACTTCTTGCTCGAATGAGACAGGATTGGTCTTTTCTCCATTAATGAAGACAATCACATCGTCAATCCTACTTTGATACTTCCAAAGCCCTCGCTTGGTAGGATGTGGAGTGAATAGATCTCGTGTTTCATATTGTTCTAGTTCTGGGAAATGAGTGAAGACTGGCTGGAGGTGTTGATAATCCTCTTTCTTGACTACCACGAGTTCGTACAGGTCCTCAAAGCGATGTTGGAATTCGGCTTGGACTGAAGGGTGGATTTGCATGTAGCCCCAGTCTACGAAGGTTTGATCGTCGTTATGTCGCAAAAGAGGGAATATGGAGCATTCGCTAGACCCCAGTGCTTGATATACTGGTACCGTTTTGCAAACAATATCACCAGAACGCTGTGGTAAACTTCCACCCACATAATAGAGATACTTGAGCTTTGAAGCAACAAGTTCTATTAGAGCTGGATCTCTACTCAAGTCATCGATCACAACTGGTGGTAGAAATGCCCAATCGAAGTCCCCATTCTTAACAGCTCCAATGAACGATTCAATCGTTGGAGGCCCCGTGGGAAGTGGGTATACCGGTATGCAGTCAAAGAAAGCCGGAAGAAGAAGAGAAAATCCTACACCGGCAATCTGTTGACGGTATTAGTTTGTCTGTTGCCATTTAGGCTTCTTTATAAACTCACATGAAACGAGGGCAAAGAAATATAAAAGCTTCCCGAACGACAGCCAGCATCTAAAATACGAAAACCCTCCGGAGGAGAAATTAAGTTAAGGTTAATAACACGAGTAACAAATTCATTCGTGAATGTTAACGGTTTCGGAATTCCTAGGCGGCATTAGTAGAGACTTGAAATGGGGAAGGCACATTACCAGTAGAGCCAGAGGTATGGAGCACGAATATTGGATTGTTTCTCTCCTCCTCAAATGTTTTCTCAAACGGGTAATTCTCGACATTTTGAAGCTCGATTAATTCTTGAAGGAGGGGGATATGGAACTTTTGCATTTCATAGTCTTTGAGTATCATAGGAACAGCCGGTGCCTCTGGATTTGTGCATATGAGTTTAGTGCACTCTAATCGAGTGAGAAGGGAGATATGTGCTTCCTTAGAATTCCGAGGAGATGGCAAGAAGGTCGTTAAAAAGTTAGTTTTAGTAAATTGGGTTTTCACACAGAATAGGCCATTGATTTACCTTATATCCAGCTTTGATACCCGCAATCAGAACAATGTGGTACCGAGGATCATTTGGGCCAATGTAGGTCATGGTTTCAAAATTTTGACCCTTGCCAAAGCTCTTTTCGATAGCCCATGCCACATGGTTAATGGCATTTATGGCTTCAAGATGAGTTATTGATCGGAACCCTGAATCATAACTTGTTGATGAAACAGGAAATTTTGCGAACACGCCGTTTGGATTTAGTTTTGCTCGTGCTTCGAAGACTTTGGGAAGAAGCTGATGGCTATGTGGTGGTGCTGCTATACTGGCTGCCATATTGCAGGCAGGTTAAGCAAAGGGCGAAATTATTGTAGTATTCAAGTATATATGAGTTGTCACTTGCTGTATGTTTTGTCCCGCCCCGCAAAGAAATTTACAAGGAATTTTTTATAAAACCTATTCACGGAGATTGGAAAGTTAAGACTACTGTAAGAAAGTGCTACAATATGCAATCTACAGAGGGAAAATTAGTGGGAGCTGGCTCAGCTTAAAAACCGCTAGCCGCGGCGACTGTTTGGAGGCCGAGCTCATGGATTTGGTAAAAATCGGCTGCCTCGTACATTACGGGGCACCTGTTACTCACACTAACTTTTTCAGCTTAGAAGTCGCCAACATGGCTAACATCCGGCGGCTCGGGATGTAACCATATCTGGAAACAGCGCACAGCGCACAATAAAGTCTGAGCTTAGTTTTATTGGAACTATGGGCCGACTACCGTAAAATTTTAGGAGTTGAATAAGAGGAGAAAATTTAGATGGGTACCCGTCCAGGACGTGGCCTTCCCTTTACCTGGTAAAGCTGAAGACGATCCCCGCTTCATGAACAACGAGTCAACATGGCATTCTGCACTGAGGATATGATACTCCCTGTTACTGAGTCTTCACATTTCTTAGCAAACTAGCTACTCAATCTAGCCGTCATAACAACCAGTTCAAATTTATCCCAACATTTTTGAAGCATAATCTCGCTTCGCGGAATCTCATGGCCTACATCTAGAACCAAAACCTCTGTTTTTTCAGGTTGGCACAACTTGACAATCGCCTGCGAATGCTCCTCAAATTGATCTTGAGCGCCCAGAACGTGAAGGGTAGGAATTTGAATATGTATGGGGAATTTATCCACTGGGAATCCGTAGATGTTTTGGTAAGTTGAGTTTTTGACCTTGTCCGTCGCGGACGCTCCGACCTCGCGGCCTTCAAGAAACGCGGCATATTTCTCTTCCATATCTCTGACCTCTTTTCCGATATGGCTTCCGATTTTCTCGGATGGTGAGAATAACATCACGCAGTTGAAAAAGGCAGCAACCTTGAACGGTACACGCGTACTGTCCAATTCTACCTGATACTCATCGCACAAGATCAAGCTAGCAGCCAGGGCTGCTCCTTGCGAAAATCCAATAACCCCATCATAAGGACCATCTTCTTCAATCACACTTTTAAGGAAATCCTGCGCTTCTCGTATGTGTTCGGGCTCATATTGTGTATGCCAGGCCAGGTAAGGAGGGGGAAATACTGTTGAAATCCCTGGTGCCGGGGGGCATTCGTGTTGTGCGTCTATAAAATCAAACGTATGTTCAGGCGAGTATCGAGCTATGAACGGCGCTGGGTATTGAAAGTAAAGTCAGAAAATGGAGGATTAACTATTGTAAAAGGGTATTTGCCTAATTGAATTTCAAAAATGTCTGCATTTGTTCCCATTCCATGGAGACAGAGGAATCGCATTTTGGATCTGTAAGAAGTGGGGTCTAACGAGGAAAGAGAGAAAAGATCTGGTGATTCGGCGCAATCAACTCCTTACAATTATTAGATCAACTTAAAAGTACAGTCAAAAGTCGTTGTAAACTGCCAAGTGTACTCAGGATTTTCATGTGATTCAGCATGGCGATATAGACTTTAGAATAATGAATGTCTAACAATAGCTTAAAGCGAACAGGGCGCGGAGAGTCCGAGCCCACCGTTGAAGAACACGCCGCATCAGGTCACCACCGACCACGAAACTCTTGCATGGGTCTGAGTAAAGTAGGCTAGATTGGGCTTGTTAATCGTAGATTTCTTTCATACGATGGTTTGAGATGGGGAATCAGGAAACAGATGCCAGGGTTACTACGCAAGTTTACCGATTGAGGGAGTGGCCTGAGCCGCGATAGAAGCCGTGGCAGCGGTGTGCAGCATCCAGCTACCAAATAATTTCAATGATCGTCGTTTGAGGCTGGCTGAAGGGTACTTATATAGATACCTTGCAGTACTTTGCTGGCTAGCCGAAATGCATTAGAACGAGTAAGGCTGGCTGGCTGGACGACTTTTCGAGGCTGGCTGGAAGTAGAACCTTGGTACTGGTACCATCTCTCGGTTATAACTGGTCGGAAGCGGGGCCATCTATAATTTCACCTCTTGAAAGTAAGAGTTTTGGCACAGAGCCAACCAAAGACTGAACAAGGGTTCAGAGTCTATTGTTTTCTCAACGCAGTAATTTGTGCCGAGAAATTCGTAGGGAAAAGTCGTGTCATGATAGCTCTTAGTGGACACTCGGTCTTTGACGAGAGAATCCTACTCTTGAAGCGAAGACCTTTGAATGATTGATCTGGCCATGCACAGAGCAACAACCCATCTCTGGGGAGGGAGGAGGCGGGATGGTAAGATATCCATTTGATCGGCTCGATGCAGGACCCAGCTGGCTCGTATCGCTGTCCTGTGCGTTGTGGAGCATTCGATAAGGCAGCACAGCTTGAGCTAGTGCTCTTGATTAAAATACCCTCAAATAAAGAGAGTACAGCACAAAATGCCGAAATATTCACTTTTCTTCCTTTGATAAACTAAAGATCGCGGTTTCTTATAAATTTATAGAGTTCAGTATTAAGTCGCGAGACCTGTTGTTAGACTCTTCAAACCGCAGGGCAGTGTCATATATCCCATTGTAGATTATCGTTTTTGTTAAATTTCCAAATACCCATCGCCATTATGGGTTCTATTCAGGCAGACTTTGGCAATGACGGAATTGCTATCGTGGGCTTGTCATGCCGTTTTCCCGGCGGTGCTTCAAATACAGAAAAGTTCTGGGACTTGTTGGCTCAAAAAAAATGTCGGTTACTTCCCAAGTTATCTTCACCATAGCTACGAAGGTTAATGTTTTCTCATAGCCGCACATTCAGAAGCTCCCCCAAGTCGTTACAATGCAAACGGCTTTCACCATCCCGCCGACAAAATTAATACCTTGAGTTGTCCGGGTGGACACTTTCTAGAAGGTGACGTCGCCGCATTCGATGCACCTTTTTTCAACATCACAGCGCAGGAAGCCAAAGCAATGGATCCCACCGCCAGGATGCTTCTTGAAGTGACCTACGAAGCTTTCGAGAATGCGGGACTTTTGGTTGACAATCTCGTCGGTAGCCAGACTTCCTGCTATGTTGGCTGTTTTACGAGGGATTACCATGAAATGCTTATGCGTGATGCTGAGACGTCACCTATGTATGCCGGAACCGGGACAGGCTTCTCTCTTCTCTCTAATAGAATATCATGGTTCTATGACCTTCGAGGGCCTAGTATGACTCTGGATACGGCCTGTTCCTCCAGCCTGGTAGGCCTGCATCTTGCCTGCCAAGGCCTTCGAACCGGGGAGTCGAAAGTTGCGGTCGTCTGTGGAGCAAATCTAATTCTAAGCCCAGACCTAGCCATGTGGCTTTCAAATTTGCACATGACGTCTAAAGATGGACTATCCAGGTCTTTTGCAGATGGCACTACCGGTTATGGCAGAGGCGAAGGTATTGCTACTTTGATATTGAAGCCGTTGGCCGATGCTCTGCGTGATGGGGATTCTATCCGTGCCGTTATTCGTGGGACCGGTGTGAATCAAGATGGTCATACAACTGGCATTACTGTTCCTAATAGTCTTGCTCAAGCAGAGCTGATTCGATCCACGTACCGTTCGGCTGGCCTGGATTTCTCCCAGACTGGATATTTTGAGGCTCATGTACGTGCGAAAATATTATGCATTTAAACATAGCTGACATATGTAGGGTACTGGAACAGCCGTAGGAGATCCTCTTGAACTTGGAGCAGTAGCCAAAACATTGGCTGAGGTTCGAAATCCAAACGATGCGCTTTTTGTAGGCTCAGTGAAATCAAATGTGAGTCTCCCTAGCTCCGCAATATTTAATTTCCAGTAGAATTCTCGTTTAACACTAGGTTTGTAGATTGGCCATCTGGAAGGGGCTGCAGGCCTTGCTGGTGTTATTAAATGTATATTGATGCTCGAAACCGGCACCATCCTCCCGAATATCCATTTCGATAAGCCTAATAGACGAATTCCCTTTAAGGACTGGAAGATTCGCGTTCCCACAGATCTTCTTCCATGGCCGTCAAACCGCTTGTTGCGTGCGAGTGTCAACTCTTTCGGTTATGGTGGAACGAATGCACATGCTATTCTTGACGGCGCCAAAGATCACCTTCTCCGACGAAATCTCCTTGCTGGCAATATGTCAAATATATCAACAAGCTCTGACAACCTGTCCAAGCGCCAAAGGCTGTTTGTTTTCAGTGCTCGAGACGAGGGGGCTTTAGACCGGATGAGAATCCAATATAGTGAACATCTGAAACGGCTTGTATCAGAGTCAAAATTCCAGACAGAGGATGAAGAGAATACGTATCTTGACAGGATGTCTTATACCCTGGGTCAGCGCCGATCACGTTTTGATTGGAAATCCCATGTCTCTGCTTCATCGATAGAGGCACTCAAGGATGTCTTGTCGAATTCCAAGTTCAGTCCAGTACGTTCTACAGCAGAACCCCGGATAGGATTTATTTTCACGGGACAAGGAGCACAATGGGCCAGAATGGGTATTGAACTTCTTCGGTACCCAGTATTTAAAGCTAGTGTCACAGACGCAGAAACTTATTTGAAGGAAATGCTCGGATGTACTTGGTCCGTGATAGAGGAACTTCAGAAGGATGACAAGTCCTCTTCTATCCAATTTGCAAGGATCAGCCAGCCCGTCTGTTCTGTTCTTCAAGTGGCTCTCACAGATCTTCTTCGATCTTGGAATATCAATCCATCGGCTGTTGTTGGACATTCGAGCGGCGAGATAGGGGCGGCGTATTGCTATGGAGCAATCACTCGTGAAGATGCTTGGAAGATCTCGTATTGGAGAGGCAAGCTTTGCTCTGAATTAAATTTAGAGGCCCCAGAGCTAAACGGTGCTATGATGGCGGCTGGCTTGTCAACTGAGGCTGCGCAAAAGTATATCACCGGGCTCACGCAAGGAAAGGTAGTTGTTGCATGCGTCAATTCTCCTTCGTCTGTCACCATCTCAGGAGATGAGACTGCCATTGACGAATTACTTGAGATTCTTAAAACCAATTCTGTTTTCTGTCGGAAATTGAAGGTCGAAAACGCATATCATTCTCATCATATGCAACTCATCTCAGAAAAGTATCTTGAATGTATTGCCGACATCAAACCAATGAAACCGGCGTCTTCGACGGACATTAGGATGGCTTCGAGCGTTACAGGAGATATCATCACGTATTTAGATCTTGGCCCGACATATTGGGTCAAGAATCTAGTCTCGCCAGTCCTGTTCCTC
Source organism: Haplographium delicatum (assembly GCA_037952705.1). Classification (NCBI taxonomy): domain Eukaryota; kingdom Fungi; phylum Ascomycota; class Leotiomycetes; order Helotiales; family Hyaloscyphaceae; genus Haplographium; species Haplographium delicatum. Next base: position 109,227 of record JAPZPC010000007.1, read on the forward strand.
AACGCTGTTCAAGCCCTGTCGAAGAATACTGCACAACGGAGGCGAAGAGCCAAAGCAGGTGAATGGGCAATAGACTTTTTACTAGAAGTTGGCCCGCATCCTGCTCTGAAGGGTCCTCTGAGACAGATACTACAAGATCAAGCCATTACGAATTTCGTTTACAGATCGATGGTCAGTCGTGGGGAAGATGCGACCATAACAGCTGTTGAAACTGCGGGAATCCTCCACTGCCATGGGGCCCGAGTAGCGATCTCAAAAGTAAACATGTTGCAAAACACGCTAAAACCTCTGACTGACCTGCCATCTTATCCTTGGAACCATTCATTCACCTACTGGTCAGAATCCCGTTTGAGCCAGAATTATCGCTCGAGAGAGTACGGTCGCCACGACCTCTTAGGCTCTCTAGCTTTGGGCTCCGATGAGTTCGAGCCGAAATGGAGACACTTCCTCAGGCCCAGTGAGAATCCGTGGATACAGGATCATGTCGTTCATTCAAGTATTTTGTATCCTGGGGCAGGTATCATCGCCATGCCTATCGAGGGGGTCCGAAAACTTGCCGATAAAGATAAAGAGATCGATAGTATCTTGCTAAAAGATGTCCGGATCACTAAAGCAATTGTCATTGATGACACCCAGGAAGGTGTCGAAACATATTTACATCTGCGTCGCCAGTATACCAATTGCCATGATAGATCTTGGTCCCATTGGTGGGAGTTCTCAGTTGTCACCCTCGTTGAAGACCAGGAACCCCAGGAGAATGGCAGTGGTCTCGTAACCATACGATACAAATCAGATGGAAATAATAACTGGGTGTCTGGAAGGAACCTCAAGTTTGAATCGCTGAAGCAAGAAATGACCAATACAAAGGAGAAATGCACGAATCTCATTGAACCCGGGGACTTTTATAAGGCCACCGCAAGAGCTGGCCTTCAGTACGGTCCTTCATTTCAAGGCATTGCAGAGCTTTACGCTGGTAAAGACTACTGTCGAAGTATCATCTCTATCCCTGATACCAAGCACAAAATGCCAGCACAAGCGGAGAGCCCTCATCTTATCCACCCCACAACACTCGATATCATATTCCATTCGCTATTCGCGGCACTTGGTGAAGAAGGAATGGACTTCAAGAACGCTGCAGTTCCAATTGCCTTTGACAGCCTGGCCATCTCAGCCGATCTCCCATCCGGCGCCAAGTCTCAGTTTAGCGGGTTTTGTCACGCCACGAGATCTGGATCGAATGAGGTCGTTGCGGATATTTATATGTCTGATATGAAATGGGAAGATCTAAAGGTACAGATTAAAGGCATCCGTTGCAGAGAGTTGCCCGGAATGGAGTCAACTGGCTCGTCGTCTGTGAAGGCTCCATGTGGCACTCTCGTGTGGAAGCCAGACATTGATCTCCTTGACGAAGACATGTTGCACGATTATCTTACAAAGCAACATTCTGGGCATCTTGGAAACTTGTTGAAAGGTGAAAGTGAAATCGCACCTGAAACTAGCATTTACAAGGTGAGAGAACTTTTTCCGGAGTGGTACACAAGTGCTTTACTTACATTTGATAGTTCATCGAGCTTGTGGCACATAAGAACGCAGCTTTGTCAATCCTTCAAATAGGCCGAGCCGCGTCTGAGTTTACATCTTCCATGATCTCCAATCTTGGAGGCGATTCCAATTCTACACAATTGTTTTCGAAATATACTTTGACTGATGTGGACCCCAAGGCCATCGAAATGGCCGAGGAGAGCTTTCAAAACTTGAAATCCAAAATGAATTTCATCTTATTAGATGAAAATCTTGATCTCAAAGAAGAGGAATTTCCTGCAGATTCTGTGGATATCATCATTCTATGCACTAATATTAGCGACACTCAATTACAACAGCTAACAGCTAGCACTCAACGAGTTCTAAAGAATGGTGGTTATGTTCTAGCTCTCCAACCAGAGAGGAATGCCAGGTCAGTCGGACAAAAGTTCAAGTATAAACAGAGCCTATACTGACAAGGGATTACAGCAACTGGAAAAATTTAACATCTAAGGCTGAACTGCTACCAGTACTAACGCCGATTTATAGTGCCGTTGAAAGCAAGTCAAAATCCGAAGGTCTTTCTATATCTAGAAAGTCGAAGCCAGATGAAACCGAGGAACATCGAAAAGAAGTCTTTGTCCTTACTACACCAAATCCCTCAAATCATACCATTGCTGTACAAAAGGAAATCCTGAAGCTCGCTTCTGAAGAAGGTCTCCGAGCCCAAAGTATAACTTGGCCGCCTAAAATGTCTCAGGTGAAGTCAGAATCAGTTATCTCCCTCCTGGAGATGGAAAGCTCTTTTCTATCGGATATCTCCGCTGAGGATTTCAGTTCATTGAAAGTTCTTCTCCTCGGAACTTCGCATATGCTCTGGGTAACCAAAGGAGATGACCCAGTGATGAATGCAGCAGTAGGGTATTTGAGGTCCTTGAAAAATGAGAATCCTAACCTTAATACTCGGTATCTCCGGGTTGAAGAGCGGCAGGATCGCACCATTTCGAACTTTGCAGACGTAATTATGAAGACGGCCATTACCCCCAGTGCTGAAAGAGAATTTGTCGAAACTGAAGGGCTTCTTCACGTCAATCGATGGGTTGCTGATGAAGGAATGAGTCGAATTCTCGTTAGTAGCGAATCTGTAGTACCACATGAGCATATGACGGTCGGAGAAAGCCATACAGGCCTCGAACTTTCTGTTGGGACGCCCGAACAACTAGACTCTTTCTATTTCAAGGCGAAGAAGGACGTCACTGTCGATCTTAACCCCACTGAAGTAGAGATCGAAGTAAAAGCTATCGGCTTGAAGTTAGTCAACTCCCTCTTTTCCCACAATGATGACGATTACTGACATCAATAAACAGCGCCCGAGATATAGTAATCGGAGATCAAGATCCAGAGATCTCCAATAAAGAACTCAGCGGTTTTGTCATTCGCGTTGGAGATAAATGCACGCATGTTCAGCCAGGTGACCGTGTTTGTGCCTCTGGAACCGGTCCATATGGCACTATCTTCAGAATAGACGAATCCTTATGCCTCAAAATCCCACTTCAAGTCGCGTTTGAGGAAGCGAGCTGTTGGCCCCTTACCTTCGGTACAGCATATCAAAGTCTCGTCCGAACTGCAAATTTGAAAGCAGGCAAAACCGTCCTCATCCAAGCTGCTGCCAGTGGTACCGGTCAAGCCGCTGTCCAGCTGGCAAAAGCTCTCGGTGCTACTGTGTATGCCACGGCTAGTAGTGAGGAGGAGTGTGAGGTTGTAGAAAGCCTAGGCATTTCCAGAGCTCATATCCTAACCGAAAATGATGAAGAAATAGCAGATGCCAAGAGACTTACTCAAGGAAAAGGATTCGATGTTATTCTAATCAACTCAGTAACTGGCGACGCGTTTCAAAGTCTTTGGCTACTCACCGCACCTTTAGGGGTCTTCATAGATGCAAGAGGAACAAAATTCTCGAACAACACTACGCTGGACATTGGACCATTCCAGAGCGGCTCATCATTTTCTGTCGTGGATATGGATTTGATTATCCAGAACAAAAGTTCTCTCATGCCAGAGATTTTGGAAGGGGCTGCATCAGTTATAAGGGAATTTGGAATTCACTCCGTAACTTCCAAGACTTCATTCTCTGCTAATATTGTTGGAAAGGCATTTGAATCTCTCCAGAAATATGGTAATGTTGGCAAAACGGTTGTATCTTTCCATCACCGAGACCAGGTTCCTATCGTGCCAAGTGCCAGGAATCCAGTCATCCTTGATAAGAGATCAACATATATCATTGCTGGTGGTCTTGGAGGATTGGGTCAAAGTTTGGCACGGCTACTGGTAGGAAATGGAGCAAAAAATCTTGTCTTCCTCTCTCGGTCTGGCGCAAAATCTGCCAATGCTCAGAAGCTCATGGAGAATCTTGCCGCCGCTAATGTGGTTGCAAAGAGTTATGCATGTGATATCTCCGATGAAAACGCCTTGAAAATCGTCCTCCAACGATGCTCGGCGGAAATGCCTCCAGTTAAAGGCATAATTCAGAGTGCCGCCGTTCTCAATGACTCCGTCTACGAAAATATGACCCACGAGATGTGGCACGGCGCCATCCGCCCAAAAATACATGGCACGCGCCTTCTTCACACTCTTCTTCCCAAGGATATGGATTTCTTTGTAATGTTGAGTTCCATATCAGGAGTGGTTGGCAATCGAAGCCAGGCAAACTACGCAGCTGGGAACACCTTTCAAGACGCACTTGCTCAGCATCGCCGAAAACAGGGTTTGCCTGCCGTCAGTATTGATCTTGGCCTGATGTTGGACATTGGCTTGATAGCTCAGAGAGGAGGATCCACAAATTTGAAAAAGTCAGAAGCAGTTGGGCTCTATGAGGGCGACTTCCACGCGATTGTGAAAGCCGCTATGGCGGGCTCATATGGTCAATCTGATACTCCAGCCCAACTCATCACTGGACTTCCAACTGGAGGAATCCTAAAGAGAGATGGCCTAGAGGAACCATTCTATTATGAAGATCCAAGATTCTCTTTCTTAAAGAACGCAGGGCTGGACAGCCTTGAGAATGATGAAAGTGGAGAGAGCGGAGGCTCTTCTGTTGAAGCCGACTCCATATCTCAACTAGCTCACTGTGGTTCGCTGCAAGAGGCATCCGCGTTGATAAATACTGCACTGTGCGCACGGTTGGGGAAGGCATTGCAGACAGCGCCAGAGAACATTGACAGCGGAAAACCTTTGCATACCTACGGTGTTGATTCGCTCATGGCTGTCGATTTCCGGACGTGGATATTGATGCAGATCAAAGCAGAGATTAGTCTGTTTGATGTACTGAGTGGTGGGAGCATTCAGTCTCTGGCTAGCAAGATTGCTTTGACGTCCAAATTAGTGCCGGCCAGTATTGATAGAAGGAAAAGTCTAGATGAGAGGAGAGGCAGTCTTGGTTGAAGCTACGCGAAATACAAGGGTGTACTTTGATGTTTTGCTTTTATTTTTATGCTAATGACGCGGTTTTTGTCAACTTAGGATTGTATTACTGTTTATTTGCTGACTGCTTGCGGGCTTTGGCGTTTAGGAATAAGTGGGCTATCGAAAGAATATGGCGAGAGCCATGGATGGGCGCAGAATAGAGAGATTTCTAACTAGCTACATATAAAGTTGATTATTTTAATTATTTATTCCTTGTTGCTATCTATTCCTCACTTCGCTATAAGAATATGAGCCATTATATAAAGCGACTCTCGTAACACGTAACTTAGTACTATAGGCAGTGATTCTTTGACACAAAATCCTTGGAAGTGATTATCTGATACTAACCCCCCTGAACTAATAACGTATTATATAAGCAAGCCGATCAGACAAGCGAGCTGATAATTTGATTTTACACCAAAATCAGTAACTAGCAGCTTAATAATTCAACAGCTATATATCATTTTACTATAAACATACGAGTATCTACTATTCTATTCTTTATTCAATAGATAGGCTACTTTTTAACTTTATCTAATTTTATGATATAGTTAAAACCTTGTTTCGGTTAGATTTAAGGCCCTAAAATCTATTATATGTACTTAGTCAGCTATTGTGGCATTAAAAATTGGCCTATCTATTGAATAAAGCATGGAGTATTATATAGCTATGTAATTAAGCTAGAAAATACTGTTGTTATTGAGATTATTAGGGTGTTAGTTGTACTGATTCTGGTGTAAAAACCAAATTCACGGCTCGCTTATATTCACGGCTTGTTTATCCACCTGTGGTGGAAAGGAGGCATTGCTTAGGTAATCAACGGATACTCCCGAAGAGCCTGTGAGGTCATACATTTCTGCACTTCTAACGCCAAAACTTTTATTACCCTCACTCGTAGATTTTGAAATCACAAATTCTCATGTATATTGTCTATTTGTATCGATTGGCTTTGTTAATGTGAAAAGGTTATTCACTCGATAAGATAGCTGATTCCCAAAAATAATTGAAAAAATTGATAGTCTTCAAAACATTTTATCTTCTGGCAACTTCCTCTGGTGTATAGCCGACATTCCACCCCCTTTCCTCGCTTATCTCAGAAGATAATTCACTGTTTACCCTCGTAGAGATTTTTGCTTCCATTACTCCCTCAAGTTTTGAGAGGAAATTCATCTTTGCATGTCGTGCAGATATCTTCCAAAGTTTTGTTGCACATCGCATTCTCTACGTCATTGTTGTGACGTAACTTGTGCCGCAAAGACATAATATGGAAACTGTACGAAGTATATTTGGAAATTGTGTCGAAATCGATATCATCTCAAATTATCAAGGTGACATAATTGATACATTTTAACTATGTTGTAACTCAATCAGCTCATTAGGTTTCATTGTTCTTCATAATTGCGCGTATCCGATGCTTCTACACAACACTTGCGATGACTCCAAAATATGCAGTGCACTGACTAAAACTGGACTGCAGTCCACCGGTGCCAAGATCTCCCTATAGTACAGGATATAATATCGAAAGAATTAATGTAGCCGATATTTTACAATCGGCCTACAAAACTCTCTCTCCAACCTTTCCATTGCCATCCTCCTTGTCTAGCTACAAGCGTCCATTTCACTCTTGTATCTCCTCCTCTCATGGCATCTTTTCGAGCCATGCTTTTTACGTACCGCACTATATTCTTCACTGCCCGCCTTCTCCAATGCCTCGTCATCTAATGTTGTCCACACGCCTTCCATATTGTCGGGAACACCTAAGCCACTGCTTAAACTTTCCATTACTCTAAATGCGTCGGCGCCAGTGACCCAAGTCGTCGTGTGGAGGGCCTCTATAACTATCTCTTCCGCATACCTTAATGAGATACAATGATCAATAAAACCTTGTAATTCGGCTCTACTCTGAGATTCAGTTTGAGACTGTGTTGAGGATTCATATTCACTTGATGAATCGCTCCTGGGACTACCAGCTGTAACAACATCATTACCACGGATATTTTCTTCCGAAACGAGATGGCTAGGTAATAACCGTGGGCGATCAACAAAAGGGTCATCATGGTCTTCTATTCCGAGCGGAAAGTAGAAATCTTGCGTTTCTGGATCAGCAATTTGATTTCTTGGAGTAAACTGTACTTTTTTCGGTGGAAAGCTTGGGGATCCAACGAATAGCCCCTCACTTTCATCATTTTCATCCGGGTCGGGATCATGAGAAGGAGAAAGGCTTCTCATTGGTGTAACTTTACGAGATAAATGTCTCATCCTATTTTCGTTGATGATCTCCTCGGGCGTGGATGGAATCTCCTTTTCCTTGCCTTTGCCCTTATCAATTCGTTGTCGCTTGATGGACGAGATCTCCTCATTGACGTAGTTGTGGCCAGAACTCCTCTTCCTAGTCGAAGAGGAAACCGGGAGCTGAGGAGATGACTGAGGATAGTCAAGATCGTCGTCGTGGTCCTCTTTCTCATCTTGGAGATTTTCATATCCGTCTTCGACATTTCCAATTTCAGGCGCAGCTGATCCCAATAATTGAGCATCAAGCATTGCTTTCTCTTGAGAATCAGTAAGGCCAGGCTCTTCTTCATACTCTGCCCTCATTTCATCAAAATCTGCCAAAATCTCATTGTAACAGGCCTGTAGCTCTTTCGCAGCAGTAGGGCTCTGGTAGTCGTTGAAATTTAGTTTCCTCGCTACCTTCGGCCAGAGTTTCCGCCCATTTACATTGTCCAGTCCTCCAAAATTGTCTGACTGGATAAGCTGCCATAATTTGAAAAGGGATATGGCTCGACCACAAATCTCAGGATTGAAGTTTACGTCAAGACTGAATTCATGAGCGAGAGCTAACAAGTCTTCTTTGAATGATTTCTCGTCTGTAATAAGAAGGCTGTTAGCCTTATTTTCTATAGCTTTTAATTGTGTTCGTTCGCTCGATGAGCCTTGCGAGTCTCTGATTTCAGACACTTTGCTTGATTGCAGCGCTTGTGGTTTGACCTCCACTGATATTGGTTGGCCTGCAAGAGCGGTAGACGGTGTTGTTACTTTTTGCGACAGCTTCCCTGCTTTCTTTTTAGGAATAACATATTCTTTGAAATAGTTATTCCATTGTTGAGCGGTGTGGTTTGGGTGCTGTTGAGAACGTTAGTGAATCACCTATGTGTTTAATAACTTAGATAACATACTATCTCGGCCCAAGCTAGCCAAGCATCAATAACCTTATCTTCAGCTAGGTTCATGATATCTTCATAATATGCCAAAAGCAGTTCGGTATCCTCCTCCGTAAAATAATCGTTTTCAGTATGGTTCGATAACGAAGGGCCGGAATGTGATGTTGTTTTCTTCTCTGCCGATCGGATCTCCACTACTGGTCTTGTAGTATTCTGTTTGAGTGGGCGGCCTTTGGATACAGCAGCAGAGACCACAGTGGTACCATCATTTCCTGGGCGTTTAGGATCTGCGCGAGAAGAAGTTACAGTTTCTTCTTTTTCGAGTTCATCTCCAATCTTGTCACCTATGACCGGCCTCGGTCGAAAAGAAAGGTATTTTACCCATCGATCTCGCCAAGATTGAAAAGTATGCCGATCGTTCTGTCAGTACATGTCAGCGGAAGACCATTACAACAACAAAAGGGCAAGATCTACTATTTTTTCCAGTTCCTTATACACTTCGTTTCCCCTCAGTTGAAACCCTTTTCTTTCAGCTTGTACACACCACTTCATGAGAATGCGGTCATCCTCTGCGGTGAATGCCGTTCTTCCTCTCCTTCCCGCCTGTGCAGATCCAACTTCTCGAATAGATCCAGTCGGTGGGCCGGCAGGAAAATCGTCTTTATCCAGCAGCTTTCCCTGTTGTGCTGATTGATCAATAAATTTCCACGAAATTGAGCCCGGTGGAGTATCTTTCATTGCGTGGTCAGCAATAACGATATCGGCGTGTTTGTCTAATTGCACAATCTCCCCTCCATTATCCTACCATGGTATTAGTATGCCACTGCTCTAGAAGGGTTTCCAAATGGTTCAGACCTTGATTATTGTCACCCATCTCGGACGAGAAGGCAGACGCTGCATCAGGTAGAATTTTATGCCTTGAAAAAGGTCTCCTCCCCCGCCAACACCTTCGTAAACAACCCGAGCAGCCATCTCAATGATTTTGGTGGAATCGAGTACCGAAGGGCCGCCACGCGTTCAGAATTCCGATTCGACATACAGGCTACAACATATCAGAAGCGCGCATTTCATGACGTTCTTGTGTGGGTGAATCTGCAGTCTTGACTCCGAGTTTGAAGACGTCAAAAGAAAGACGCGTCGAAAGCGTCGCCTTGTCACATGATGATAAGATGCAGCTTATCGGCTGAAACTCTGGCTCAAGCTGAAGCGCGAGGCGCCAAGATGATGAACCTTCAAACTCTTTCAACTGTAAGCCGACCAGTTGGCCTCAACATAACCAACGGCCACTCTATAGACATGACAAGAATGATCTCCTATTCTCAAAGCTGAAATTTTCTTTGTTTTGGTTGCGGCCTTAAATCTAATCGGCGGCATGGGGGCCCTCCGAATCGCCGCAGTAGTTGTCCTCATAATCTCATTTTTCACATTCGTTGCCTTTTTTGGGAGACTTCCGGCGCTGAGGTAAGTTTTGTCAAATTTCGGGGTGTATTTTTGAGGATAAAGCTAACATATTTCCAAGAAATACGCCAGTCGGCTCCCTCCACCGGGTGATATGGATTCACATTCCTGGAGGCTTCCGTGCTGTCGATCAAAGACTCACGCAAGGCCGTCTCAGCACCTGGGTGATGAAAGTTGCCCATACCTTATGGCATGATAGACATCCTATTGTTATGGTATGAAAATTATCCTTCTAACATCTTTGCATCCCGATGTCATGTATCCTAGACCCTCATTTGGGTCTTTTCGCTGTCATACATACAGCTGAGTCTGGAATATTTTAATACAAACGAAAAGCTGTCATAGCTGACACGAAACTCCAACAATATGGACAGAAACTCTATCCAACCGTCATCTCGTTCCATTTGTAATGCCGAAACTAATTCTATTAGATCTTTTTTATCCTTCTGCTCTCAGTCTCCGAGTTCCTGTTCTTACCTCCTGCATGGAGCCTACTTAGTCAGTCGCGGAAAGTAATATCGATCACGGTTTTACTCCTGCCTTATACCTTCTTGTATCTAGCAGCCGCCTCTGATCCTGGATATATTACGCCAGCAAATCACTCTCAACAGATGACCCTGTACCCATATGACTTCACAATATTTTACCCTGGCCAGACATGCCGTACATGCAATCTCTTAAAACCTGCCCGATCCAAGCACTGCAGCATTTGTAAACACTGCATCTCTAAATCCGATCACCATTGTATCTTCATCAACAATTGTGTCGGCTATGGCAATCATCACTACTTTTTACTTTTATTGTTTACAACTGCTCTCTTAACAACTTACGCGTCTTATATCGGTGGTTCTCTACTTAATACACAAATCCGAGCTCAAATATCATCCTGGAAGTGGTGGGGTGAGGGTTTCACCTGGTCCCAATACGCCAACATCTGGGGCTGGGCTCTTCAAGAACATACCCGCATTGGTGCTGTGAGCTTACTATGCCTCTTAACTTCGCCTCTAATATGGGGCCTACTTGGATACCACATATACTTGGTCTGGGTTGGAACGACAACCAACGAGTCGATGAAATGGACCGATTGGCAGGTAGATATGTCGGACGGGTTTGCATTCAAACGCTCTTTACCATCTAGTCGGCAGAAAAATGAAGCAATCGAACCAGCATGGACGCGGTGGCCTGTCGAAAGCGAGCAAGTTGTCTTGCGATCACAAAATGGGCTTCCTCCACAAGCGCCTGGTATAGTTGGAACTGGGGAGTGGGAGAGGGTTTGGAAATTAGCTGACGTCGAGAATTTATATGACCTGGGATTCTGGGATAACTTGATGGATATATTTCGGTCATCCCGATATGAATTCCAACAGGATGGAAGTCAGGAGGGACCCAGGGGTAGTCCTACCCCCCCCTCGCCCGAAGATACAGGGTCTCCTACACAGCAGTAGGCAATGTCCACATCATCTGTAATATAGATGTACCAGTTTTTTTAGCCTAGTCAAGCATTTTCTACAAATCCTAGTGCTATAAGATCTTCCTTCCGTACCGCAAGCCTTCAGTTCCTGCAATCCTAACTTGGGGAAGGATCCACCTCTGCGCAACCTCAACTCCATCCTTCATCTTAGAATTCTTTACCTTTTCTAAAACTCTCACAACACCCCTTTTTATCTTATCAGCCACTATATCATCCGACTCCATATCAAGAAATCCCATCTCAGCCAACTCCTCCACCAGCTCCTCCTCGTCCTCCTCATCCAGAAGAAGCACCAACTCCTTCAGTGTCGCATACTTAGCCAGCATAAAGACTAGATCACCATCGCTTTCGCGGGGTTCCGACCACAACCAACCATGAATTTCTAAGCGCTGTACCTCTCTTGCCTGCTCAGGAAACTGCATCTCGAACAGCTGTATTGGCAACGGAAGATGGCTCATGCATATCTCCTCCAAGACCACGGAATCTCGATCCGGGTTCCAAATAATTTCCCTGCGATCTGAATATGCAGAGTCAACCACCCAGGGCTTATATCCAGCAGCAAAAGCAGCGTTGCGAGACTCTCGACACACGCTCAAGGCGACAGGAGGATCGAATTTTAATGAGTGGGTTTGAGTAGGGAAAAACTGAAAGTTATGATAGGGCGAAGAGGGTCGGTAAGGCATGTCCATTGTGAAGTGCGTGTAGGGCGCATCACCACCCAGGAGAAAAATGAAACTGGGGGGGTAGCGGAAGTTGAGGGGGTTTATCAAGCTCCTAAAAAAGATGCGGCGTGGTAAGAGGGCAAAGTCCCAGATCTCCAGACGGAGCTCTTGGGGAAGGAGTGAAAAGTTCGTGAACATTAGACTAGATAGATAGTACTTAATGCTGATCTGAGATTAATGCAATATTGTAGAAATATCGAGATCAAGATGCTTTTACATACTGGGCGCCTAAAAATATAATCACGTCACATGACTGCAGTTCCAGCGCAGCGATTGGACTTGATCAGGAACCTTCATCTACTGGATTGAAGATACAAGTTAACTGCCTGGAGGTGGGATAAAGTGTTAGTCAATAGTGGTTCAAGTAGGTGCACAGATGTCACAAGGAAATTATAGGTCTACGGGATTCTAGACATGATGCTTAATTATATTCTCGTGATACTGCCATCGAATTCTGGAGAAGCTCGTCTCTCTATACTCAGAAAGACTTCAAGGAAATCTCATTGTCCGACATTAAGCAATATGCTTACCCAAAGCATCTCCTACTATCTCCGCCAACGTCAACACCTTTTCCTCTTGAAGTCTCCTTGCCACAAGCTGTACCGAAACGTGTGCACCATCATAAAGCTCGGGATCGTCTATCACCATGTCAGATTTCAGTCCTTACTGAAAACCGGCAAGAAAAAAGGAAAGAAATAAAACTTACAAGACGTGAACACTTTCTCATCCACATCGTTCATAGGCTTATACCCTTCGTCCACAACGTCAATGGTCTTGTCTACCGTTGTAACCGGGACCACCGCAGTCGAGTAATCCAGAAAATTAACCCAGACGGTCAATCCTGGCATCATACGTTTAGTTTTGCTTTCTCCTCTCCCAAATTTCGTCCTGTCGTACCCGAAAAATGATCAGCATCCTCTTGAAGTAGGGGTACGTACCAAGATAATCATACATGTCAGGCCTTGCAGCCGCAAATGGAGCGAGAGGGGCGATAATTGCGTCAACAGGACGGCCTGTGCCAGTGACTGCGGAGGTACTGTTCCAGTATTCCATATATTCCTTTTGGTAGGCACGTTTGGCGACGTTCACTTCGGCAATTTGTGTTGCAGTATATTCTTTCTTGAGTTCACCGTATATAGAGGCGACTGGTTTCACCATGGGCTCGCCGGAAAGGCCTAATGCCGCATGAACTGGCTCAGTGGTTAGCAGTGTGGTACTACTGCAAGTAAATTTTTCAACAAACCATTGGCTCCTCCGTCGAATTGCCAGATTTTAAACTATAAGATATTAGGAGTAGCCTAGATTATTGACGGGGATGAAACTAACACTTAAGTCAAGAGCCCGCTGATGAGATGGTGGCTTCCATTCAATAACTTTATGGCCAAGCTTTTCCACAGTCTTGACAACTATATCGAGAGCTCTTCGAACCGGCGGGTGAAGTTGAACCGCTCCATCGTCTCTCATTATAGCGAACGAAAGCTTTCCTTCTCCACTCCCCTTCACAATATCAAGAACTGCTTGCTCTTGTTCGTCGCGCCATGGAATCTCAGCAACTAAAGGATCATGAAGCCAAGGCTCCTGGCTAAGAATTGCTTTCACCACCAGTTTCAAGGCACCGGCCGAAGTAGCAATAGGGCCAACAACGGAGAGAATCGAATTCTGCCCGTCCATACTATTTGCCATCCCCTCATAGGGCAACCGGCCGCTTGATGGTCGGATCCCATAGAGACCGTTAAAAGCTGCTGGGATACGAATGCTGCCGCCAATATCTGTTCCGAACCCGACGGGGCTACCTTTCAGAGCGATCAACGCACCTTCACCCCCAGAGCTTCCACCACAAGCTAAATTGCGATTTTTTGGGTTCCAGGTGTATGTGATGATATTATTGATAGTCTCTCCAGCCATGAGCGTGTGTGGAACACTAGTTTTGCAAAATAGAATAGCACCGAGATTTCGAAGCTCCTTAACCATCTCACTTTCGAACACTTTCTCTTTTCCTGTTCCTTTCTTACCTTCAAAAGTGCCGATCCACTATAACGCTTCAGCATCACGTTTAACTGGGAGATTGGTGCAAGATGTGAATAAAAGGAGATTGTAGATCACAAGGAAATTTTGTGACGCAAATCACACATGCTGATGATGAATGTTGGAAGTGCGGCTACGCTAGCCAAGACGATCTCCAACATCCGGACAAATTATATAATTCATTTTTTTAGAATATAACGAAGACTCAAGATCAAGAATCAGTTCAAAATGTACTCACACCAACATATCCCATTGTAGTCTCAACGTTTTTAACATGAAATTGATCTTTCAAACTAACTGGCAGGCCATGGAGAGGACCAATTGGCTTTCCATGCTTGGCATAATACTCATCTAATTTTTCAGCTTCATCAATAGCAGCATCAAAGAATATTTCGTGAAGGCAATTAACCTCGAAAATATTAGCCATAATATGATTTTTGATTTGATTCATGAAATTTACCATCTGATGAGCCAATGCAGCCCTATGACAGAATGCTTCTGCCACTTCTCGGGCGGTCCATACTGCAGAGGTAGTGTTCTTGACAATTCCTACAGCATCTGTTTCGGTAATCTCAATCTCTTTCGGAGAAAGGTACTGTTGGATATATTTCCCCGTAACATCTCTCTGTTCAGATGCCGGTGGGAGTGGCGTGGGAAGGAGCCAAGCCTTCGGAATTAGTGCGAATACTGAATCATACTTCGCCTTGCCTAACTCTTGCCAATTTGTCATTATTTCGAAAGTAAGCCAAATAGTACGAACTGGTAGCCTTAGATCAACCAGGATGCTATACTTCTAAATTTCTGGGTAGCTTGGAGGTTATCTGTTGTTGTCGTGAGGGGTCAGTTACATATAAAATAGTCTTGGAAGCGGTATTATGCCGACGGCCAACCAAAAGTGGGTGGTGATAAAGGTGAAGTCGGTTCCCACTCTTTCCCGGTCAACACCTCGAACTATTGTACGATATCGAATCTGGTTTGTTATCATGCATTTGACGAACATTAAGATTGATTCTCTTGTTCGACATCCAACCTCTGAAAAGTGGGTAGTCCTCCCCCGGCCAACTCTTGAGGTTTTCCGGACAAGTTCCTGCAATAATCTTGGGAACACCATGCCAAGCAAATCTTGATTCTCCAGCCATGTACAGAGCATCACCAGATTTTAATCTCAAGATGAGGTGCCGAGTTTTCTTCAAGGTGTTATCCCATACACCGATAATAAATATTGCATCGCAGCCCAGGCTGACGCTGATTAGCCCTCGATCCACTTCTTCACTAACATCTCGATGCAAGCTTAATGTATCTCCAGGAGAATATAAATTGACAATGCCTGCCTGTGGTTCCATCTCAGGAAAGAGATCTTGAAGGAGTCCGGCAATGTCTGATGGGAATTTTGGAGGCACTTCATCTGGATACACTTTATTTGTCCAGTCATATTGACCACCCAACGTCATCCAGCGCAATTTCTTCTCAAGCGCCTGCTTATTCGTGACTGGCGAATGCACATTTGCATCCTTTGGGTGAAAAGGGACCATACTTGGGTCAGCTGAAAAGAAAGGAGCATTCATTACAGGGTATTGCACGTCATAATGAAGGTGTAAATTTGTCTTATGTTTCGGATTCGAGAGATCTCGGTGCAACATGCGTGAAAGAAGGCTCTTCTGAACTACAGGAGGCAGCAGGGAAGGTAATATTAAAAGACCTAACACTAGTCAGACCAAGTATCACATCTGAGGCAGAGCAGAGAGAGGGCTAAGAGTCTTTCTTCGAATGAGTACAAATGTCTGTTAAATGTGATATCCTACCTTCAATCTCCGCAAAGCCGTACACCGTGCCGCACAAATCGAAATCGACATGCATGTCGTAGCCTTGCTTGTCATCTCCACCAGCATGCATTGAGAAGTTTTTGAAAACCTGTAGCAAATGCTCGTCATTTAAAGATGGCATATTAACAGCGCGGACTCTAAAATCTAAACTGTTCTCCCTGTCGGGCGTAAGGGTTCCTTTCCATGACTTGAAAACATTCTTGAGATCTTGAGGAGGAGCCTCGTGAGGATTCATGCTTTGCCTAGTATCCATTCTTTGCTCATCCACATTCCTCGGGCATTTTAAATTCTTCGCAATTATATGGAATCCAATATCATCGAGGAAGAAAGGAGATCTAATATTTACGTTGCTGAGTGAAAAGATTGTATGACGATGACATGTCTCAAAATGTGCCGGGCTAAAAATATTCTGCCTCCAGTTTTAGCGAAGCACCAACCCTTCGCGTCGCCTTGTTGACTCTCGCGCCAACTTTTTGTTTACTCCTCACGACAACAGCCAACTTCAACCGCCCAATACCCAGGACATCAACGACAAATTCGAATTCGACCTCGCTCCCGGACACTCCAGGTGATTGTCACCCTTGGCTTTTGACTACTTTTCTATCTGTGATCCCGATGCTGCGAGAGACAACACAGATTGCCCCTCGTTCACCGCCCCACTAGAATCATTCAACAGCAGATTTTACCTGCATCAATTAGTCTCCCACACTCTTTTGGTTTCCTCAAATAACATATTTCGCCATGGAGAATTACAAAAAGTTGGAGAAGATCGGAGAAGGTTAGTCAATACTTACAGAGCCGAGTCTTAATGCCCAGTCTTCTCCTACCAGTGGGGAGATCCAATGCTCATAAATATGCGTGTTTAGGAACGTATGGTGTCGTCTACAAAGCCAAGGATCTCTTACATTCAGGCCGAATTGTTGCATTGAAGAAGATTCGACTCGAAGCTGAAGATGAGGGAGTTCCTAGTACCGCCATCCGCGAAATTTCACTCCTCAAAGAAATGAATGATCCGAACATCGTCCGACTTTTTAATATCGTCCACGCAGATGGCCACAAGTTGTATCTCGTCTTCGAGTTCCTTGACTTGGACTTGAAGAAATACATGGAGGCTCTGCCAGTCAGCGATGGCGGCAGAGGAAAGGCATTACCAGAGGGTTCTGGTCCTGACCTGGGCAGACTTGGTTTGGGTGACGCGATGGTGAAGAAGTTTATGAGCCAGTTGTGCGAAGGTGTCAGATATTGCCATAGCCGCCGAGTTCTTCACCGCGATCTCAAGCCCCAGAACTTGCTGATTGATCGAGAGGGTAATTTGAAGTTGGCAGATTTCGGTCTTGCACGAGCTTTTGGTGTTCCTCTCCGCACATACACTCACGAGGTTGTGACGCTCTGGTATCGATCACCCGAAATTTTACTTGGTGGTCGTCAATACTCAACTGGAGTCGACATGTGGTCTGTTGGTTGCATCTTTGCAGAAATGTGCACCAGAAAACCCCTCTTCCCAGGAGACTCTGAGATTGATGAGATTTTCAAGATCTTCAGGTATGTTCAATTTCTAACCCTGATTTCTCCTTCTAACATGAAATAGACTTCTAGGTACCCCCACCGAGCAAGAGTGGCCAGGCGTTTCCGACAAGACTTGTTTCCCTGACTTCAAGCCCTCATTCCCCAAATGGATCCGCGATGAAACTCAAGCACTTTGCTCTAACCTCGATGATAATGGCCTCGACCTTCTTGAACAAATGCTTGTCTATGATCCCGCTGGCCGCATCTCCGCCAAGCAAGCATGCATGCACCCATACTTCGAGGAAGGCAGCTCCGCATACTCGGGCCGGGGTTTAGGGCCCACATACAAGAGCGGGTACTAGTGAACGAAAATATTCGCATAGAATTGAATGCGTATGATACGACATGATGGAAGATGAATAGCTTATAGCATATTACTATGGCTTAAGCTTGGATACACAGAAACACACAAACATCGAGGTAAACATCGGCAGAGCATTCTCCAATTGCGCGCTTCTATGTTTTACTTTCTTTGAGCATTCTTTCCTATGTCATGGTGGGAGTGAATGGGTCTGGGATGGGATGGGGTTGGTTTGGCGTCTATCTGGGAGTGCGATGCTCGGATTGAGATGCACGTTTACTTGCTTGCCCTAACCCTTCTTTGTCTCTTGTAATGTACAGAAAGAAGATTAGCTTTTCCTTTTTCTCTCTCCAGCATTCACCGCGTGTGCAAATAGAAATTCAACCACCAAGTAATAACTTGCTCTCTCCCAAGTATCTTCTTCATGTATTATGTGTTAAAGTTTTATATTTTCATACTCGCATATATATCTATCCCTATTCTATGCTCAGGGCCGCCCAAGAAGGCCATTATTTAGAACCGTAATATATCGTCACACATGATGCACAAAAAACGCCACGCTATGCCATCCATATATACCAGCCAAAAGATATCCCAAGCATTAGCCCATCATTCAATCGACACTGTCATCCTATGCGTGTGTATCAACTCGTAGGTAAGGCGTTATTCGCAAAAATCTCTCCCCATCCAAAAGACAAAAACTCCGCCAAATTATCTCTTTTCTCGTCTTCTTCTTCTTCCCATTCTTCTAATCGTCCGCTAAACTATGCGTGCCCCCGCTGCTACTGCCCGACGACAAGCTCTCGCCGCGCCGCGCCACGGATACGACGTGGTAGATGCCGAAGGCGATCAGTGCCAGGACGAAGAAGAGCACGATGATGATGATGGCAATGACGTCGTTTTCTTGAACCATGGTTGCGGTATTTTTTGGCTTTTCTTTAAAAAGTGTTGTTTGGTGGGGGGTGATGAGAGGTATAGAGGGATATATGTAGAGAAGCTGAGTATCTTCGCGCAGAGGATATTGAGGATAGCGATAGATATGTGTTTATCTGCTAAAATTCAACAGGTTAGCGATCTCTCTCATGAATAAATAAAATATATATCCTCAATTGTCGCCGTTGCGGGCAGAAAGAAAAATCCATACCTAATATTTGTTCTCCGGACACAGCCTCGTATTTTCGTTTGTTTATCTCCAAAAACTTTTTCAGCCTTCTCTTTTTCAGTGTTCGCTTCCTTCCCTATTGTCTTTTCCCGCGCAGAAAAAAAGAGTCTTTTGAAAATTGTTACTGAGAGATCGATGAGAGTTGAATATTGTTAATAGTGCAAGATGAGAAGAGAGAGATCCGAATAGAAAATGGTGGTTTGCTCTTGTACTTACTTTCCACACCACCCAGCCTTTCCTTTCGCTTGGTTGTCCCGCCATCCGATTTTTTTTGGGCGCTGGAATGTTCGTACGGCCAGGGGTGGGGAGCGGGAGGCGGGTGCGCTAAGGGCGATGGGATACAGGAACACCAGAACATGGAAATTTCGTCGGGGCGCAAACGAAGAAAATGGGACCATTTGGTGATAGGGAAAAAGGTCGTTCGTATTTCAGAGAAGATGCTCAGAAGAATTGGAAGATTTAGACATAGTTAGATCTGTACAAAGGCGAGGAAAGTACATACCATATCACCGGAATCTGTATAGCGCTGTAGGCCACTGTACTGTACCTCGCAGATCCGAGATCTCGCTTAGCGACCCAACCACCCCTTTCCCGCCAGCGTGTTTCGTCCCAAGACACCAACCTCCCCCTCCCTTTCTAGTATCTAATTCGTGTTGTACGGATCACGGTACGCTACATGGCAGATCCATGGCGTTTTGCGAGAAGGATCCCTAAAATCCCTAAAGCTCCGTTATTTCTTGCAAATTAGCTTTCGCCCAAGCTAAGCCAGCTGCCGGCCTGACTTCGTAGCCTTACTCATTACACCTACTATGACTAGTTAGCCGGTCAGCATGGCAGATGAACATCAACATCAGGTATATATAAAATTGAGAATTGGTGCTTTCCTGCCTTTCAATCTCCCTTCACCTTTTAGCAAATATCATCGTCTCCTTCCTATTCCCATCTTAGAAAAGAGGTAGAGCCGTTCTGAATCACATGTTGCATGTATCACATAGTAGTTAGGAGGTTATAGTTGAACTCGAATAATTATCCCAGTTGATCTAATTCTATTCTTGATATTTTATTGCTGGGAGTGAGAAGAAGGAGTAGCAAAAGAAGAGTGGAAGAGAAGAGAAAAAAGAACGCAAAGAAGCAAGAAGCAACGCATCATGATCTCATATCTCATAACCTTCCGTCTAACACTCCGTCTAACCTCCCAAGCCTTATATCCCACGATGCTTTATCAATTTTCAAGACTCCGCACTCCATAGATACTCGTCCTCGCCGCCCTTCCTCCACGCATCCCTCGCCAGACTCCTCCCCGCAACCTCACAGTCAGTCTTGATATCGCCAATCAAAGCCTCGACGCTGACATAGTCATATTCAGGCCTGATATAGCCCAAGATACTAATCCTGATCTCGCAACCATAGAAGTCCTGCGCGAACTTGTGCAGGATGTGCACCTCCGCCGACCGCACCTTGTTCTTGTAGAACGGGTTGTACCCGATAGACATCACCATGGGGTAGAGCCGCCAGTTCTGTTCATGTGCGGTGAAGGGTGCTGGGGGTGGCGACGGTGTCGTTGGTGTGGATGGCGGTGGCGGTGTCGTCAAGTCTGGATGGTCGATCGGGAGCTGGATTCCTGCCCACCCGAAGTATATTCCTGATTCGGCCGTCTCAATCCAGGAAACGCCTTCGACTGGTATGTTGGCTGTGGGGATGCCGAGCTATTTCATTATAAAATGTTAGAGGCCTTCTAGCTCTTAATTCCGACGTAGGGTGAAAAATGCAAACATACCTCTTTACTTCCCCTCCCAAAACCCTGAACAACCTTCCCGCCCATCTTCAACGGGAAAGGCTTCTCAGGACCCTCCTCAGGCCCAATAATCATCTCTCTCTCTTTCTTATCCGCCATATTTCCCTATCACTTGTGTTTCGTATTCGTTCCAAATCCCCTCCTATCTTTGCTCCAGCCCACTGCTCGGAACGAACGCTGCCTTCACCTCTCGCACAATCGTCACAAACCGCACGTGACAAGATCTCTCTCTCTTTTTATATCTTCACAAACCCCCTAAATGCCTCTCGTCGTAAAGAGTGAGCCAAGAGCCAAGAGCTCAAAGGCCGGAAGCAGCAAGATGGGCAGGAAAGCAGCTGAAATGCCCCTCCTCTTTCTCAGGAATCCTCCTGCCTAAGACTGATTTGGCGATGTGGGACGGAGCCAAACAGAAAGAAACCTTCTATGTATGCGCACCCGTGAGAGATAAGTTTTTTATATTGGTTTTTTTTGGTATAAAAAATTTGGTTTGTATTGAAGCTTTTGAGAAAATAATAGAAAAAGGTGGGATGGTGGGGATGGTGGAGATGGTGGGGGTGGTGGGATATTCCGGCGAGGCTGGAAACTTTAGCCTTCGGATCGGAATCGGGGATCTCGGGAATTGGGTGGGGGTAAGGCTGAGATTTCATTGCTTGTCGATTTCCTGTGCTCTACACAAAAAATCTCCATTCACTCTTTTGTGTTTTCCCCTTTGTGGTCGGATTTTTTCTTTATTTTAAGACTCTCAATACAGTACTACATATCCTCTGCTCTGAGAAAAGATTTAAGATTCCAATTCGGGGAATGCACGGTATTCATGACCAACGGCCCTGGGGTCAACTCTACTCCCCAGCTCTTAGCTCCCAGCTCCCAACTCCGCAGCCTTGCCCGTCCGGCCGGAAGGAGAAGCATAGGATCAGAACGCCCTCCAATTTTGCGAATATTTCACTTGTAGACGACTCAGACGAGAACAAATAAAAGGAGCAGTGTAAAAAGGGAACGCATTCAAAATGCCGCCTGTCGCGCATTGCTAATTTTCGCTACCTAAAGCAATCCTTCATCCTTATCTCTTCTCGTCTTATCATAATTCAAAAGAAAGAAAAGTGTACAAAAATCTCTTCTTTCTCTCTCTCTTTCACCTCACTTCAATCCCTAATCTCTCAAAACTAACCACCACAACCACAATCCCAAAGGTCAAACAGTTCAAAATATATATATAAAAAAAAACGAAAAGGAAAAAGGAAAAAAATCCCAAAACGCCGCCCAGAGGCCTCCCAGTACCACCCCGCGGTAGTGTGTAGGCTTGTAAAGGTATTCCCCAATCTTTCCCAAAAATTCCAGAAGTCCCGAAAAAAAAAGCTTGAAACCAAAGCCCTATGCTATGCCATACCATGCAAGCCCCATGCCCCATGCCCCAAGCCCCAAGCTCCAAGCCCCAAGCCGTCCATGCAGCCCAGATATGTTTTCCAATAAAAAAAGCGTGTTGTCGTATATCAAACACCTTGGTTTGCAGCCACGCCGGTCTTCATTTTTTTTGGGTTTTGGTTCTTGCTTCTTATTAATACCAATTTTCTTCAACTTTTAAAACCAGCCGTTCTTCGAGGAATCGGAAAAGGGTGTGTATATATGGGTGGGGGGGAAGTAAAGTTAGATGCACGGGAGGAACTGTTTAGTAATGCGGTGATCAGTAAAGTGGATTTCCACGTGGCGTTGAAAAAGCGCGATGAGAGGCAAACTTACATTCATGACAATTAACATAGGAATATCAAAAACATCTCGCTTGACGGTCCAGCAATAGCTGCAATCCATCTTCCCATCTTTTTCGAGTCTCCCGATGCCGTGTTCGCCATCGATCTCGCGTACACGGTTTCCCATGCCACCAATACCGCCGTCTCTGGGCTGCGGCAACGGGATCTCTTTCCTCTTCTCCCTCTCTCCAGGGCTCATCTCCAAATGCTCTTTCGTCTGATATTTTAGAAGCTTGCAATTGGTCGTCACGCTACCCCTACTATCGCCGAAAGCGAGGCGCGCAAAATCTTCATAGAATTCAACCACCGAGTCATCGTCGAGTAATTCCGCCAGGAACACCGGTTGTGGTCGACCTTCTTTGTTACTTTCGGTGAAGTTTAATGGGCGCATTCGTGGCGTAGAGAGACCCGCTCGTCCTGTATTACCCAAACTTGCGGGTCCGGAACCCCCGCCGTCCGAGCCGGTGCGTCCATTGTTGATATTCAAATTCGGTTCCTTTCCCAACAACACATCCTTTTTCCATCCCGTAAGCAGTGTAAACTCTTTATTCACTGCAGCAACCTCGCCAGTACGTCGACATACGAGGGTGGGTGTACAGCAATTAAGCATAAAATCTTCGTATTCAAATAGTGTTCGCTGGAAACATTTCTCCATGAAAATTAAGTCTTGGCGGTTGAGTGTCTTAGTGCAAGAGATGAAAGAGGGGCGAATAGACGCCAAGGCCTTGGCTATGCGGAGTGTTTTATTTGCAGAAAATCGCCGCTGGAGGAAGGCTGTTAGGCTATGGAAACCAGTAGTATATGAATATGGTTCGTGGACAGTATCGTAGATGGATGACGGATCACGGGTGCGCTTGCCCAGTATGGAGGAAGGTCCAAATTTCCCACTTGGCAAGGACTTTTGTTCTTGTCTCTTTGCGGGTCTCTGGGAAGCGGGTGTTGGATGCGGTGTAGCAACAGGCGTGTAATTCGTTGTGGTTGGTGAGCTATCAAACCCTATTCCACTTGCTCCTGGACTTGCATCCGTGCTGGGACTGTGATGGCTGGTAGGTCCCGTTGCGATGGCGTATGCATGTGGTAAACCTTGATGGACTGCATTTGTGAACATCTGATTCTGTCCAACAAAGTCGGGCATCATCTCTTGAGAATACATTGAGCCAAATTGGCCCATGCTATTACCATAAACACTTCCATTATTGAAATCACTCATCCCAGATACTGAATCCTTGGGAGGGGTCTCGGCAGCTCCAGAAGACATGTGTCCTAACATTCCAAATTCCATAGCTCCATACTGGTTTCCAAAATTAATACCTTCAAGATCGAAGTTAAATAGAGCGGGATTGCTAGGGTCGAATAACGCTCCTCCAGCAAAAGGCCCCTGGTTATCGGTTGAAGCTTGGATATTAGAAAGTGCTTGCATCGACTGTCGATTTAAAGGATTTTGAAATGTTGGTGACATAGGCGACTGTTGACTCCCATAAGAAAGTCTTGCTTGCATAGGTGGAGGCATTGGATTCTGCTGGGTGAAGATGGGATACGAGGGTGAGGAGTCGGCTTGGGAGAAGAACCCCCCAATACCAGGAGATGCATCAGAGGCCGAAGTGCTAGTGGTTGGAGGGCCATTGTTGGTTCGGGCGTTGTTGACTTGGTTATAATTCGGTCCCAGAACTGGCCTGAGTGCTTCGGGAGGAGCGTCATGAAGATATTTCGCCTTCTTTCTAACCCCATCTTGACAAGCATCTGCAAGGCCACGCTTTATACAACGTTGGCAAGGACGTTCATCACCTAAGAATCAAGTCAGTAGGCATCCATCTGCGAGTTTGAGGTTACTGAGGAGCTACGAGGCTAGTGCAGACAATCAAACATATTCTTCGCCCGAAGAAAACAGACATACCGCAAGTCAAATGAGCTCTTTGACAGGCAAAGCAGGCTCTTCTCGCCTTCTTCCGTCTTGGTCTCGAAGGATCTTTCGGGTCTAACTTTGGCTTTGTAGCTGCCGATCCCGTCTTCCCATTTTCATCCCCATCCGGCCTGAATTTCTGTTCGGCCATGTCCGTATTATCGTCTTCTTCCCTTCCTACAATATCAACATCTTGCTCATGGTCGCTATATTCGTTCTCCGACGCGCCTTCCGAAACCTCAGGATCATCAACATCAGTATCTCCCGACATGCTGTCTTATAGCCCACCTGGGGCTATCTTTTTCCCACCTTTACTCGTGTTTGCGAAACCACACCTCGTCTGTCAATGACTGCCCCAGCAATGGCCCTGCTTCGTTAGAGACCCTGAAATATGCCCTGCGGCAGAAGTCTCGTCGTACAAAGTAAAGCAACGACGCACGGATTGGAAGCCAGCCGTGGAACTGTCGGTGCACGAACAATCCACTATGGTCTTGTTCCCTTTGGCCACACCCAGCTCCTACTCTCGAAGGATTTTCAGCCCAGAATACAGCCAATTTCCATTCACGCCGCTCTATGGATGGCCACAGCGGTCTCTTCCAACAACGCTTGCAACACGATGTTAGGCCACTCAATTCACCTTCCAGAGTGCAATCTACGTACCCGACAGTACGTACCCGGCAATTTTGACTCTCCTCCACGTTTCTCCGCGTGTCTTAACCGCACACAGGCACGAGTTCGTAGACACCGTGTACACGCCGGACACGGAGTGGTCCCCTCTCCTCCAATTGACTTCTTGGTGCCACACTCCCCAACTTGCCCAATGTTTCCTTGCTAGCCGTCCCCGTCCAAAATTGTATCCCTCTCAGCACCGAGCCAACTCCCAAGTCGGCGACCAACGCCACTGGTTTGTCCTGGTTTCTTACAAGCTACCTTCTTCCCACGGGGAGGATCACGCGCCGAACAATCCCAGGAGAAGAATCAGGGTGCCTCACTTTGATCGCTCGGTCTATGTCTGTACACCCTCTGCTTGAACCTGCGTGATTGGGAAATGACCTGACGTGCCGGCGCAGAAACCAAACACTTGAATGCAGTGCAACACGGCGGAGATGCAAGCAACCGGCACTAGTTTTTGCTCTGCTGCCAATATAGCATTGATGCCCAAGCCCGGAACTGGCAGCCTCTTCTTCCTGTCTGTATGTGGTCGAGTCTGATGGATCTGGGAATTGCAGGTCTGTGCTGTATGGAGATATCTCGGCGAACCAACGATGCGGTTAGGATTCGATTGTTCCGACTTTGAGGGAGGAAAAGGAGGATCAGATACGGGTACGGGTGCGGTATTCGGTGGAGAGACGAAGGAATTAGATATGGGTTGCAAGTCCAGACCGAGCAATTGGGAGCTGAAGAGTGGAGAGGCGGGGTTAGCGCAGCTGTGCGGTTTTTCTGCTACTGTAGACACGGCTGGATTGCGATCGTCGGCGGGACGAAGGAGGGAGGACAGCGGCTGTCCAGTTTAGTTTAAGGTGGTGAACAGATTGGTGCGACTTATAATTGAGTGAGTGTTCTGGGTGCGCGTGGCAGCACGTTGCGGTGGTTGTGCAAAGTCAGTTTGTGAAATTGAGGGAGTGAAGAATCTCTTGGGTTTGGTTCTGGTCTTGCCGTTCTTGTTCCCGGTGCAAGAGGCAAAGTGCAAGCCACCAACCTATCGCTTAGTTCTGGCCCAGAGTCCCCCCCTGGCTGCAGACCAACGACAGTAGACCAACTGCCAAAAGAGACTCAAAAAGTGTAAACAAATATAGATGTAAAATTCCAAATACAACAATAGATATAAATAATCAAGAGTGAAACTGGAGAGGTTCCAAATCACACAGGCCCCCTTTCTCGGTTGACCGCTCCTCATTCATATTCTTCTTTTGTTTTGCCTCCCGGCGACTGCATGTGCTCCCCAGCGGGGAGTGGAGATGCAGAATGTGATAGCCGTTCTGATGGGCCGCTGAAGATCCAATCCAACCGAATCACTTGGCTGTGGCCGTGACAGTGACACCACACTCTGAGAAACATAAGACAGGTCACATGCCTCTCTTCACTTTCCTCTCTCTCTTTGCCTTTCTCATCTTTCTCTCTCTCTCTCTCCGTCCAACCATTATCCCAAGTCTTTACTCGGTCTGCAAGCCTACCGCAACCCTTGACCTGGTTCCGCTATTCACAACATTGAAAGAAAAAGAGAAGAAGAAGAGAAAGAATGGAAATAGAATTGAAAGTTGGATAGAAAGAGTAATTGTAATTGTAACTGAAAATAAAAGTTGGATTTCATAGCCCACCTAATTCCAGTCCTATCCAGCTACAAACCTATCTAACCTACAGTAACACCAAAAATATTTACTCTAGAAGGGGGCCGGTTTCTGTGCTTCGTAACCTTAATCTTCAATATCCATATCCACCCAACCCAAGCCCAGACCCAACCCAACCTAAACCACAATCCAGCCCAGCCCAATGCCGCCCAAGAACCGAAGAAGAAAAAAAAAGACCCCTCCAAAAGGCCCAAGGTCTAAAAATCATCGTTACTCGGCATCTCGGTAAGGTTGATGAAGCGCTCCTCCTTGCCGGCAACAGCCTTCCGGTTCGGACCGAGGGATGCAAACGAATTTTGAGCAATTGAGAACGAAAAAGTTGGGAGTTGTCTGTATAGTACAAACAAAAAGACTTTGAGAAATTGCTCAGTACTTTTTTTTTTCTTTTTTTTTTCTAACTTATTTTTGGTGATAGGCAGAGGGGCCGTGGGTCTAGACGAGTGGGCACCTATAAGGCACAGTGTGCCAAATTTTGGCTCCTGGGACAAGGGCTACAAGAACCTAACATATCCAACAAAATCCTAAATTTCAAGGGTATGGGTTACAGTACTTCACGCGGTAGCAGCACACAATAATATGTCGAGGGCAGCGGTGGGACGGGTTTCTGATGCTGTCACCGCACCGTGCCGTACCGCGCTGCACTGCACTGCACTGCGCTGCGTACCAATACCGTGACCTAGATCCTGATACATTTTTTGTGATCAAGCTTGCGATTGGAGAATGGTTCCACGAGGGTGAGATTAGATGTGAGGGCGCCAGTGTCAGTGTCAGTGTTAGGGTCGGGGTCGGGGTCAGATTAGGTGTGATATTTTCTGTGTATCCACAGCAAAAAGAAAAGGGGGTTATGCATTTATTACATTACATTACCTTACACCGATGACGACTGTTTCACCAACACCGAGTACCCGGACTGTATCTGAACTGTACATACTGTACATTGTGTCATGTGCAATCATCTGACTGCTTGGGAGGTTAACGTCGTGTCACCTTACTGGGATCTAGGGTTTCTTGTTTGGTGGTGTATCGGGGTATTAAATGCATTTCTCGAAACACAACCCTCAATTCAGAAAATAAGGCTATTTTGCAGTCATGTTACTATACGCTATGAACATATGTATATTTTAGTATGTAGATAGTAATTACAGTACAATAAACCAGATTTACAGTAATTATGTTGCTTCCCCCCTCACGCCAACCTGTTTTGTTTTTTCTGTTTGATTTCCCAATTCCCAAAATAAACTTTCTAAATATGGCACCAAGTCGATCCAATACCTCGCTATGCATGTCAAATCACCTGAATGTCCCAAAAATAGTCATCACAATATGGAATATGTACATGAGGGGAAATATGCACGTGCGCTTTCCCGACTCCAGGAATTTCTTCACGCCGATGCGAAGCGGCTCTTGCCTCTAATCTGCTTCCCGTATTTGAAAAATATGTATGGGAATGGCATCATGACCACAGTCAAGAAAGCTAGCAGGGTCGTGGCCCATTGATCTCCCAGCTTGTGGTACATCTGGAGACCAAAGAGCGGAAACGCCGCTGCGGGATTGTCAGCCTCAGTACATCGATCCGATTTCTCAAAATACGAGGGATTTTTAATTAGGGAGTATGGAAAACGCAAACACTTACCGCCAAAGCTGCTTCGAGCGAAGCTATTGGCGGCCAGAGAACTGGCCGCATAGAGTGGATATGCGTCTACGAGAAACGTGAAGATTCCACCAAAAACGAGGACGGTTCTGCGTGTTCCAACCGGTTAGCTACTTAATTCCATCTAGTTCTGCGGACATGCGCATATGTGTAATGCATTCAATATACGGAGCTGAATTCAAAAGGAGAATTCCTTGTGGAAGGGCTGAAGTGACGAGTAGTGTGAATTTCCTAAAGAGGACAAAAGACACTTGAATACTTGAGAAAGGGTCGTACGAAAACAACGCAGGTACAAGCCCAGCTTGATGTCACGCGTACGCCGTGAGGCGCATGAAAATATCAAACGTTGCAGAAACATTACAGAAACAGTGCAGAAATATGAGAATAGGAGGACTTACCCCATGCCGAAAATACATGACCCGATAATGGGAAGGATCCAGTGGACAGAAGGATATGTAGTCCATGCGAAAAGGAACAGCCCTACAGGGACGAGGATAGCCCCTGCTATCGCAGGTGGAAGACGGTACTCGGGCTCGCTGCCGCCAATTTCCCCAGTGGCCTCTTCTCGCTGTTTGATCAACCTGACATAGTTCTTGTGCCAGAGGGGATCAGTCGCGGTCCCGAGTACCATCCCAACAAAGATTCCCAAAAATGATAGGCCGGTTTGAGACAGTGTGAATCCATGATTAACCTCAAAGACTAGTGGAAACGCTCCAAAGAAGAGGTACAGAATTCCTAAAAGGATAGCTGAGAAGAGACACAGATTCGTACACATCGGTTCCAGAAGTAGCAGCTGACCAGGCCGGAGAAGCGAGTAAGCAATGGTCATCGGAATAGACTTGTTAGTTTTCTCCATGGGAGCCTTCCATCTCTCTTCCCCAGTTTCTCTCCGAATCCTTCGAGCTTTGTTTCGCAGAAGGACGGGATGATATGTTTCCGGGACGAATAATATAATCATACCCAGATCTATACCAGTCCATATGATTAGTACGTAGAATGTCCACCTCCAATCAGTATACTGATTAATGAACCCTCCGATAAGGGGTCCGAGAGAGGGCCCGACGAACGGCGACGCCGTATAGATCAACATGGGTAGTTGAAGGTCCTCGCGCTTGAACAGGTCACCAACAGTGCCTCCAGCAACTGACAAAAAGGCGCTACCCGCTAAGCCATCGAAGAACCTGGCTATTAACATCGTCTGGATATTTTTGGCGACGGCAGAGGGGATGAGCCATATTAAGAAGATGCTGAAAGAGACTATGTATATGGGGCGACGGCCGTAAAACTCGCTGCCTTATCATCAGTTACACATTCTATGGAGGGATTGTTCCGACATACGACAATGGACCCAGTAACATGGGCCCTATTCCTAGGCCCATAATGAAGAGGGAGAGGCCGAGAGTTGCTACTATCCGAGAGCAATGGAATTCCTCCATGAGTTGAGAATATGTGGACGTGTATATAGAAGAAGTGCAAGTCCTGGAAGAGGGAAGTCAGTCAAAATTTTGGTTCGATAAAACTCTCCAAAGCGTCTTGGTATTCCAGTTCACTCTTTTCATCCTCTGTTACCCCCAGCCATCCATCAACGAATTCCAACTCCCTCCATCAAATTCCGAAAGAAAGTCATCACTTACACACATAGCGAACTTGCGCTGACAATCAACACCACCAGCCATCTCCTTGCGATACTCCTACTCCTCGGATTCTCAGGGTCACTATCTCCCCCATCCCATTTCACCTCCCACTCATCTTTCACTGCCTCCGAGCCAGCTCCCTCTTCATCATTCGGCGTGGCAGACTGGTCATCACACCCATATCCATTATTACTTCTTGTGGCACTCAGACTTCGCAAACTTCTTGTCTTTTTAATATCCAGCAAGGACCCATCTCCCAATCGGCTGTCTCCTCTAGGTTGGCTCCGACTCCTCGACACTGCTCCGGATATGGGCGCGAATTCCTTGTCTGGAGATAACGTCAAGTCTGAATCGTCAGTGGGCGAGTGTGCCGGTTCCTTCTCTTCTCTAAATTTCTCGTCCAGGTCTGCCATTTCTTTATTCGATGTTGTGCAAAAGTGGGGATAATATTTGTCGGCGCTTCTCAATCCGCGGTAAGTAAGGGGTGGGCCAGTTTGGTTCGTCCCAAAAGCTTGGTTTTTATATATCTCGTTCAATTCTCAATGAAAGAGGCCAATGCTGACAATCCATATTCTAGATGAGTCGAATCTGGTATATATAGAAGAAGAAAATCAAAGGTAGCATTGTATCTCCAGCTGTCCGCCCTATGTCGTCAATGGCCATTTTTCTCTCTCCAATCCGGACCCGATTGCCGGCGCATGTTCCCTGCATCCACCATCACCATCTGCGGTGAGCTGCGGCTGCAGCGGAGACCCATCTTTTTTATTTCCTGGTTTGGAGATAGTTTGTTCATAGTGGGGGAGGGCTGTGATGAAGAAACTCTCTGATTCGCAGAGCGAGGAATAGACACTCCCCGCAGGTGTTAAAATCCGATTAAACCCGCTTGTCATTTCTCATCCAATATTAGTTCTTTCCGCCCTGTGGGCTTATGTGGAGCAGTCCTCAGCAGTCAACAATCAGCACCCAGTTACTGTCATGGAAGGCTGATGCGGGAACGGCGGGCACATCCTTTCTCTAGGTCCTGTTTTTTTTTTTTTGAAGCTGACAGCTTGTATATTTGCTTAGCAATCTGCCCAAATTTCTTTCGAGAAAGAAAGGATGCCGCGGCGTTAGGCGTTACACGCATGCGGATTTGTTAATCCGCATCTTTGCCGTTATCCGATCTGGCGCCAACATTCCGCACTGTAACTTAGTCGAGTAATTGACCTTTAACGCCGACGCACAGATGCATGTCTGACTGGTCGTCTGTAGCGAGCCTGCCTGCCACGCCTGCATATAATTGATTTTTATGGTTCTTCTTAGTGGCGAAAGCCTGTCACGATCCAGATCGAGCTGGTACCTCCGCAGTTCATGCTCACCTAGAATTTTTCACGATTTCGAATTTCATTTGTTCGCTCATCACAGAACGGCTCGTTATTCTTTGAGATTTTAGACATTCTGATGGTGACAAATCTTTCTTCCTCTTATTCTTTCTCTTCTCATCTCTTCAGATTCGGTCAGGACAACACAAGTACTATAGCCCATAAGTAGCCATGGAATGGGGAGCCTCTACGTGCCTGTCTCCTCATATCCCCTCTAGGATATCAGATCAACAAACTTTTCAATGAAACTCAGGATACAAATACTTTCCTCTTGAAATACTCTCTTTTTAGACTTGTCGCCTGCCTTGGATCAGTATGCCCTCAGGACAACTCGACAGAGAGATCTCTTTCTAATTCGTGGATTTAATTAAATGTTTTAAAGAATCAGCACGCGAGATTTCAACTCGCGGCAAATAGCAAGTCCACACGCCAAGCAGGCGTTGCCTCTTAACACCATGGGAAAGGGTGCCGTTCTCGCGCCAAAGGCAAGCATTCTCAGACCATCATTGCCATCAACAGCAACACAGTTGACAGTCGCATATTCCTCAAAGCTCACAGGGGAATGGTAAAACATTGGACCCGTGAACATGGCATTTTCATCCGCTTCAATAAGAGGGGTGTCGGGGAGGTGTTGACAACCTTCTAACACAAATGAGTGAGCGATATTTTCTACGATTGTAAATCCTTGAACCAAGATGTCATCCGTTTGACCTGTATCATCACGACAAACCGCGGTTAGGCCCAGATATCCCTGATGTGGAGTAACTCTCCATGCCAATCTATATCTCAAGTTAAGGTTGAGAGGCTGCATCACCATATGGCCATAGTGTCGTTCGCAGGGAGGGCCAGAAGCTAATGCACCACCCAGGGGCTCTAGAGCTGCACCAAATTCGGCGTCTCGGTATTGCAAAATACCTCGAGCCCAGGTCAAAGTTAGATACCCCCTCCTCGGGACAACTCCAGTGCCGAACAGCTTCAAAAATACGACCTGCCCTTTTGCCGACGATATCATGCGCCTGCGAGAAAAGAAATTGGGAAAGTGCTTGTCGCCAACCATGTCTGCTTTGTGTCCAACCAAAGCGAGCGCCCAGTCATACAGCTCGAGAATGTTATAAGATTTAGGTCTGCCGGTAGTAACAACTTCATAGAACGCGGCGCCAATGCCTATCCTCGAAACCAGACCATGATCTAACGAAACTGACAATTCATCCGGGTTTTCAAAGAGCGATAGGCAAAGGATATCAGTAACTAAGGATACAATTCCGCGCCAGAATCGGTCTAAGAGACATTGGTTGTAACTTGTTGAAATGGCTGGTTTGCATTTTGCACACAAACACGTTTGTTTCAACCCAGCCAAATAGTGCTGGACTGCTGGGAGATCGGCCAAAAGCATGCCATCGGGTAGAGACTTGAGGGAGAGAGATGGATCATCCGGGAAGAGTCCAAGCATGAGAGAAGATACTCTGGCAATATTTGGTTCTTGACTAAATGGATTTGCTAAGAGAGAATAGAAGTTGCCACCAACTCCAGAGTAATTCTCATGGGAATCTCCCTCATGAGGATTTGAGGGGAGCAGTAGACTTGCACTTTGATGAGTAGCGTACGGAAGAATCTCTGCAAGACATTGAATAGCATCATTTGAACTTAATTCAAGTTCATTTCTTAGCCACTGTCCATAGGACATGATACTCGCCATGCCAGACCAGGCTTCGGACCTTGTTTCAAACCGAATTAGGTCTGAAATTCTATCTAACCCAGTGTGGAAGATAACATCCAGAGAAAGGTTCTGCTCCACGACTGCAATAACTGTGACTGCTGATTCCTGCGAGACGAAGATAATAGAGCCGTCTCCAAGGCGAATTGATGGAAACGTTCCCAGAAACCAGGCGATGAAAGCTATCACCCAGGGCGCTGTATCATACGCTTTTATTTCAAGACTTAGGTAGGAATGCTCGTTTGTCAATTGCGACGATTTAAGTTCAGAGAGTGCTTTGACCAAACGTGAAATGGCGCCAGGGTCTGGATATCGAGTGGCCTTCTTCCAAAATGTTTTTGCCTCTGAAAACTCCACAGATTGTATGAGCATATTTCTGTTGAAAATCACAGAATCCAAAAACCGCAACGGCACAAAACGCGGCTCCAAAGCTTTCAAAAGTCTCTTAAGTTGCCCAACGGGGGGTACTTGGGCCTTGTCTGCTGCAGAAACGTCAAGTAAACCCTCTAGGACCTCTGCTCCTTGGGACGCTCCGATACTGGTCACTAGCGCCGACGACAATGCCATGAACCGAACCCCGGCAACACTCTTCACAAGCTGGGTTGCACAGTCCCCAACCGAGTAGCCAATATAGGCTCCCATAAACGTCGTTAATGGTGCCATTGGAGCGACGGCACGTTCGACTTTCGCGCAGCTGTCGCGACATATGGCTAGTGCGGCGCCAAACTGCTCACATGCTGCAACAGCCAAGGGCTCGACATTATCGCTCGTAGCCGCAGCGATAAGGCCCCGCGAGAACGAGAAGCCCGAGTTGGTGGTTTTGTCGAGGCTCCATTGAATTGCGAATGGAGAGGCCATGATTTTCCGCGTTGGTGTTCGGTATTGTTCTCAGATAGGCTTTCTCGTAGGCAGACTAAGCCTTGGCGCCCCTCTTTTGAACATTCGGCTTAGATATGGATTATGATTTGGCTCCTATGTAGGGTGTTATTTTAACCCATTGGTCTTCTTTCTATTGCCTTCTAACAGAAAAGCCATGAAGAAGTTTTCCGAACGGCCTCCGCAGACGAGGCCGAGATGATGTAAAAGACCTTCAAATTAGTAAGCAGAGCAAGCAAACTCCAATAATTCGGTAGATCCGAACATGACCCCTGCCTGCTTGTACATCCACAAAGTAACATATATAAAAAATTCCCGAACGGCAGTGGCGTCTGAATGATAGCCTCATCAAGTTTTGGTAGAAATTCTCGAATAATCTCTCGAGATTATTTACAGTTAAAGAAATGAAATTTTTGAAAATCCACTTAAACGCTTCCCGCTTCTTCCCAGAAACGGCGGAACAGGGGCTTGATTTCACATCCGACATCTAGGAGCGTGCTAAAACAAGGGACTTTATTTGAAATAATTTTACCAGAATGAAACATGTAAGATGAACCATTTTGATGTCAAAATTAGTATAGAAGAGCTCTTATTTCCACAAACCTGTACGAGTTGAAGCTAAAGTCGGGCTTTACAAACGATCTCCATACCCCTCCACTTAGCATATACTTCGGCACTGGTGCTAGGTGCCGACAGTGGTACGCCAAAGGGAGGCGGAGGAAAAAGTAAAAGCATTGGCAAGTCACCGAGCTACATAATGCCGTAGGGCGAGAAAAAGAAAATAAGCCCTACTTGCTTTTGTGAAGGGAGAAGTCATAGCGTTCTGTCCCAAGTATAATCTCGCTTAGAAGACCAAG
Source organism: Haplographium delicatum (assembly GCA_037952705.1). Lineage (NCBI taxonomy): Eukaryota > Fungi > Ascomycota > Leotiomycetes > Helotiales > Hyaloscyphaceae > Haplographium > Haplographium delicatum. The sequence continues at coordinate 143,780 of JAPZPC010000007.1, forward strand.
GTTAAGCTTAAAAAAAGCCCCGCGTCTTCGCAATAGAAATCGTTGGCACATCTCAAGCCTTCGGTTGTCGACCATGCTCTCCGGATAATTATAACAGTTCTGAGTTGCTCAATCGCCTTCTGGATGACTGTAAATCATCTTGTACTGAGTGATTTAGAAGGCTCTGCAGCCAGAGAGGGAGAGGCAAGAACAACGCCTCCTGTGCCATTTCATCATGGCACAGCGCAGAAGATCTAATTTTTCTCGAACAGGTACTATTTTCCATATCTTCGACGGACCGATAATCATATCAGATGATAAAAGTCCTTTGGTCCTTGGCGTTTCGAGTCAGTCCTAAGTAGGTTCTAGATCAGGGTTTGATCTTATGACAACAAAGCCCTTGATATTCGTCCTCTTCCAGTGGGTATCCACCGTGGCACTCACTCTCCGATGCTCTCCATTTAAGACTTTTTATTTTGGTATTACAGGGCCAGGTCAGGTGGCCATTCCGTGTTTGCAGGATCGCGCCCTGTTTATACTATATTGGGCTTTCGAGTTTAGCCTCAAATCCACCCATGCATTAGCAACGACACCACAACGTTCGAGGAAGGTTGGCTTAACGTCTGCCTACTCGTACGATACTTTTTTCTTCCTTATGTTCTTACATCTTGCCACCGCCAGTATGTGTTGACGACGTATTTGTCGTCTTGTTGTATGTGCAATCGGGCCATGATAATCCGATCGTCAGTCTCCGCATTCAGGAATCAAGATTGAGCGGCATGATGTCGTGCATTGCCGTTCATCTCCCCCCGCAACTTCGCCAAGATCCCTCCTTCAGATCTCTCATTTGTCATTTACGATCCCATTCAGGTATCCTAGCATCTCTACAGGAGGTGGCAGTGCATTGCGGCCTTCCTATATGCTAGGATTTTCGACGTTCAAGTACGAAGTTTTCCATCTGTACCGTTGTTTTCAAACTTGCACCGCTCAAAACCCCGCCTTCTCCAAGACAGGTAAGCAAAACAGGCCCTCAACTAGGAAGCTGAAATCCAATAATAGGTAATAATATTTAACTGATTGGAGAAAAATGTGCTCAGTGACAGAGACACCTTCTTAATCCAGAGGTTGAGATGCGGTCTAGGTATTCAATGGCATTCGAGGCAGATTTTCATAATCTTGATTCTGAGGATCGCTATGTTTAACAGGTAGATAAAGGATAGTAGTTATCCTTCGTGATTCTCTCCCAAATTCTTTCATTCAATTCTCTACCATTCAACAATATGCTCTTCTCACAGCTTCTTGTTCCTACTATCTACCTTCTTCCCCTCGTCAAGGGCTCTGTAATCCCCTTCTCAGGTAGTGATCTTAATCCTCGCGTAAGCTCAGAGGTTGTTCTCGATCTCATTCAGAGCAACAGCGGCCTTACAAGTGGCCAATGTGCCATTGGATCTGTATCAGATTGTATAAACGGCGCCGTTCTTGCCGTTCTGAATAATTTCTATGGTCTTTATTCAGCTACCGGCCCCACCAATAGCCCAACTCGACGCGATGTTGCTAACGTCACGACCGGCATCCACGATATGTGGTTGCCGAGTGAGGATTGCACGTCGCTGTGCAAACTAAAATCCAGCTCCGCTGACGGGGAATGGACGGCCATAGGAACCACGACAGTTAATGGCCTAGTCCACGATATTCATTTCCAGCAAGTGGGCTCAATGCTCGGTGTCAAAGCCGTCCAAACCACCGCTGGAGCAAGTGGAAAGAAGAGAGATGATGCTAACGATGACGGCGGGTATGTTGCCGCATATTTCTGGGAGGACAATAACTTTAAAGTGTATGTCTATGAGCCTCATCTTCACAAATGCTAAATCTCATCTACTAATCAATTGCTTCTGGATTTAGGTGGTCTGACTGGGCTGCAGATGATGTTCAGCCCATAGCTGAACTCGTTTCAAACTACATTATTAGCAACGAAGGTATAGAAATTTTTATTTTTATTAAACGTCCTAGAGGTGGCATAGTATTGATACTGATTATTTCCAAGGGCAAGTTGTATGCGCGGATATTGTTGTTGACGGTGATGGAGCGATGAATGCCGGGGCTATGACGATGCACAATAACGACGTCGAGTTTGGCCTCACTCAATCGCAATGGACTAATTACTTGGCAATTTGTCTTTCAGACGACCCTAACTCACCGTAAAGTAGATCTAGGACATAGTTATGCTGTGTTCCTTCCTCTAGAAAGGCCATGATATTTTATGGACCCTTTCTGGTCATAAAGCTTCGGTAAAGGATGTTCAGCAACAGGAAACATGTAGTATTACTTCTAAATCAAACTAGGGTTAAGCGTGTGTGGATTTTAGTGCATTTAAAAGTTTGCAGACTATGTTGTAGAGTTATGAAATGATATATATACTATTGAAAATAATATTTGGACACGAACGTAGCTCTGCAGCTAACCGATATATCTGCAAGACAAGACTCCAGTGCCTTGAAAACTACAAAATAGCACCATAATAAATATCCTTCTCGTACCGATACTATCCATTCCTATCCGAGCTTCCGCAATTGCCGTTCTAAATCTCTTCCTCCGGAGAACATTCCCTATCAATATCCCTGTCCTCATCTTGCAAGGGCTCGGAGCCAGCAGGCTGGACATACCGAGCGATGATGTCGACTTCATATCCGTAGCCCTCAATATCTCTCCAATTATAAGAGATACGACCGTCTTCCTCTAGTGTCTCAACATAGTCGGCATCCGGATCATTTCGATCGACGCTCATAGTACAATGGTTGCGGACTTTGTTGTTGGCATCCGCTAGGCTGATGTAGCAGCCAATAATTTCCGAGGCTTCATCCTCGGGCCCATTCATAAATGTCTTTTCTCTAACCAAGTACACACTCTCCAAGGGAGATTGCTCGAAGGCCATGAGCTGGGGTTTGGATCCGCTAGTGTCAATGTTTTCTTCCACCGTATTTGCCTTCAATGGCACGTCTTGAAATGATTCCTCGGCCTTTTTGATCGCTTGAATCAATGCTTCGGACGCGTCCCGAATGGCGGTGGAGTGAGATTTGGCGTTGGCATCGCGCCGTTTACTTGTTGGAAAGTTGGTGGGATCACTGATGGAGCCAAAGGACCTCTTGGATGCCATTTTCTTCTATATTCTGTAATAAAAATATAAATGAGGTACTGTAATAAAAATTTGTGACAGAAGCGCGATAAACTTGAGGGCTACCATTACTGCTCAGTAGGCGGGCTGCCGAAAAAAGTTGGAACTTGTGTAAAAGGCTTACGTAAAGGTAAGAACGCCCCACTACTTTGCTCCCATTCATCATCAAGTCATTAATCCTAAAAGGCTGATTATAGCCCTATTTGATATGATTTGGACCCCAGGCCTTGTTATTACACTTCGGCTAATATCGATCGAAGGTACCTGAAAGCCCCTAGACTCTCGCGTAGTTACGAACTGGCTTGGTATGGGCTTGTTATCGGCCGGCTTACAGGCTGGCCGATGGGTTCGTTAACTCTACCGATGCAAATACAAAAATAATACGTAAATATTTTTATAATCATCAATTGGGTTTTGCTAGGAAATGGAAGTGTACGAGGAAAAGTCATGTGAATGAATCCATCTTGATGTTCTAAAGAATCTAAGAATACTTAGGGGAGAAATCTCCTTATATGGAAGATCCTCAGAGGAAGCAAACCTGCAGCTGTTCTCTAGTTGCTTCTGGAAACCTGCAAAGAGCCTTTCGTGCATATCAGGTGACACTCATGTGACCTTCCTCATATTGCCTCACAGCAATCATTGCAACTAAATGGATCTATTTAAATTATTGTGATGTTCTCTCTACAGGATAAACTAATTATTCCGTCTGGATCCCGGCCTAGCGTCTACTTTAAAAAAACCCATTACCAGTAGCCTTCACAGACGCTTAAGTGGAACCAGAATTATCTGCGCAAGAGAAAGCGCTACCTATTCGTTTGTTAATCTATGATTTCTTTACTTCCATAATACTGGAAGACGAGGGGAAAGGGCAACATACCAATTTGGCCATTGGCATAAGCGTCGATAATCAACTGAACAACACCATAGGTGCCTCCAACACACAAGAACAGTCCGAGGGGAATCAAAAAGCAATGTGCATAGTACATAAGCTTCTGTAGGATGGTTCCTTTCCTGTACGCACCGTGATCGTACATCCACAAGGCACCGGGAAGCATGATTGCCAGAGGAGCGAAGCACACAGATCCAGTCAAGGCAATCAAGTAATTGAAAATCGGAACGGCCTCGGCGAGAATGAAAGAGATGGAAGCCAAACCGACTGTGCAACTGAGCCAAGTACCCCAGTGCACAACAGTGTTTTTCTGAAGATGTGGGGAGTTTCGCAGAATACGGACGAAGAGATATTTGGCTGCTACGTGGAGGTAAAGACAAGCCGAAACAATGAGGCCGATGAGACCAATTCCGTACGATACTTTCTTGATTACCGGACCAGCTGAACCTAGGGAAGGTGAGGCCACCCATTGACCGCACCAGCGGTAGACAACTAGGGAGAAGCAGAGGTATGCTGCTTGTACGAGGCCCATGCATGCATATAGTGCCTTGTTGTAGTCCTTTGGCTGGCGCATCTCAGATATAACAGGGAGGAAAGCGGAGGTTCCGGCACTGGAAACAAATATCGTCGCGGAAGCTGTGATACCAGCAATGAAGGTGGGGTGGGCAATGACAAAGTATCCTAGTTCATAGTCGCCAGTTGCTGGTGCTGCCGCCGGTCTATCCAGTGTCGTTACTGCGACGACAACGATGAAGACGGCGACGAAAATGCTGATAAAGCCAGCCCAGGTGAGCCAGCCAATTTGGTGAAATTTTCGTACTGAAGCACATGCAATGACCACAATGGTTGCGATAAAGGACCACCAGACAGTACATGCGGCGTGCGTGGAGAGAGCGTTTAAACCAACTGATACACCCAGGATTCCTGAGCCAGCACAAAGAACATATGCTACCAAGAACAGTGCACCAACGAGTTCCTTCAAGATAGGGCCGCCCATTACATTAGCCATGTCAGCAATCGAGTGGCATCCTGGGTGAGAATTTCGGAAATTTCCTTGGACGACAGCAAGATATGTGTTGAGAGCGCCCCAGCCGATGACAGAGAGAGCACCGCCGAGGGCACCCAAACTGAGCATAGCAGTTGGAATACTGAGTACTCCGGTTGCGAAGATGACTAGATCAGAATTAGCCTTCCCCTGATTTGTGTTTGATAATAATTTCATATCCTACCCTTCAAGAAAATAACAGAAGCTCGTGGCCATCCCACGGTTCTGAAGTCTACTCCTTCATGTGTCTTCTTGAAGACCTCATATGCCTCCAATGGATCCTCCGCATCAGAGTAGTATGGCTCTACGATTCCATGGCTAGTATCATGTACTACCTTCTCATCATCGGAGCTAGCATTCTTGACGGACCCTTTTAACGACATGATGCTCAATGAGTAACCTCAAAATCGACGAAAGGTAATAAAGTCAGGGAACATTTGGAAATGGAGAGGCAGACAAGCAGATATATACAAAATTTATATCTAGGAGATATGAAGTATATGCAGTTCTGGGGTTTGGCCGAGACGAGCTTGGTCATGATAAGAAAAGATCTCCAGTTCCTGATTTGGAATACTGTATTACAACTCACTTACCTGGAGCTCCTAGGAGATATGACAGAACATAACAGATAAGGTTTGAATAGGTATCCTGTGGAACACCTCACACTGCACGAACATGATTGATTGACGCACCGAAAGTGATAGTCGCCGAGCTATGAATGTAATCGTTCCAGGAACTGAAAATACTCCGGCCCTACCACCCAAATCATACTGTATAATTCCTCCTTATCGCGTATCGCCTAGGCTACTTGGCAGCTTATCTGTACGATGAAAAAGGAGGCAGGCCTTGCCCGTTGACGGAGATCCGATGAGCCATAGTAAGAAGAGAAAGGATTGACCTCAAAAGTGGGGAAACAAAGCTCAAACAAGCTACATGGAATGTGGTTGAAGAGTTCCGAGACCCATGTGGTAGTGGATAGCAGCAGCCATAAAAACCATGCAGCTGGGAGAGACACGGCATATGCCAGAGGGCTGGAGGAAAGTGCCGCCTCTCTGGGCGCCAGGAGAAGAGGAGTTCGTGGGACTCGGTATTCGGTATTTTTGTTAGAGACGAAATCCGCGGGCGACGACAGTTGGGCTCTCAAGCAAACCTGAACTTTTTACGAAAACTGTACTGTAGAATTCCAAAGCGCAATAAGATTACGGGAGATGGATAGCCTCAACGGCAGCTGGCTCAACTAATCTTCAACAGGCAAGCTCGGCCAGAATAACCCTAGAACATGCTGACTCATCCACCGTTATTCGATCGACTTAGAACAGAGACGAAATTCGCACTCCGTTTCGACCAAGGCAGTCAGTCCTCTGCAAATACGATGTCTAGCGATTCTATCTTTACACTGCGGAGTAGATCAATGGCCTCGAACTAAGCCCAAGACCAAGATCAAGACCCTTGGCCTATCCCGGGCCTAGACCCGGGCCAGACCATTCATCGTGGGTCCTGGGGGCTCCAGATAAGTAATTTATATATATATATATTTGCTATACAAAATTCATTACTGGCCACCGCCGCCTTCGTCTGGAAACAAAACGAGGCGTTCTTGATGGCGTTTGATATCAGTCGGTGACAAGTTAGTGCCTGCCTGAATCCGCCGAAAAGGCTCAAACTCCGACTCTATCCCGTGCAAATCCTTTAAGCCATCGGCACTGGGGGGCTGATCTTCAACCTCTCCAATATCAAACTCAACCTCGCCCTTGTTCTGCCCGTCCCGTGCTTACTAAGCGATAGCCGTGAGATTTTCCAGAGCGAGGAGGATGCAGTCGAGCTGCGTCAGGGGTAAGAAATAGGAAATAGGAAATAAGAAATGGCCATCTTGTACCCGCTCAATAACTTCATATTTTGACGCAAAAGCGACAACATAGCCTTTTATCGCCTTGATTCATTCATTCCTCATCTAGCACACATTATGCCGATTATTTACCACGATATTGTTCCCTCAAGCAAATCCAAATCCCTTGGAATTCTCCAACGCCATCCCTAACTTTTGCTTTAATACGTCCTTACTCGAGTACTCCGGTAATAAAAGGATCCCATAGCAGGTATAACTGCTCGGCAAATGGCCGTCATCAACTCCATTCCTCTGCAGTGTAAACTGCAAGTTACGCATCCCACCTACAGGCACCCGATCGCTGGCCGTCACAAACTCCAACAACTTGCGCTTTTGTACTATATCGTAGCGTTTAACAATACTCCAGAAATCCCTTACTGATCTATGAGAGGCATCCCAACCAATATAACGCGTGGCACGACGCATTTCGGAAATGTCAATTTCTTGAATCCCTTCGACCACTGATTGTAAGGTGTCTGGGTCGAAGAGGCTGATGGAACGTCGGTCGACACATGCAAAGAATCCAGCTTGGAAAGCTTGAAATTGTGGCCTGATGGACACATCCGTGAGCCACCGAATATAGTCGCTCACGTAATTGTTGCGATTCTCATTGGTCACTAAAGGTGCATCGGGGGGGTTGGATGAACTGTGTAGCTCCGAGAATTGCGGCCAATGAGTCAAGATTCCCATTTCACGGCTCACAGGTTGTCCAAACTGCTCCGCGCTGAACTCGTAAGTTCGAGCAAACACGTCTTCTACCAGGCCATCTTTCTCATCCCATTCAAGAAGCTGCGTTAAACCATTGGCCAAATCAGGCCATCCATCCGCAATATGATGGAGTTCAGTGACCTCCTCACTTAGAAGCTTCCTATACAAAGCTTTTGGAAAGGTTACGGGCAACGTAAGGCCGTTGTAGACCGCCAATGAGATTATCATTCCGATTAGCTCAAACTTCCAAAGGGGCTCCGGCGATCCAGGCTGGAACCATGTCATCTGGGTTCGAGCATCTATGGTAAAAGTGCCTGCTCATATTAGTAAACTCTCGAAAATTAATTGGCTTCGGCTGGTTAGTACTAACCATACTCAGGGTTGAGGGCCTCGGCAATGGCTAGGCGGAAGAACTCCTGTTGAACGCCACCTGAGTCGAGACCCTCTTCACCACCGTCCTCCCCAAGCCTAATCTTAAGCGGTCGCATTAATTCGCGTTCTTCTCTTCTCCATATGGAATTGAAGGTATCGGTGAGTACCATATTTCTACGAATCTCGAGAACCATGAACTTAGACATGGCAGTGCGAAGGCGCCCAGAGAGCTTCTCTCGATGAGATTTGTCTGTCATTAAGCTATTTTCTTGGATGACGGTGTAAACCAAGTTACAAGAAGCTTTTGCTTCTTCGTAAGCGTGATTCATACGAGAGTAATTGATGGCCCGAAAGTAGGTAACTATCGTGGCGGGGTTAAAAAGATAGGGGTAATCGAGAAGATGGACCGTCTTCTTATTTTGTTGGAAAGACAGCCACTCCAAAGGCATTTCCGCTGGATCCAGCCGCTCTGAAAAGTATTCCGTACGGAAGTGAATGTCCCCGAGAAGAAGAGATTTCCGATTCTTGTCTATTACTATTGTCAGTTTGATCTCGAAAACAATCGTCAAATAAAGTGTTTACATATTGCAGCCATCGTAGCTAAAGCGCCACCAAAAGGCCCATCGATTGGGACTTCGGCGGCACCCTCCCAATCCTGCAGCATCACTGTCCTGGCCCAGTCAAGAATGAGAGTTGGGACTCTTTTCTCATGCAAGTCACGTTCATCATCTGGAAAGTTAAGAACGGGTGGAGTGCCTAAATCGAGAAATTTTAGAGTGCCTAGGACAGTCTCCAACACATCAGGCTCACGCTTGTCGTCTGTACGGATATCCCTTTGGAGTTCGAGTAATTCGGTGAATCGACGTCTCGTTGGGATTGCAGCAAAGACTCTTCTAGCCAGTCTCAGAGCCAACTCATTAGTGAAAGCATCTTCGTACTGTAAGCATAATGCAGCCGGTTCCAATGACGAGGATTCTCTTCCAAGCATAGCCAACCCATAGGATCGAATTCGTGACATATTGGCCAATTGTCGAGCATCGAAAACAAGGGGCGCCGCAGCGACCAAGGCGTGCAGGCAGATATTTATTGCCTGAGCTGCATCATTGTTTGAAATCGCTTTGCCCGAAATGGACGTATGAGATTGAAATTCTTTTGCCCATTCATATGTCTCTTCCAACTTCTCAGGTGGACGGAACAAAGTACCAGCCACTTTCCAAAGGCTATCAAATACCAACGACGGTGCCACTCGTGTAAGCCGAAGCATAAGATACCATATGGTCTGGGTATCAAATAGCTTATTGTTTTCGTCACTGAATGATCGTAAGAGAGAGTCAGGTCTCCCGAGCACGTCGAAGAGGCTCTGTTGAATAAAACACAGCCATTGGTGTCTAGTTGAAGGCCGAGATATACAATTGATATTCGAGGGCGGATTACGGCGGTAGGTACGGGTGGAAATGTCCCGCCGGCGTTTGAGGGTTTGGGAGATTGTTTGTGGTTGAAGAAAGTGCTTCTCTCCGGTCCCATCTGATTGGGTTATGTCGCACAAGAAATCAATCGTTTCTATCGACAGCAAACCAAGAGACTGCGGAAGGGTGACAGGGTTTGCTGGCTGACTTTTGGAAGGCAGGGGCCGCTTCAGAATAACTGCAACTTCTTCCTGAACTTCTTTTAAACACTCTCCTTCTTTGATCTCGTCCTGCTTCGTTTTAGAGTACTCCACGGATTCAATCAGAGTTTTGGTTGGGACAGGGGTAAGGTCATGGAAGGGATTCATCTCAGTCATTTGCATCTTCGGACTAGTTAGTAGAGTTTGTCGGGAGACTTTCCGTTTTGGTAAGGAGCCAATCGACAAAGATGACAATGCCGATATATCATTTCCAGTATCATTTGTCTTTGCCGACTTATTCAGAATGCCTTTTGGCGGTGATTCAAGAGGTTCTGCTCTTCTTCGAACATCTGAGGCACGACGCCGAAGCAAATTAGAGCCTGACCTAGGGTCTGTAATGGGTTGCTTTATTTCTGGCGATACTCTGGTACTTGGATGAATTGTTGAAGGCACGTCAGCCGTCGACTTGGTAGAACTGATCTTCTGATCAAAGGATTCACGCCGCTTTTCAACCTTTGGCATTGTTTGATTACTATCCTGCAAGCTAGTTTCTTTCGATGTGTCCTTTATCTGCTCTGGATCGGCTGCCACAACATCTGAAGCCGGATGAAGGTGTTCTAGTGAACTGGAGGTTGTATTTGCGGATCTAGCCAGGAGATCGAAATTCCGAGGCGCGAGCCATTCAAGCATCTTAAAAGCTGTAGTTCCAAATATATTTTGCACAAAAGATAAATGGTCTGTGGTAGAAGGCTCTTCGAGGGTAGCCAGGTCTTGTAAAACTCTTTTCCTCAATACATCGTCCATCGAAGTCTTCCGTCGAGATTTTTTGCCATTTCCAGCCGTTGTCGAGTCTTCATTGCCCCCTGCCATCTCATTGGTGGTGATCTTCTGACTTGCAGACAGCCTCCTTGTGTCCAAGCTTTGTGGCGAATGCTTGATATCAACAGCTGTTACACTATGCGTATTCGTGGGCTTTGCTATCTCTGAGGGTGAAGACATAACGGCGCTGGTATTATGGCACAGTCCTTGTTCTGGATTGTCTTGACTTGCCATGTATATGGCGAGTGTGCGAGCGCTCGTAGCATTGTATCGTCTGATCGGTGCGCCACCCGCAAGGCGTTTTCGACAAGAAAAACATGTTGGCGTGGTGCAAGTTTTACAGGTGCAGCCGTATCTGATTTGGAGAATATATCTGAGGTATGTCAGTAGGTTGTGCTGAAGAGGATTTCATATATAGTAGCTGCGAAGTGAAAATTATAGAGCTAGCCGTCTTACCTGTCAACCAATAACTGGATCTGGTGTCGTCGGCTCGCTTTATAAATGGTATAAACTCGTTTTGGGTCATCGATATCAATCGTAAGCTTCTTTAACTCGTGCGGGGCGTCGTCTGGAAGACGTGGAAAAGGTGCAGCCGCCCATAAGGCTGCATACATCTCCGCTTCAGTGCCCTGGTCTCGGTCATCGTGGACCCTACCGGTGTCTCGAGTCATGACATTGGCGGTCGCCCGTAGATCTTGTGGATATAAGAAGTCGCCCGGAGGTCGTCATGTGCCAGGAAATGGTGTGTGTTGAGGCGGCTGCAGATGTCGAGTATATGGTGGAATATGCTGTGCTTGAAGTATCGAATTGCCTGTCGCGCTTCACTTTCAGCCGCGTCAATACAGATGACAAGCCCGCCGGAGTTTAACAGCGCAGGGATTCCCAATCAGGAATGGCGGGAGGCGACTCAAAATGACGCTGTATTTGCTTAGTCACCCAGATCGAATTTCGAAACCCCCACCGAACGCAATCGGCGGGCAGAGTTTTTGACTTTCAAATAAATAGAAACTTCCGTCCGGTTGTTTTTCTGGCTTCTCAACGCCTGAACTCTCAATATTGGTGCCCATTACCTACGGAGAATTCGGATATCATCGTCTAGTTTGGATTCGAAATTTATCATCGTCCCCAGAGGCATTTAAAGCGAAAAAGCACGCACACATTTCGACGTCGAAACCTCCCCGCCACCAGAACCTTTCCTTGGAATACTGTTCAAACCACGAATTATTCTCCTGTCACGAAAAATATGGCGTCAATATCAGCGAGCAGAGTTTCTGCGTCAGGCCTGTCCCCAAAAGCAGATGTAGCCGCAAGCCATCCATATACCTGCAATACTTGTCAGGTGGCGTTCAGGAACAGTGAACTACAAAGAGGGCATATGCGTAGTGACTGGCAGTAATATTTCTCATCTTCTCACTCTTTATGCATACTAATCTCGAGTCCAGTCGATACAATTTAAAGCGTCGCGTTACATCTCTTCCACCTATCTCGTCTGAAGTCTTCACTGAAAAGGTCCTGCAAGCTCAGGCCTCGTCCACTGCTGCCGCGACCAAAGCCGCATATGAGAAGACATGTACTGTTTGTGCACGAACATACTTCAGTGAAAATACCTACCAAAACCATCTTGGAAGCCAGAAACATAAAGCAAAATTGGCGATGTCGGGAGGGGATAAGAACACAGTAGATGACGCCAGCTCTATGGTGAGCTCAACTTTCTCGCTCGGAGAACCTGTTACCACGAATAAACAGCTAGATTCAGATGCCGAAGAAGAGTTTAATGAGGTTGTTGAAGCCATCAAGAAGACCAATTTGAAAGACGTACCCCCTGTCACGCGAAGACCTTCACGGCCACATCATTCAGCAGATATTGAAGATGTGGAGGACGAATCTGAGGCAACAGCTTCGTCTGTGACGGCTCGAGATGAAGAAACGCCAGCTGAGGTTTCTCTTAAGCGATGTCTCTTTTGTAATTATGACTCACCCTCCGTCCCTCTAAACGCTGCCCACATGGAACGTATACATGGCATGTTTATTCCCGAACGAACATACCTGGTAGACCTGGACGGATTGATTAGATCATTGATAGAAAAGATTTACGAGTATCACGAATGCTTGGCCTGTGGCAAGCTCAAGCCTACCATTTTTGGCCTCCAGACTCATATGCGAGATAAAGGACACTGCAGAATCCGCTTCGATACAGAGGACGAGCAACTTGAGATAGGCGAATTTTATGACTTTTCAAGCACCTACTCTGATGTGGAGGAAGAATCTGATTCCGAGGATGAGTTACCAGGGAGGAAGCGGCGAGGTGGGGTCAAATTAGGTGCGAAGCGTCAAAGTAAAACAGATGAAAATGGCGACGAGGAAATGGAGGATGCAGATGGGTGGGAAACAGATAGTTCAGTATCATCGTTAGATTCGGCAGACCTCACAGCTGTACCACTCGATCAACGGACCCATCAGTACGAAAAGCTCAACCAACATCCACACCACTCTCACTCTGATCCCCGGCCACATCACAACAAGGACGGCTGGCACTCGCACGCGCATAAGCATGCTCACGCTGTATTTTATTCTGACTATGAACTCTATCTTCCTTCTGGACGAACAGCCGGCCATCGATCATTGAACAAATATTACAGGCAAAATCTGTACAATCATCCATCACCCGCTGAAAGGCAGGAACAGCTTGCACTCGAGGCGGCAGCTGGCTCTGATTCAGAAGAGGAAGATAAGCAGGTCTCGGCTCGTGAACGCGGCCGCGCTCTCACTTCCCGTGCAAATGGTGGACTCGGGATGGTTGGCGTCACTGCGGAGAAGAAAAAGGAGGTTCTGGCCGCCGAGAAGAGATCGAGAAAGACGGAGGAACGCGAAAGACGCAAGTTCCAGTGGGGTGTCAACAAGCAAAGCAATTCGCAAAAGCATTTTCGGGTAAGCCTGTCTTACATTCTCTGTAAGGTCTCAATACTAACTGTCACAGGATCCTTTACTACAATGATCTGTTCGCGACCGATATTTCCTTTTTTTACGAGATGAGTATTCTGAGCGTTACCATAGCATAAACATGGTGATTCAAGGGCCCATTAGACGTGAACCTGCATGGATTGGTTTTTATAGAACGGTGTATATTTTATGATATCCCCAACGTCCGAATCAATCATCCAAAAATAACCTGCATATGTAGATAGACATTTGATAGTCATGGCGCACGTGCATGTCATTGTCACTTTTGAAATAGGGGCCTCCCTTTTTTTCTTTTTACGGTTATTTCTTCTTCTTCAACATATATAAATGATAGCCGTAACCGGGTCATATCATCTTTCAATTCCAAAGAGACTGCAATCCTAAGTTTTGTATATGAACTCCACTCCTTGTATTATTGCTCTCAGGAGAGAAGGATGGCCATGATTTGCATCTAGCAGGGATGGCATCGGCTATATTTGGCGGATGGATCCCTGACGACAAGCGAAATAATATCCCCAGATGGGATGGACAATTCAAAGCTGCAAACCCCTTGAATTCCCACCAGCAATCTTTTGTCCTGCACCTAAAATCCCCTCACTTTTCACACGCAAACTCCTCCCTCTCCACTTCAATCGAGACCTCTGTACGAAGGTCTCTTGAAATCCAAGAAACCCACCATACCGCCAATGCGACAATAAAACCCTCCCGCCCGCGTCCCACGATATGGCTGAACAAATCGCTACCCCTGGATCCACGGCCGACGTCTCGGTGAACGGTAGCAAGACGGGAGCTCCCAAGGACAAAGCATGCCCATTTTGCCGCCAGCAGTTCACATCTTCGTCCCTCGGTCGGCATCTCGACTTATATATCAAGGAGAAGAACCCCAAAGCCCCAGACGGACTTCACAATGTCGACGAGATCCGGAAAATTCGTGGGGGGATCACAAGGAGACAACCCAGGAATTCAACCTCGAGAAGGGAAGATTCTACTCCTGCTGGCACTCCTGGGGCCCAAGACAGACGAAGCCCCCGTCCAGAGTCAGAGAGGCGAGGTAATAGATCCCCAAGTGTGAGGAAGGATGAGAATGGCGTGCCAGATACCGGCAGTCTCAAACGGCGACCAAGCTATTTTATAAATAAGGGTACATGGGAAACAACGGGAGTAATGAACCACATTCCACTGGTCAAGAATGGTGACTCAAAGAATTGGGACGAGGACCGGGATGGCTCGAAGAGATTGGAGCCCAGAAGTCGGTCAGTGAGCAAGCAAATGTTGGCCAAAACAACCTTTGAGCAGAAGCAAAAGATGATGGATGCTCTGGATAATGCTAAAGCAGCCGAGTTGGCATTACGAGAGTTATTGGGATCTATGAGAGCTGCGAAGTAACGATACGAATATTCTCCTTGAAGAAATCATGCTAACTGTCACAGACAACGGATTGAAAGTCCTGAAATATTCGACTACGACCCGTTAACCCTCGATTTCCCCGCCCTCACTCTTCACTGCCTCCCTCCACCACCAACGCTCTTTCAATCCTCCCCTATCCCCACTTCTACATCGTGGTCCATACTTCCCCCAAACGAGCAACAATACCAGGCCCTCCAGTCCCACTTCGCTGCCGAATTTCGACGCTGGCGGGTTTCTTGCGCAATCGCAACTACTACCCCTCTAGACGACCTCTCTTACCCACCTCCTCCCAATATATTTGGTATCCCAGGTGAAGATATTTCCCAACAGGCCGAAGCCGCTGCTGTGGATCTAGAGACCAAAATCTCGGACCACCTCCGCGTCGTTTTCACGCACTGGAATTCCCTCACCCCATCCAAACGCACCGAGATCTGGACACTGGAGCTTGCTCGCAGCATTGGCCGCAAATCTGAAGAGGTCCAAAAATTGAAGAAAGAAAACGAATTCGCTCATCAGGAGGCCGAACATCTCAAACTACAAGTCGACGAGCTGTCTCGGCTGCAGCACCCAAGAGAATTCAAGCTCGTGCCACCCAGTACGGTACCCATCGATGGGAGTTTTATCAACCGCCTCGGCGAACTAGGAATGCAAAATACAAGCATTGGGTTCAGGCTCATGGATCGAAACGTGCATCTCGACACAGCAATCGGGCGTGCTATTGGGCGGTGGAAAGACGTCGTGCGTGATGCTCGCGGAGCGCCAGGCCTAGCTACTCAACGCAGCTTGAGTGGAGAGTCATCATCAACGCTTCCCACCATCCAATCTGCCAGTGTACGGCTTCCTTCGGCCTCTGCTTCGGTCTCTGCCTCCTCCACACCTAACCAGATTCAAAGCCATACTCAACAGGACCAGAACCAGGCCACGAATCAAGCATCGAGTTCAAATATGGAAATCGACACTGAACAAGCGAGCTCGACGGGTAATGGAGAACTCGGAAGTGATGCAGATGCTGACGGGGATGCGGACATTGATGTTGATGCTGATGCTGATGCTGATGCTGATGCTGATGCTGATGCAGACGCGGACGCGGATGCGGACATTGATGCAGACGCCGATGCTGACGCGGACGCGGACGCCGATGCCGATGCCGATATGGAGGAAGACGATGGTTTCGTCGAGATGAACGAGGAACCGATAACAGGTTTCAGAATAGCAAACAGGAAAGTTGGATCCCAGCCAGGAGGGTCAAGAATAGAAGAAGTTGTGGGTGGTTACGTGAGAATCGGGGCTTAATATGGTCAGCTGATCAAAAGAGATATCATGATATTTGTTAAGCATGGAGTTTTTTGTTCTTTTTTTTCTCTTCCTTTACTCTTTCATTTCTCACAGATCTGACTATTTCATCTTTCCTTTTTTTTTTGTCATTCAGGTGTTAAACGCGCAGGCCATTTGATGTTTTCTGTATGATATTCAACGATGAACTTGAAGAGATGGGGGTCAGCCGAAACTGAAACCAAACAGCAGATCAGCATAATACCGTAATGAGGAATAATGTGACTGTGGCAGAGAGGGGTAGGGGCATGAAAGCAAACAGCAGCCAAGAGAGAGAATACACAAAGACAGGAGGCATAATACCATATTACGCATAGTACCGCATATATTGACATGGGTACCAGATTTTGTATGATAGATTCGTTTTACAGGAGTAATTGTTTTTTGGGTTCTATTTTCTCTTTTCTCTTTTTAATTATTTTAAAGGCTGGGTCGGGGCATGGAATGGGCATTTTTGGAAATCAAGCAAATAAGTAAATAAAACGGCTTATTATGAAGATATAAGGAAAAAAATATCAATCAGATTACCACATAAACTTACATACCACTTCTCTTTGTTTCCCTTTTTCCCTTTTCCCTTCTTCGCCAGAGTTCCAAAGTCCCACCATATTTTTCCTCGTGTTTTCCGTGTTCGGAAATAGTGCTGTGCTTGACGTTTTGACTGTGCCTCTTATTAGTGTCATCAAACATGCCTGTATGCCCCCTTTTTGTTGGCTCACTTTTTTTTTTCCAACACGTTCCCAACATGCGCACCTCCTCGATCCGGACGGCATTTTGTGTTTCTAGTAAGCGCCCTCGCCCTTCGCCCTGGTCTCGGGAAACACACTGAACCATGGAAAAAAAAAGAAAAAGGGGGGGTTTGTGTCTTATTTTCCTTGTTATTACTATTAACTGGCTGTTGCTTACTTACCCTTCTTAAACCGGTCCCAAGAACCAAGAGCCAGGAAACAAGAAACAACAAACCCCAACTGAACTCTCCAACCTCGGTACCAAAAAAAATTAGGGAATGAATTCTCCAGCTTACTCTTCTTAAACCTATTTCCAAGAAACAATAAAACGTACACTAAACTCGAACCTTAGCACCAAAAAAAAACCGAAGAGGAAAAAGGAAATAATCAAAAAGCCATACACAAAACATCAGAATTGTACAAAATGTGATCTTCGTCTTAATTATCGATCAAGATTTCTTTTTATTTAACGGGCATTCCGCATTTCGTGCTATGTACTACACCCAACTTCCACACACACACTCTACATCAATATCTATTCTTATTTGTTTTTTTCTTTCTCTTAACCATCCTATCTTTCTCCTCTCACCACCCCACGGGTCCTGTGCTGTACGACTTTCCCACACACGCCATAAGCAAGCAAGCCAAAAGAAAATCGAAACCAAGAGAGAGAGGACAAAATGACAAAAAAACTCCATCGCGCCTAGACATGCAGGCCGTAAACGCCGACGCCCATGAAAATACAAGCCTCGACCCTGCATTAACCACCTCACCCTCTCTTTCCTTGGGCTCTCTCTTTTTCTCTTTTTGCTTTGCTTCAAGAATGATGAACGCTTCAACCCCTTCCAAACTCCCCGCTCACTCGCGCAATTCCAATATCAAACAAAGCCGCTTTCACAGGCGCCCTCCGCAAGCATTTCCCTCCAATAAAAAAAAAGAAAATAATATGGAAACCCAAGGTTATATGCCACTGTCCATTTCGCTCTTCCCCGCAGACAGATATCAAAACCAGGGCGAAATGTATATATGTATAAGGCCGAAAAAAATAAACCCCAAAAAACCCATGCCCAGGCCTAGGCTATGGGTTTTTATGCAATGCAATGATTTCCATGTAAACGCTGTCCCACAGCCATAGCCAACGTCGGGAGGAAGAAGAGAAAATTTACAAAAGGTGTGCCCCTCCGAGGCTCGAGCCACAAAGTCGTAAAAAGCAGTCCCGGCTGCTTTCCCCACCTCACTCTTCAAGATGGTGGGCGAGAGCTGCACGGGACGAAAGAAGTGAAAGAGGGAAAACAAAATGATATCGAAGAAGATTTACCCGTGGAAAGCAAGCTGGGTAGGCAGGTCTTGATGTTATATCCTGGCCGTACCGTACGTGGGTACTGTGCTATCTAGACCGCGGGTAACCCGGAACATTCTGATCCGGGTCCGGATCTCGAATATAGTCGTAAGGTTAGATGGTGGAGGTGAGCTCGTCTCCATTCTTCTTCGTTCCATTCATATCATAATAACACAGCTCCCGAAATGTTATCGTTGAATCTAGGCGTATTCCCAGCTGATCTCGTAAGCCGGGATGGACGGGCCTTCCCATTTCTCGCCGTAAGGGTTGACGCGGTCGTCGGAGAAGTAGCCGTCCTGAGCACGCTGGACGATGTTGAGCCAGGATGAAGGCTCGGGATTTTTGAGCCACTGCAAAATATGTTAGAGTTGATGTTCAAGCACAAAGAGTGAGATGGGGAGGGGAATAACAGTGAATAAGGGTAACATACTTGATTGTGGACATGGTAAGTCCACGCACCGCGGAAGAAATTCTCCAAAGTGCGGTTCGTGGGTGGATAATTGTCCTCTTCAAGCTTATATTCTGCTTTGCTCAAAGCTTCCCGATCATATGTGACTGCCTGGCTGCCGACTTTCTGGGTCACGGTTCTTTCTGCTACATCAGAAATCTCACGTTTTTCCTTGATTTCCCAGAAGTGTGCTCTTGATTTCGATCCTGATAAGTGTTTCAACTGTTCACCATCATAACTCTCCCACTCGTCTTTCAATGGGAAGGCGTTCTTTCCCTTGAAGACTTGGCCGTAATCATGAATACAAGGCACTGTGCATCTACCCAGTCTATCCCAGTTGAAATCCGTCCAGATAGGGTCGAAGGCTGCTGTTTCCAACATTTGGAATTCCCGGTTTCGGTGATCTTTAACTGCCATAACCCCAATAACACGAGGGTGGAAATTCAGGCCCATTCTTACTCCGCCACGGACCAGATATGAGGAAAGTGAGGAATTGGCGGTCAACGACATAATGGCCGTGTTGTAGTCTCCAGGGCTGGCGTGGCCACCCCATCTCTCAGCAAAACTGTGTTCGTCTCCGATAAGCAATGGCCGCATATCCCGTAGCATTACCACATCCATATCGAAGTATGCCCCTCCGTAGATGTGTAGAACGACAAATCTCACGGCATCTGAAACGGCGACTGGAAGGAAGGTCATTTGTTTCTCCGTAAGAACTAACCACTCTTGGTCGTTTGCATCGCGGATCAATCCGTCAGCCACCAATGTTTCATTCTTAGAATTCCGTTTTCCGGGTGTCTTGTAGTATCCCACTCCATCTGTGTTGTCACCCTTCGGTAGAGGGATTCTTGAAGGGAATTTCCAAAGCTTCAGTGTGATATCTCCACGTTCGACGAAGGGCAGGAACTTTTCGAATAATGGGTCGTGGTTCAGCATCTTATCTATCGCGTTCGGGTCTCGATCTCCATCCAGCCAAATCCATAATCGGGAACATGGTAGATTTTGCGTGTAAAAATGGCTTTTGACGAACAACTCAACTCGCCAAGTCGCAGGCCCCGTCCAGTATACATGATAAGGCACGATAGGGCCGTTGCATTGGCCAATCGAATCTTTCGTGGCTGGCTTGTATGATGGATACTCGTCCAGAGTGTTATCTGCACCGTCAGAGTTGAGATATTCAGCACGTTTGGGTGGTTGTTCGCTTGCTCGCTCTCCTCGTGGCGGTTGGTAGAAATATTCCTTCTCGCCGTCGGCCAAGTATTTCAGACAGTCGTAGACGTATGGCATCTTCTCAATGTTCTCATACGATCCTCTGCACTCCTCTACCAATCTCGTCAAGTTCGCAACCGTATCGACGTGCGGTCTCTTGCCCATGTAGTCGTCCCGAGGGGTGACGAGGCTCTCTGGTCGGTTGAACCAATTGGCATGGGGATTGATCTTCTCAACTTTCAACTTGGTTGACGGGACTATCACGCCGGTTGACGAGCCCACGCTATCTGAGGAAGAGGATCCGGGTCGGTGGGCGATGGGGCTCTTGAGGAGTTCCTTTGGGGATTTTGGTAAAGAGCCTCGCTGGTACACCAGCACTGCCAGATAGAGGAATCCATAAAGCGCGGCGGCAGCAAGAACACTCTGTAGAACACCGCAAGAATTCCTCGCGCAGCTTTTCTTGGCCATTGTTGTTTGGTCGTGTTAGGGGCAGCCTCGATTCCTTTTCCCAAGATTCCCCCAGTAATTAAATCTCGGGCGTTGGCCAACAAAAAAAAACAAAAAAAGCAGAAACAATTGTGAAGGGTTATCGCGGTGCAGGCGCCATAAAGCAATCGATGATATACGAAGAAATAAATCTCGCGGATCTCGTTGGGAGAGCAGGGGAGGACTTCAGTGTTTGTGAAAGGATCGTGGACCTTGCCTGGTGAAAATCTGTTAGTTTGATCGTCGAGATACACGTAAAATTTCACAGCCTCCAAAGATTGGGGGGGGGGCGCAACGCATACGGTAGAAAGGAGCGCAACACCAATTAAGGTATTACTTTATGAACCAAAACGGATTGTCATAAAGAATAAAAGAGACTATCGGTCGAGAGATGGTGTTGGGTGGTGATGATGTCGAAGGAGTGAGGCGGCGAGAGGAGGAAGAAGAAGGTAGAGCGGGAGAGGGGAGGAAAGGAGGAAGATTGCACAATGTACGAAGTAGTAATAAAATGATAAATAACGCCCGCCGTGGCCGTGTAGGTAGTAATAACGAAAACGAACTACGGTAGGCCAGTCACGTAAGTAGTATAAAAATAAGAATAAGAATATTAATACTCGTAATATGGCTGGCGGGCGACCTGGCTTTGGGGGGCTGAAGAAAAAGGGGACGAGGGACCTGAAATTGGGGCAATCTAGGATTCTAGGAATAGCAAGGTCGGCGCAACAGGCCCAGGCCAGTCGTACCAGGCTGACCAGACCGATCCAACCAAACCAGATCGTCGCCAGGGCTCTCAACACCGTAATCCTGTAATCCTGTACGAAGCACTTGCGCTGCCATAATCATAGGCTCGGTCCTGGTCGCCCCCTACTGGGTATCAGAACGTAGCCCGACACCAAAAATCAGGGGATGTTTGGCACCGACCCAAACGGAAAAATTGCGATGCCAATATGGACGGGGTTGGACGACCCCTATGGACAATAAGATGGACGCTGTTTAAGCTTTTGTCGTGCGCAAAATATACCGGTATAATAAAGTATATACTCGCTCAGTATCCCCCAGCCCAACTGAAGAGCTGAGCCACCTGAACCGGCAGAACCACCAGAACGGGAATCAGAACCAGAACTAGAACCAGAACCAAAATCAAAACCAGAACCAGAACCGCTTCCACCACACATGGAAGAGGCAACCGTCGGGACGGGCGATGCAACCCGGGCAAATGGTTGGTCTGGATACCCCCATAGTGGGAACGAGGAACGAGGAACAACTTCGCAAGGCATTCGGCTTGGGTGTTATGCCTTGTCCGAACACGTACATCTCGTCCACAGAAATACCCACGACCAGAGAATTGGGGCTTGGCTACGACACCATTTCCTTCCCTTTGAGCATGCATTTCATGGCTCCCAGCCGGCGGGCTTGTTCTTTCGACGCCATTTCTTGTCGGTATTGTATCTTGCAACCCGCAACCCACAACCCACATCTCACAACCCACAACCCACAACCTCGAGCTACTAACCTACTTTCCCATCTACCCCTCTCCCCTCCTTTTCTCGTCCCTCCCACAGTAGTTCCCTCGACGGCCCGAAAACCAGACCTCACCTCCCCAGTGACGCATGCCCTCCCCGACAACCAATGCCCCCCAAAGGCCGTTGCTCTGTAACCTGACTGCATCTTTCTACTGCATCTCAATGCTGCGACCTGATATCATCCTCGATCAGGTCCAGTGGCGGGCATGAGTCGAACATGGGGCCTAGAGCCTAGAGCTGCTCACAGCCTCACCTGCCTGTCTTTGGCCAATCTCGTCTCCCCAGTCTCAATCACCCCCATAATGGGAATAGTTCTGTAGCGCACATGCAGGGCCCGCGTGTGGCAGAGACGTCGATGGTGAGCACAGCCCTGCTGGGCAGTTTCTCGTCGTACTACCGTTCGTACTGTTCGTACAAGTTCGCATAGTATAGTACTGTATGTACTCGTGTATCGTTCGTCCTATACTGGCTATAATGGACCGTTCCAAGCCAACTACATTCGGGCTGGTGTACGACGGCTTCTTGCAGATGCAGAATTGTACATTGCTCTGCGCTGCTCTGAGATAATCATAGATCATAGTCGGCTCTCAAGTTTCGAAGACACTCTGAAAGCCGCCGGCGGTTTCGGGGTTTGCTGTCAGACAGCTTCCTCTCTCGAGCCTCTGGACGCTGGCTCAAATGTCACTGTTGCTTCATGTCTCCACCGAAATCAATGTATTCCTCCGTCCCCGACACCATCGTCATCTTCCTCTTTCGTGCGAACTACACTACGGTATCTGCAACCGATTCCTGCCCTTCGACGAGGGGCCGCGTCCTCACCTCCACCCCACCCAATTGTCATCCCGTCTCGTCGCCCCAAGTTTCATTCTGCCGCGGCCCCATTGGCAGCCTCTTGTCCTCCCTGGGCACTAATCCGCTCTAGCAAACACCTCGCGTTTTCCTCGCCGTTTCTTTCTCACTTAAGCGACGCAGGTTTTCAAGGTCGGAGATCTCTGCGCAAGAGTACTGTACAGAATCGTCAATCACTCAAGGGCTGATTGGCGCATGCAAGAAGCCTTCGCTGCGTATGTCTTGGCCACAGCACTGGGCTGAACGATGTCCTACGTAGCCTTCGGCCGGAGATCTGCAGGTGACAGTTGGTTTCGAAGTGCATCCTTTTCCTAAAAGAGTATGCAGGTCATTGGGCGAAATTGTGTAAGGGGGGGTTGGTTGTTAGCAGTTCGACATTGTCAGATAAACCTGAGGGCACGGCTGTATAGCTCTTCATCACGTGGAAAGGCCAAAACCTTTGAAGTGGTCTGTGGCTCTTCGGGGAGCATTTCCATCGAGTGAGTTAGTCTTTCAGCGTCTTCAACATGGACACTTTGAGATGAAAATAACCCGGATGCACTGTGGTTTTAATCACGTGATATCAAGTTCTCACTCTCAACTCTTACCTCCCTTCCATACTCAAGCACAAGAAATAGCTAATGATCTAACATCCTCTAGTCTCTACAACTCCGATGCTCTCTTCACGCCTACAGCACCATTGATCATCTACCTCCCACCTACCGGGACACATCTTCGCTCCAGTCACCCATCAATACCTCCTTACCTCCTCTCCCCGCTCTCCGCTCTCCTCCAGATAAATTACCGATGGAACATTCCTGAGGAACCTTCTTCCTCTTCTCCATCGTCATTATATGTTCCAATCCAGCGACCGCTCTCTTCCCATCCCTCTTATGAGCATCACTCCTTTCCGTCGCCTCTCCATGACACCCTCCACTCGTACTCATTCCTCCTAAACGAGCTTCTACCTTCATTCTCCTCATCACCGAATCCCGAAACTTTCACTTCTACTTCCACATCAACGTATCCTCAGCATTCTTCTCTCTCACTGGAACATACCCAACATGAAAAGTCCCCATCTATACAAATCGGGACTAAACAACGACCACTTATTCTCTACGGCAGGCATCTCGGAGGAACAATTGCAACCTCACTTGCGTTAACAGAGTGTTTTTCTTCCAAACGCACTCCTACGCGAATAGCGGGGCTTATTTCTCGAGATGGCGTGTATGACTGGAGCAAAGTGGCCACAGAACAACCGCCAAAACCTTCGTTCCACGGTTCAGAAGACCGAGAATCAGGTGGTGGAAACCCCGAGGAGGTAGTGAAACATGGAAAGCCATGGGATATCCATACACTGCACGCTTGGAAGGAGAGGCTTTTCGCCGACCCAGGTGGTGCGTTTGACCCCTTTGCATCTCCCGTTCTTTTGTTCCGCACCGCCGGGCTCGAAGTGCCAAAAACCTGGGTTGGAGATGTCGAATTAAACCCAGAGCCATCGAATTCAAACTCAGAATCAACCAACCCTTCTCAAATCTCGCCAGACATCAGCGGTCTACGCTCGGACGGTGTCGACAGCGAGCTTTCAAGCCCAGTACCAAGCATAAGCAATAGCGGAAGCGTCGGGAAACATGTAACGGAGATGGGAATCACCGTCTCGAGAAAAGCGAATCTCAAATTCCCGCCGAAGGATTCGGGTCTGAAACTTCCCCGGGCCCTCTTTTTATATACACCCACCACTCCTTCTCCTTCTGACATCTTCCCGCAACCGCTTTCTCCAGCAAGCAAGTTAGCACGCAAATCAGCACTCAAAGGAACCCTAACCGTCGCCGCAAGGAAGAAGGCGGGGAAAAAGCGTGTCGACACAAACCCCAAGGTCCAAGCGGAGGAGATGGTGCATCTGATGAGGAGGAGCGTGATCTTGCATGAGTTCAAAGAGAGAGTGATGTGGGACGAAGATGCCAATCCACCGGCTGCAGCGGAGGATCGGGCGCAGATATATGAGATAGAGTCAGCGAGAGATGAGGATGGAGTGGTGAAGGAGTGGATTTCGGAGTGCTTGGACTGAGTGTGATGGCTGTTGTATCAAAGGTGTATGATATCTGTACAATATATGTATGATTACGATATTATCACGATATATCATAAAATATTCATTTATTTATTGGGGCTACAAAACACTATTCAACGAATCAAATTCAACTGTTTATAGCTCCTCAATTTGTATAATTCTCTCGGCTGTTTTTGCCTCAATGGAAATACAAACCGGAGGTCTTCTCTTCCACAAAGCAAAGAAAGCAAGAATAGAAAGAGAAACAAAAAGCGGCGGACTTTGGAAGATGAGTAGCAGAAAAACCATCTTTCAACTTTCGTCCTTCCAAGTTAGTCTTCAAGCTCCAAAGGCACGGCATTGACCCATATCTCATCCATCCCATCGAAATCAAGCAGCCAGCCATATCCCATATCTAAAACACCAAAACAAAGTCTACTTATACAACGCTGACAATGGCCCGCTTCGTGCCCAAATTGTAGCATTCCATCCCGCAGGCCGCAAGGACACAGAGAAAATAAGAGTAGGTATGAAATGAAAACGGGGCGTGCATGGGAAGAACAATGGGGAGAGGTGAGCGCTTCACCAAGAAATGCCCGAATAACCATAGAGCTTTGCCTCCAAACCATCGACCGGCTGAACGGTGACCTTAGGCATAGGGCGAGGAAAGTTCTTCCAGTTCTGATCCCATATCGGCTTCAACTTGGCCTGGATTTTCTTGTGCAAGTTCTCGTCCTTTGCCCACCTAGCGTCTTCCACCGTGTCTGCCACCCGCAGGTACAGGACCTTCATGTTGGCATAGTGGCATACCGTGTGGAGGAATCCAAGCTTATTGTTCAGGTAGTCTCGAAGTGGGAAGGCCAAGCGTCTGACTCTCATGCGGTCTGCTTTGCGCGTCAGTCGGGTCAGCATATCTACGTCGCCGTGGCCGCGTGTCGCGACGAAGAGCACGTCGGTGGTATAATTGAACCAGATACGTGCTAGTCCGTACTTTGTCCCAAAAGTTTCATGATAGTACTGCATGGCCAGCTGACGGGATTCCATATTGACGTGGAGGAGAGTCGGTGCTGGACCGGCAGGGCAGACCTCAGCGGTTGCGAAGGGATCTTTTTGGTCACCGCTGTACTTAACTCTGGCGACTCGTTCGCGATTTAGGTTGAATAGGGCGTAGTTCCAGATCTTGATACGGACTTCCGCTGGAAAGCCTGGGAATCTCACAAAGGAAGTATCTTCTGTAGGATTTGGGTATTGGAATACTGAGAGAGGGACCTTGCCCGTACCCAGGTAAGGAAGCAGTTTCTGTCGTGTTTCTGGTTGAAGGTTATCCCTGGCCCAGTCTGCCAAGGTAAGGAAGTCCCAAGACCTATTGAAGTCGACACACTTTAATGCAGCTGCAGATTCGGTGGAAGAATGTCCTGGAGAAAGCATTCTCGTGACAGAAAGGATGGGGCGGAAGGGTCTGTAGGGATCAACTTCAACAGGAGGAATGGGGTCGGAAGGAGCACTATCCCGGATACTAAGGGTCGCATGCTTGGTATTAAACTGCTTAGAGTTGGCAGAGGCCGTGCTTGTTGCGCCCTTATTTCGACTCCGCGAACCTTTTGACTTTTTGGAACCACCTTTCTTCGAGATGGCTTTAGAGGAGTAATCGCTCTGAGAAGTTGAGGCAATGGTTGAATTAATGGAAGTGGTATCAACAGTAGCATGATAACCGGACTCGGGAGAACCATTATATTTGGAGGATGTATCACCATAACTGCCTTGAGGCTGTAGCAGCTCGTTAGGATCACGAGTAGTCTCTGTGTTTTGTATGTCTTGATCATCAGAGCTGGTGCAAGCAGCTTGAAAGTTCCGCTCCAAGCCGACTTGTATTTGTAAAGTTAACTCAGGACTGAACTGAAAATCAGTGTCGGCTAAATCAGGGGCTTTGATGTTGCTTCCAGTGAACTTCTTTCTGCCGCAATCTGATTGCTTCTTAGCCCATGCTTTGTCTTTCTTCTTGTTCTTAGCGTTTAGTTTCTTTGCTTCGAAGCGTCTCTTGAGAGCCTCCCCTCTGACAGAGTTGTCGTGGACATAAGGACAGTAGCCACTCTTTTCCATACGGTGGCAATATTGACCACTATTGTATCTCCGACAGCCCTCCGTCTTCACTTCGGTAGCCTTGGCCTCGGCGCTCATATTTATCTGCGGCAAATAGTGAGGTAGGGGAGCTGGATTGTCTTTCATTGGTCAACGCCTAGACTTATTGGCTCTTAAGACTAACGGAAAGGTTGTTATTTTGTACTTAAGAAATGCGGGCAGAAAGCGAAGGTCGTAGAATAGTCGCAGAAGAGCCTCGGCAAGGATTATTCAAATATCAATCAAAATGACTGTATATCCAAGAATTCCGTGAGGAGTTTCGTGGCGTGTTTATTGTTTAAGAGCGTCGATTTGTCGTTTGAACTATCAGTGTTGTTTTAAGCTCGCCAGAAAATTGGGGAAGGTGAAAACGGGGAAAGATGTGTACATGGTGGTTCCCTAAAGAGACAGTTTTTTAAAGGTGAAAACTACCAGTGGCCCATGTGATAACGCCAGTACCATAATATATCCAGTACGTTTAAAACAAAAATACGACATCATCAATAAATTCTATTGTCAGCTTGCTATTGTCTCCTCGCTGAGCCATACCTAAGCGAGTCTTAAAATTATCCGCTTCTTCGCTTAATTAGGGGGGGTTACAAGGGATCGTCTAAAGTCATAAGCTTTTTCAAAGAAACAAATTCAAAAGACGAAGAAGTTCTAAATAACGATCAATCTCGAATCAGAAGGCTTACACATCTAACCACCGGCCATCTAGCAGACAGAATATATTCAAACTCGTTCTGGAAATTCAGGTAGTGAATGAAACAAAGCATTTGCAACGACAAGCTGAAAGGAGCAAGAAACAGTGGGCGAGAAATGAAATTATTTCCCTTTTTTTGGTAACAAAAAGAAGACTCAGGCATTTTGAGCAGTTGTATACTAGTCCGCCATCTTTCAGGCGATTACGGAAAATGAGTCTATTTTATTCCCTTATGACAGACTAATGTTACATTCGTTCGTCTAGAACTCATTCTCATCACTTCCTGCTATAATGACATTATTGACCTTCAACACCATGCGGCAAAGTTGAGTTGCTAACATCAACTGCTGCCTCTTCCCGATCAATGGATCAATGACAAATGCATCCCTCATGTCATTGCTGCCGGTCTGCATACAGTCAACACCTAACCTGGAGTTCTTCTCTGTAACCTGTCTACTCTTGATGCTAGCAAGTGTCTCGATCGGGGACAGGCCTGAGTTCTCTGCAAGCGCCATTGGTACTGCGTCCAACGCATCCGCGAATGCTCGCATAGCATATTGTTCGAGGCCAGGGGACTTGACTGCGGCATCTTCAACAGCTAAAGAGCAGGCAATCTCGGCGGCACCGCCTCCATAAACTACACGGTTGTCTCGTACAAGATTTCGAACCACGCAAAGGGCATCATGAAGTGATCTTTTGGCCTCATCGATAATCTGTGAAGAGGGCGTGTTAGTAAAATATCTGTAAACATCATGGAGCAATCATTACCATTTTGTTGCTTCCTCTGACAAACACAGTGACTGCTCTCGTGTTTGCACACTCCTCAATGACTAGCATCTTTTCTCTCGTTGTGCCAAAGGTCATTTCTCGGACAATTCCGGCTCTGCCCAGCTTCGCCGCAGATAAGTCCTCGAATCTTGGCACTATCCTTCCGTTTGTTGCGATTGCGATCAGCTCAATCTCAGGTCCTCCAACCCATCTGACAGCTGGGAGCTTGTTCTGTAACAGAAGATGATTGGCTTCATCATCAAAACCCCACTGGCAGATGACTAGATTTGCACCGGTTTCCTTGATTTGTAAGATCATTTCTTCAAACTTTTCCTTCTCGTAGGATTGTAGCTTCTTGAATTCCTCCACACTAGTAATATCTAACTTGTGCTTCGTCTTCGGTTTGGGAGGTTCAAAAGCACAGGTTAAAATCGCAATCTTGGCATCATGAACTTCGGAAGGCATTTGAGGGTGGGAGAAGTCTTTGTCAACGATAACGCCCTGGACGAGCATAGAATCTTCAAGAGATCCACCGACTTTGCCGTCAACCTTGATCAAATCAAAGTCAACATCCTTTCGTTCAAGATCGGCAACAGATAATATAGCATCCACAGCAATATTGGCAAACTGGTCGTGAGCCTTTGAGACGATCTTACTTCCCAAACTAGTTCTCGCCACCTTCACGAGGTTGGTTCGTTGCGTCTTTGTGAACTCGATTGTATCAGCGATCTTATCCAACTCTGCTACAGCAATATCGCAGGCTTGATCATAGCCATCTGCTATTCGGATCGGGTGTATTCCCTTGTCGATGAGCTCCGCTGCCTGTTCTAATAACGCGCCAGCCAGTACCACCACACCAGTTGTGCCATCTCCGATTTCGTCATCCTGTGACTTTGAAAGCTCGACAAGAAGTTTCGCAACATGATTTGATATCTCCATTTGACTCAGAATAGTGGCGCCATCATTCGTGACCGTAATATCTCCATCAGGCGAAATGAGAATTTTGTCGAGACCTCGAGGACCCAGGGAAGTTTTGACAATGTTGGCTACTGTTCTAGCCGCAAGAATATGCGATTTTACAGCATCGGTACCATGTTGTCTCTTCTTTTTTCCCTGGCTTGAAGAAAGGGTCAGTATAAGACCTCCTAGGCAATGACGAATCTCCTTACTCTCGTACTACAATAAACGGTCTTCCTTGCTCATCTTTTATAACAGAAGCTATCAAAGAGCTAAATTAGCATTCAAGGCCCTGTACAGGTCTTAGTAACATAACATACCCTGCGACATATCAATATCTAGATAATATGAAGTCAGCGGGAGCTCAAAAGGTCGACTACTCATTCATCAGAGAAGAAAACGTACTCATAGCCATCTTGGCAGAGGAGACAGTATGGAAAGACTGTTAAAACAATCTCAGCAGCTCCTAATGAAATGGAAAAAGCTTTTCAGTAAAGAAGAAATGTTGAAACAACTTCTTCCTCTCATGGACGCGTATTCAACTCTCTGAGGCGCGTTCCTAAAAAAATGTCTTCGGTTGACTTCGGTCTCAGGCAACAAGGCAACGAGATATCGACAGATCACGTGCTGTTGCGATCCACAACTTCCTTCTTACTATGCCTTGTAACATATGTTCTCCTATTATCAGTCACAAAGTATTTGCAGCGAAGATGATATCTTCAATTTGTAATCTGATGTCAAAGTTCTCTCTATGGGCAGTTGCTCCATCATTTCGACCATATGAACAAAGATATTCAGTGATTTCACCCAGCAAGGCTTGCCAGAACTTGAATTTCTTCTTCAGTCATCTCCAGTCATCTCCTTCTTAGGTCGACTATCTTTATATCACACCAAGAATTTCTCTATATCGTGAGAAAATCTTTCAGCATGACAACTCGCCGCACTCCATTAGAACCATCATATCTTCTTCCTAGACGGAGCTACCGAGGTAATACATAGAGGATTATGGACTTCCTGAATAGGCATCCCAGAATTCGAAAGTCTTTTTATCAAATACGCTAATACCACCGACGATTACAAACCTGATTTATCTCTAGTTACCGTTCTCGACTCCTTGGTACTATATTGCTGCTATGAAAGCTTGAAATGTGCGGCATTAAAGCCTGCAAAAAGACTGGCCCAGATTTGAGTGCGAGAATGAGAACTTGCAGCTGGCCATAATTCATGGTTCTATTTTCATGGAGATCAAAGCAGCTCATTGTTGACTGTCGATAAAGCTCGGAGCATATTAACTAGGAAGGAGGGTATGGTAGGAGATTACCTTGTCCACAAAACCCATATCAAACCCAAAGGAAGGCCCTGTGAGTCCAGACAACCCAAAACTGTCGGCAACTCATTATCACGTCCTTTGTCATTCGTCCCCTTCAATTGCTTTCGTTGAGGACCTTCCTATTGCGGTCGATCTTCCGGGCTCTAACTGAGGGCATAATTATCGACTTTTTATATCGAATTGCCCCACCACTCGCATCAAGACGGGCCGTCTCTAGATTTCATCCCCGCCAATCGAAGCCACTCATGTCCAGCTGACGAACTGCTTGTTTAAATTCCCTCGCTCGCTCCCCAACAAACCTTATTGCAGATCTCTGCAGGGAATATTTCAAACTTTCATATATTAAATGTGTATGGGTATATATTTCCAAGGCAGCTGATGTTATGATCCCCTCACTTCACCCTTGCAACAGTCTGGGGTACTTTGAACAACTGAAAAGGGTGGGGTGACTCCATCCCCTGCGTTTCATTAGATCGTGGCTAAGATCTATATCGCCTTCGGATAAATAGATGGTGTTTACCCACGATTCGGTACCGACTTGATGGGGAAGCACAAAAATTTACAGGTACCTGGTAGTACGTAGTGGAACTACTGGCGGTCTGACTTCTGTGGCTTCGGCACTTGTTAGTCAAGTCAGCAAAGAAGATCCCTCTTTAAGATATTTTCGCTGGGTTGGTAACAACCCATGCCTCCTTTTGAAAGTTTAAAAGAACTTGCTCGGCAGTCATATGCATAAGTCTTAAGCGGTTGAAATGAATTAAGATTTTCTGCCGATTTCTGTTTTCTAAGTGGCTCTTTTTCGTATCCTAATAGCCAAATTTGAACCTTTACGTTTTCTTGCTCAACCAGTTTGCCTTTGGCAAATCCATTCCACCCGGAACTGGAAACATCCTTCTTATCTAATCATACGTCTATTACTCCTTGTTCATTTGAGGCTGCCATCTCACCCCCAATCTCCGGGTGTGTTTCCAAACCATCAGCCGCACAAAAGCAATACCCAAAGAAATCCTGTTGGATCTCTCTGTCAGATACTTTACAAAGTGCAATTTTGGTATTACGGGAAAACCTAAGAACCGAAATTATCGGACATGTTGAAAAGTATTAGCAACGGTAAATCTCAGAGTTGGGAGTACATAAAGCATAGGTTGACTTTTTCCTTCGTCGTTTTTATATCTTTTCTTTTCTTTCATCCGAGGGAAAAAAAAAAATAAACGGAAATAAAATAAAAAAGTCAATCAAAATACGAGAAAAACCACAATCCATAACTGGACAAAAGCAGATCCTCCAGGCCATCCCTCGCAACTTCTCCGCTCACAGACGAAATCCCCGCGTCCGCATCGCCCACAGGCCATTATTTCGCCACCACCAAAGTTATAACCCCCAACCGCAACCAAAAGAAAAAACATGCAGATCACACAGTCTCTATTTTTATTGACGGCACTACTGGCTTCTATGGTTATAGCCACGCCGGTGCCGAAAGCGGCCGAGGAAGCACAGCTGCAGGCCGCAGTGTGCTCTCCGTGTGATACTGGGCGACAGATTTGTAGCGGCGCTCAGGGGTATATGTATTCGATGCCGTGTAAGGTGAAGGGGCACTGAAGAGGGCGACGAGAGATGGTTTGATGATAAAGGGATGGACACGAGGGGAACGTGTGAATATGAATTAGGATTCTGTAAGATATGACATGTTGCCTGTAGCCATTTTCATTTTCATTTCTTAGGGGAGAGAAAGGGAAATGGATATCGGGAAATATGTAAAAGCTTTTTGGGGCTTGCTACCCCTCCATACATATTGCACTTGGAAGATATCATGCTCAAAATTTCGTGACAGTAGCTATTAAATTATAAGAAAATCATATCCGGGGACCGAAATTGATCTTTCAGCACAATTAAATCACACATTCATCATTAGTTCCTTACCTGCCTTTCACAATTCCCAAAACCCAATATTAACACCCACCACTTTCCCCCCCTCAGTGTAATTCCCATCCACAGGCTGCAGCAGCCCTCCATTTGTCGTAACGTACAATTTCCCTTTCTCACTTCCCCTTCCTAGAGCCGTACTCGTTGGCCCGGGAATCAGTGTGCTGTTCAAGCCGCCCAGAAGAGTTTCCAGGCCGCCCGTCTTCAGGTCCAGTTTGAGGACCGAGTGGATACTCCCCGAAGCAAGGTAGGCGACATCATTCACCCAGTCGAGGCAGAAATCATCAACCGTCACATTAGTCTTCACAGTTTCTACGGCACCGGTTTGGGAGAGCGAGGACAGCGAGAAGGGAAGACGGTAGAATGTCGAGCCGGCTTGGTTGGAGAAATAGATATAAACGTCGTCATCTTCGTGATCGAGGTTCGGACTGGGATGGGGAAAAGGGGATGAAGGCATCACGTGCAGGCCGTTGATGCCCAGGGCGAGCCCACCGCTACTGCTGGCTGGGGGGGCCATTTCGGGTTCCTGCAACAGGATTTTGTTGGCCCCCGTCTTGACATTGATGACCCAGATGGCACCGAGGATTGAATCCGCACCGATAATCAGCGATTGACTAGCCGAGAGGGTTGTGAGGCCATTTAAGATCGAGGCGCCGGAGACCAAAGCAGTTTCGGTGACGGTCGGTGGATAGCGGGATGAAGAGAAATCTACGGACCAGATAGAGTAGCTCCCCGAAGCGAGTTCAGGGGGCGAGAGGGTGAAATTGGAGACGACGACATAGAAGTGGTCTGGCGTCACTTCTGTGATGCCCAAGAGGGCATGGTCGGGAGAGAAATTGTGGATGAGCGTTGCGGTGCTGGATGGGTGAAGAGGGTCTAGGAGCCAGAGGTTAGGCCGAGTGAGTTCCGTTACAAGAAGCTGACCGTTGCAGCGGATGGCAATATTTTCGATCCAGGTGGGGTTCGGGAATTGGTGGATGACTTGGCTTTGTGCTTGTTGTGCTTGATTGTGGGGGGCAAGTGAGTTGAGGCTCCAAGCCAGGGGCACAAGGCAAGCGAGGAGGGTTAGGAACTGAATATGCATAATGGGGAATTTTGTAATGCAAAAAACAGAGAATTAATGATAGATTCTCGGTGCTGACATCAATATCTTCTTGGGTTAATTAAAAATGCCTATTTCATTTATATACAGACTTATCGAGTCTCAATATATTGAAAATCGGAGTTGTTGACGTGAAATGACGTAAAGAAAAGTTATTATTCTCAGTGGCTCCACTGATCTGTCGCCTTTCAGAATTCTAATTCGTAAAGGTATAAGAACGTTACAGTAGCACTAGGAAAAAGTATCCCGCCCTGCCAACTTTAGCAAAAGGCTTGTTCTGATTAACCCTAATGCTTATTTTTCTCTGCCAGCAATTCCTTCTGAGAGTGCAAATCATTCCATGAAGGGCTTGAGTGGTTGTAGATCGAGACAATAATAGGATTCAGGTGAACATATTTCGTAGGATATGATTCGGTTCAGAAAGAAAAGTACTCGCGATCGTCTCTGTGCTTATTCTGTGCAATCGACGGCTGAAGTGAGAGCTTGTAGTCTCAGATAAGTAGACACTTGTAGTGGTTCCCGTGGAGAAAGTGAGAAACTTCCCTTGTATGCCATGCAGAGGGCCGTAGGTCTCAATGCCCAATAACCAAGGAGAGTACACAAATTCGTACTGTTCACGAGACTGTTTCTGATAGCGATGGTTGTGATATTATATACCTATACTCCAGAAGCCATCCGGCCGAAGGGCTTCGCCTTCCTGTAGTTGTAACGTTGGCACGATGTTTGGTAGAGGTCTTATTGACAGGGTCAGCAATGAATGGAGCGTAAAGTAGCCATTCGACAAATCCTGGGACGGAAAAATGGGATAAAATCGAGATCTGGGGTTCTCTGGACCTCGTGGGTCTGGGGGTGGCAAGGCCCGGTCGGCTGAGAAGTAGTGGATCGAAATCCATGAAGGGTTTCGTTGATGGGAATGCATTGGCCACAAAACGAGCCTTTTCACGGCGAGAACACAGTTCCAGGACAGTCCGCACGTGAATTCCTTGCATTAAAAGGATCAGAGAGGTCAATTGGTTGGAGCTGCCTGAAGATTCAACCAGCATCCCAGGTCTTCACCCTTAATTTATTGTCTGTCTGACCCAGTCGCCCCATTGTACGGGCCTGTACGACATTGAGGAGCCAGACACATCCGCATTAAAGATGATCCCAGGTTATTAATGGGAGAGAAACGTAGCACGGCCGTTCACTGCAGGATTCCCTTACGAATCATACACCATTTGGAGCATGTGGATGCTGGTGACCTGAATGGCGGTAGTGGTGCGGCCTGATCCGTGGCAGAAAAGGTTCCACGAGTTCCAAAATGTTTCCACGCCCCATCACGGCCGGATAATCACCCGAATGCACAGAACGCGGGGCGGGGAATAGAGGAAGAAGAATTACGAAAGAAGGAGAATGAAGGACGACAGGAGATGTAGATAGATATATGAAGTACTGTACTGTAGTGTACTGCAGCAGGCTGGCGAATACGGTAGGTGAGTGGGATTGTAGTAGGGAAGGAACGACCGTGAACGCTGACATTGTACTGTTTACGCCGCACAGCTCAACAACATGGTATCCAAGCTTCACCTCGCAAAAGTACTGTACAAGTACTGTACCTACAGTACGTACTTTCCATCCTACACCCCATCCTCTTTTCCCCCGCTTATTTCAACCAACTATGGCCAGTGGCAATGATCCTACTATCCGCGCGTCTTACTGGACCGAAGGCTGGAGGCTGGCGGTGAAGGCTGCAAAGTTGTAAGCTTTGACGGTGTCACAAAACGCCGAGAGGGGATACCCTCCCCTTACCCTCTCTTCATTTAACGAGCATTGGCGGCCGTCCAGTGATTGGCCTTAGTCCCGAAGTGCAGTCCTGCGGCTTGAAGCCTTCTGCTGTCTCTCCTCACCCGTTCTCGTATCTGCCCTCTTCCCCTCTTCTCTCCCTCGCCTCCAGACATCGATGGATAGCTCAGGGTCGACAGTCCAGAATCATAGAATCAAGAGTCCAGAGCCGAGGGTCAAAAGCCCAGAGTCCCGAGGACGGGTACCGTCCTGTACAGTACACTTAGTAGCCACGCCGTGCACGCTCCACGGCGCGGTCCCTCGGCCCAGGTCCGTTGTGGCCCAAAGGATCCATACCGAACGACCCAAGACTTTGTGCGGAATGCATACGGAGCGGAGGTATTATTGCTCGGAGAGACTGGAGAAGAACCCACACGGGTCCCACTCCCGTTAGGTACAGTAGTAAATACTGTAGTGTACAGCACAATACCGGTACCACAGTGTTGGCCCAGCGTGTGACCGGATGGATAGTGCCCCTTCGGCCGTCGTCTGGCTCGTTCTAGCAAAGTCGCCGCACCATTGACTCGTAACCTGTTTGGGCGAATACGCCCACTATCACTCCAATCTCGAAGGTGCCCAGAAAGGAACCACTCTTCATGGCGCCGATTACATTGCCGCATGGTTCTGACCATGAGTGCTATCCGTTTCCAGTAATGGGAAATGACTTACGATCGAAAAATCGTTTGTCTCTGGCAAAGGTGGCGTGCGAGGCCCCAATTAATGCGCATGAAGCGCAATGTGGAAAGGCCAGTGTCCTCGCCGCGACAACAATTCCAGCAGTGAAGGGTGACCTTAACCCCCGGCTCCTGGTTTGTTGGATTATGGGACGTCCTCCCCTGCCCTGTCTCGCCGGCACAGAACGAATCCCCCCCCAGCTCGCCGGCTTCCCCTTTGCATGACATTCAATTTGCAGGGGCGTCCGCTGGAGTTGGCAAGATGCCATGCCACTAAACATGGAGACGCTGCCCGAAAATCCGGGGGACGCTTCCAGATGGTGTAGAGTTAAACCTTTTTCAGGATGGCAGTGTGTAGTAGCTTACTCCGTGAGAGCTTCCGAGGCGGTCACCTCGTGGCAAGGTTCTAGCATGCATGTCTAAAATACACCACACCATGGACAGGGCCCCCAAAATCCGATGCAAGGCATCATAAAGACTGTAGCCCAGCCCTTCTCCAAGGACTTCCTCCGGAGTCTTGCCGTGGATTTACTCTATGTACATGTACTGTCCAGAAAAGACAAACCCTCGATAAAGCCGACCTTGGCTCGACAACCATTTTCTGTACTTCCTATCGATCGCCATGGGCGAAAAATATGGAGGACGTCTTCATGGCGGACATCTACACGGCGGTCAATTTCACGGCGGTGATCTTGACGGTATGGATCTCGACGAATTCGAGTTTGCGCCGCCCCAAAATGACGAGGTGAGGAGATATGGACCCCATTTGCAACAGTATGGAATTTAACCATTTGCCACTACAGAAACATGAGGAAGTCGAGGTGAGGGTGATCAACGGAAATGAAGCTTTCAACGAGGCAATGGTAAAGGAGCCGCCCCGGCCCTGGACGTGGAGGACGATGCAGCTGTACGCCGCTTGTTTTATCGGATTCTTTTGTGCGACAATGAACGGGTATGATGGATCTTTAATCAACAACCTTCTGGCGAACCCACAGTTCCTCGATTATTATCGAGGAGAAAACGCAGGCATCTGGGCTGGCATTGTGACCTCTATGTACCAGATCGGAGGAGTTGTTTCGTTACCGTTTATTGGACCATCTGCGGATACGTTCGGTCGTAGATTTGGGATGTGGCTTGGATGTCTTCTGATTATTATTGGAACCATTATTCAAGGAGTCGCGACACGGAATGAGGGAGTAAAGCAATTTATGGGAGGACGTTTCTTACTCGGATTTGGCGTCAATATTGCCTCAGCGGCAGGGCCCATGTATGTCGTTGAGGTCTCCCACCCAGCGTATCGTGGAGTCGTAACAGCCATCTTCAATTGTTTTTGGTAAGTAATTTGAAAATATTTACGTCTGGAGATGCTGACTAGACTCTACAGGTTCACTGGATCAATCATTGCCAGTGGAGTAGCACGTGGCGGCGCCAATTACCACAGCAATGAGGGATGGCAGTTAATTATCTGGATTCAGTTGATGTTTGCATGCATTATCTTCGGAGCTGCCTACTTCCTTCCCGAGTCTCCTAGATGGTTATACGTCAATAATAAACAAGAACAGTCGAAAAAGATGCTCACTAAGTTCCACGGCGATGGGAACGATGAAAGTGAATGGGTGAAGCTTCAATTAAACGAATATGAAGAATTACTAGAAATGGACGGTGCCGACAAGCGGTGGTGGGATTACAGCGCCTTATTCAAGAACAGATCTACAGTTTACCGCCTCTTTTGCAACGTTGCCATCAGTATCTTTGGCCAATGGGCTGGCAATGGTACGTTCAATTATTCAAGATATGTTTCATATTAACTAATGCTTTACAGCGGTTTTATCATACTTTATGAGCAAAGTCTTGACTACCATTGGTATCAATGGCACAGTCGGACAGGCCAACGTCATTCTCATCAACAACTGCCAACAATTCTGCTGGGCTCTATTCGGCGCCAATCTGGTGGATCGTGTAGGCCGTCGACCACTTCTGCTCTTCTCAAATATTGGTTGCTGCTTTGTCTGGCTCGCCATGACCGTTTCGGCCGCCTTGTATCAGATGTCAATCCCACCGGCTACGGATGCCAATCCTCATCCTGTAGGAACGAATAGTGTAGCAGGTGTTGTCTGCCTCGTCTTTATCTTCATCTTCGGCGCGGTTTACTCCATTGGGTTCACACCACTTCAAGCTTTGTATCCCGTCGAGGTTTTGTCCTTCGAGATGCGTGCCAAGGGCATGGGTTTCTCCGGTATGGCAACGGCTGCTGGTACGTAATTATTCTCTCCATTCTTCCAACTTTCCCCCTTAATAGTTCAAACTTGA
The DNA here is from genome assembly GCA_037952705.1 of Haplographium delicatum. Lineage (NCBI taxonomy): Eukaryota > Fungi > Ascomycota > Leotiomycetes > Helotiales > Hyaloscyphaceae > Haplographium > Haplographium delicatum. The sequence goes on from JAPZPC010000007.1 coordinate 182,272, forward strand.
CTTGAAATCTCTTACTGACATGACAATAGCTGGCTTGCTTAACCAATTCGCCTGGCCAGTATCAATGGACAAAATTGGCTGGCACACATATATCATCTTCACAGTGTGGTGCGGTGTCCAAGCTGTAGTCATCTACTTCTTTATTCCAGAGACCAAAAACCGAACTGTAAGCTTCCTTCCACCTTCATTTCCTCTCAGAACCTCCCACTCTCTTCAACCAGACCATAAAAACCAAAACCCCTCTAACAACTCCAAAGCTCGAAGAACTGGACGAAATATTCAACTCCAAATACCCTGTCAAAGCTTCGATAGCCAAGAAACGTCTCGGTTTCGACGCCTTCGGCGAGGTTGTAAATATCCAAGAGATATGAACCCACTTCCCAAGGGTGGTTTCGTTCGTTTTTGATTTCAAAGCCGTGGAACGATGATGCATAGGTTGACAAAAGGAGGAAGAAAGATAATTTATTATAATTTACCCCTATACCCCACAGGAGAAAGCCAAGAGGGTGAAGGCGTGGAAAGAGATCAGATTGCGCATCGGATCTTGACGGAATTGCAAATGCAGAAAAGAGGAGGAATGCATACATGGGATGACATCGCGTCAGATAGGACCGGACGGTTCGGAAAAGGTTACTATGGATTTAGGATATACAAAAGATACACAAAGTAAATGAGGAGGGACATCGCAACAGCGGTCCGGCCTGGATTCAACGAATGAATATATTAATACCTACCTACATACCTCATCACTCACCTGACCTATCATTCCTCTGTCAGTTCACGTCAGCATGAGGGAGGGGTTGAGGTTGGAACGTTACAGGAGTAGGAGTAGGGGCAAGCGCAGGTGTTTCCCTGGTGTTTTCGGTATTCCCCTTGTTTTATCTGGTAGCCCCAGTCTTTTGATATTTTGTTTCCAAAGGTTGGAAACGTGGAGCGGAATGCATTTGATTTGACAGGAGCAGCATGCTTATATAGTTTAGCATATTGAAAATCTTTATAAGACGAAATACCAAAGAAAACGTTATCAGACAACTCTATTTTCAATGGTTTTTGCCTTGCTAGTCCATCGTGATTTTGTTGACGAATGACTTTATTGCTATTATACAATAATCTGTTCTTTCTCTCTGTATCTCCGGCTTTTATATCCAGCTAACCACCTCGGCAGAGAAACTCATGAACGATCTGGCCCATGTATATATATATATATACATCGAAGGAGAAGGAACCCACCTTGCTCACTCCAACCGCAACGACTTCAAACGTCAGCCAACAGAGACCCATTCATATATTTAAGTCCCGTATCACTCGCAACCGTCACAACCGTCTTTCCCGGTCCAAGTTCCTTAGCCAGCTTGATGGCAGCAACGACATTGAGCCCCGTGGACGTACCGACGAGCAAACCCTCCTCCCTCGCCAGCCGACGACACATCGCCCGTGCCTCCTCCTCTGCTACCCCGCGGGCCTCGTCATAGAACTCCTTGTCCAGTAATGGCGGGACGAAGCCGACTCCCACACCCTCGACATGGTGCGTCCCCGTGCGCCCCTCCGAGATCACGGGGGAAGATGACGGCTCGAGAACCACCACACGCGTGCTGGGCCATTTCGTCTTCAAAACGCGAGCTACCCCCATCAACATGCCCCCGATACCGACCGCCCCGCAGAACCCGTCGATGCCGTCTGGGAACTGCGCTACCAGCTCATGCCCGATGTCCTCGTAGCCGATCAGCGCATCGCGGTTGTTGAACTGATCGGTGGGGTAGTAATCACCCTCACCCTCACCTTCACCCCCCTTTTCCGCCATATCTGCCGCGCGCCGAACCATAGACGGGACGAGCCCCGCGGTGATCTTGCCCGAGGGACTGTGTATCATATCGAGCTCGGCGCCGAAAGCGCGGATGGTGCGGAGCTTCTCAAGGGAGAATGCGTTGGACGACACCACGCACAGCTTGTAGCCCTTGACGGCGCAGACGAAGGCCAGCGAGGACCCCGTGCTGCCCCCGCTGGCCTCGAGCACCGTCATGCCGGGGCGCAAATCTCCTCGCTGCTCCGCCTGCTCGATCATCGACCGCGCCATGCGGTCCTTGTAGGACCCCGTCGGGTTGAGGGATTCCAGCTTCACAAAAACCCGCGCGTGCTCCGCTTCGGGGACGACGCGTCCGAGACGTACTACGCGCGTGTTGCCGATTGCGTCCAGTGCATTGTGGACTGGTGGGGGTGGAGGAGATGGCATTGGATTTTAAAGGAAATTATCTCTCTATTCCAGCGTGTTTTGTATTTCTCGGCTTCAAACCCCTTTCAGGCCATGGTTCTAAGTATTTATATTCAAGAGCATCTTGGCTTTCTGATTTTGCCTTAACTTCAACAAGAAGGAGGATAATTGGTATTTTCAGCTGTTATGCAAGGTAGAAGAGAAATTTCTCACGAGAACAGTCAGCAATTAGGGGAAAAGTCAGCCCTAGGAAGAAATAAGGTCGAATATAGCTGCAGGGCAATTAGGAATGCGGAAAGCTACCGCCACGGCCGCGGCTGGATAATGATATGAAAAAGCATGGAGATCAAGATAAATTGAACAAGTTTGTGAATGTTCTATATTTATGATATTGATATCTCTCTCTTTTTCTATATTATATTTCTAAAGGTTTAACCAATTCCCTAAGTAGAGAAAAATATCAAAGAACGCCATATATGCTGAAAGGTGTGGGAAATTTCCATTTATGTGACTACCACATAACCTTATTATTAACCCACCGGGGATAGGTAAATTTCCTCCGCCTCCCATCCCTGGCTGTTAAGCAGATAAATTGATAATCTATTACCATAGCCATGTAAGAAGTTAAAGAGAGGGGAAAAAAAGTAAGGTAGAAGGAAGAAAAGGCTTCACAACTTCGCAGTCTCAGGCACCTCCTTTGAATACTGAAACCCGCTCTCAATCCACTCTCTCTGAGCAGTAGCCTTAAGCTCACGCTGTTCATCAAGTGTCAAGGGTTTTTCGGTCCCTTTTCTTCTCTCTCTGCTGTCTTTTGTTTCGATCAAACTGGCCACATCACTGCCCTCCACGAAATTATAGCTGCGAAACTCTGTATTCGACCAGCCCGTCCCCGTGAACTTCTCTGCCCCATCCCAGTCCTCGGTGAAGTAGTGGAGATAGCCGCCGTGGGTCACGACGACAATCTGGACGTCCTTTTCTGGGTCTGCAGCCCTCGCTCGCTCAGCCAGATCGCGCAACCAGAGGCGGGCTTCTCGGGCGCGTGCTTCGATGCAGTGCGCCGCCGGCGACCATTTGCCTCTGTTGGTGTTCCATCCTGAGTGCACGAGACCCAGGTCGACCTTTCCAGCGAACCGTCCGTTTCCAAACTCTGCGGCAAGAGATGCCGGTTCAGAGCCGGTGTCGCAAGGTAGGTCGGAGGTTTCTTGGAGTTCTGGGAGAGCAACTGTTTTAAGGCCGCGCGAGACTTCCTCGGGAAAGGAGAGGAGACAGGTATAAAGTGTGCGGCGGAGAGGTGAGGCCACCAGATGAGTGATTTTAGAGTGATAGGGGAAGTTTGCAGTGAGCGTCTCGCATTGCGACTGGCCGAGCTCGGTCAGATCCGGGTCGGGGAGTTGGTGGTTTGCGGTGTTAAGATTGTGATATCCCTGGGCGTGGCGAACGAGGTGGAGGGTTGTTTTGCCCATTGTGGTAAATATGTAAGGTTTGTTGGATCGAAAATTGAGGTTGTGGTTGAAATTGAAGAAATTTGATAGTGGGGTTGGAGGGGCTGCTGATAAGGGCTTCTCGAGTTCTGCAATTCTATCGGTTTGTCTAAATTATCCGTCGAACGGACGGTGGAAGCAAGGAAAGAAGGGGAAAAGAAGACAGGAATCTAAGTCTATATATCTATACTCAATGAAATCTATGATCGGTAGAAAACACAAACCGGAGCACAACAATGTCAAGATGACTCTTCATCGCTTCCGTAATCGCAGCGCGAACACTTGTCACGAAAATTTTATGCGGCCGGCCCGATAGATGGTCGTTAAAGCGTAACATGAGGCCAATGACGTGGTGTTCCTGAGGGGTGTGGGAGCGAAATGGGATAGAAGTGGGATGGCGGAGAGACGGGACGGATAGGATGGGGATAGGATAAGGATGAAAGAAGCTGAAGTCTGGGGTGGATGGATAAAATATATAAATAGAGGCGGAGGGGAAGGGAAGTTTGCCGAGCGGGGAAAGGAGGAAAGATGACCGAGAGGGAACACGCCACCAATCAGAGGGCATGGAGAGGTATTAAGCGAGGGTTAGGGGGACTGCTACTGTAAGTCAGGTGATCTAAGGGGGATACTCATTCGAACACTCAGTCATAGAAGGGATGGGAATACCTGGTTCACAGTTCATGAAATGGTTCTCCGATAATTTTGCAAAGAGAGACTAAAATTTCGAAGCGTAGTCGGCTCAATTGATAAAACGTAGCAAAAGACTTGTTCTACTTACTTTACTTGTCACTTAGAGAAGAAGGGATGCTAATGCAGCAGTATTGGCTCTTCCAGATCTTGATTTAAAGACGTATAAGCCCTTAAGGAGTTTTATTCACAAGGGAGTCCCTATTTAACTGAACAAATCCATCTGGCTCTTATATACTGCTCCTTTAACTCCTTCTTAATTCCTTCTACTATCATGCTTCACAACCCGATAAATAACAATTTATCATCATAGCCAGAATAAGAAAAGAACAAGTATTAAAACCATCAAAACTACCAGCAAAGAAGAAAAAATGCCAAGGCTGCCTCATATAAATCTCGTTTGTACCAGCGGGTCACATGTGCAACGAGGACATCATTTGGACAGGCGAGATTTATGTAAATACTGATTTCATATGAGTTAAATAGGAAAATGATTTCTTCGGCTTATTTAGTTAGTTTATCTTCTAATTAGAAGTCACTTGAACTAACCTTGAGGATCATATAAAAGTTTTAACATGAACGTGATTCCTTCTCTACATTAGGCAAGTAGTACCATTTGGGAAGGTACAACATTACTTCAATTGATGACTTCCAGACTGTTCAGAGCTGGAAATCCGATCAAAAGCCGATCTAGCCATGCATATCTACACTTTTTGATTTTGTGACTTGTTGGGAAGCGCAAGTACGTGTCAGATTTTGGACCCCTGCTTGCTTAAACATCTCAGTAATCAGCCTCTCAGTTGGAGTAAAAAGTTACTGATTTTGGCACCCTGACTACTACCGAAAATTCAGCATTTACTGGCTGACTTTCTCAACCTCTTCTCAAATTCCATAAGTCTCGGGCGCATTATTCTATACTTTTATATAACCAGTGTTGGTCTTAGAAATAAGTCAAACAGGTGCAGCTTTTGACCAGCGCAATCGCCAAAATCGGCAAGTTTTTTCCCCGGCTGAGCCTGAGAGTCAGCTCACCTCATCAGCCTCAACAATACCCGTATATTATTTCCTACTACGTCCCATCGAATCTATAACACAAATCAATCTTGCAATTATGCCATCTCACAGCGGCTTCAGCGCCGTGATCGTAGGGGGCTCGGTCGCGGGCCTCTCGCTAGCACACTGTTTCGAGAAAGCAGGCATCAGCTATACTTTGCTTGAGGCACGCCACACGATTTCTCCCCAGTTGGGAGCTGGAATTGTGATTATGCCAAACGGTGCCCGGATTTTGGAGCAGTTAGGTCTGTTTGATATGATGAACAAGAATATTATGACAAAGATGGGGAGATCATTTATCAGGAGATCGGATGGCAGGTTGGTCTCACAAAATAATTGGCCAGGTTTGGTGAATGAGAGGTGAGTTTGCTTTATTCCGTATTCAACTTTTTAATTCTTTGAAACGGTGTAAACACCATGGAGCGACCGAATGAATGAGAAGTTGACTGACCGTGACTCAGGATGGGCTATCCAGCTGGCATCTGTGAGAGGAGAGTTTTTCTACAGAGCTTATATGATAATTTGAAAGATAAGTCAAAGGTTCGCATGAAGAAGAAGGTAATGGCCATTATTCATGAGGAGGATGGTGTAATTGTGAAATGTGAAGATGGTTCGGAGTTTCGAGCGAATTGTGTAGTTGGTGCAGATGGGGTTCATAGTAAGGTTCGGACAGAGATGCAAAAGTTTGCGGAAGAGACAGGCCCGGAAGGGATCATGGAGACGGATAAATCTAGTAAGTCTTGACCTTTTTTCCCGGTTTGTAACTTTCAGATAGGATTCAACAATAGACGCAGGGACCAGCTAACCTTGATTAGGCATCGCAGCAGAATACAAATGCTTTTTTGGCATGGCGCACTCTCTGCCCGAACTCATTCCCGGTGACGCCCATATTTCAAGAGATATGAACGTATCTTCTCTACTTTTTGTCGCCAACAAGGGATTGCCACAATGGTTTCTCTTCTGCAAAATGGATAAAAAATACCCGAAAGCTTCTATCCCGCGCTACAGCAACGCACAAACAGAAGCAGATTTAGAGAAATATGCCGATTTCCACATGACTGAAACCTTAACGATGAGGGAATTGATGAAGAAGACACATACCTTATCTTATTTAGCCATGGAGGAAGGTAATCATGAAGTTTGGACGTATGGCAGATATGTGTGTTTGGGGGATGCGATTCACAAAATGACTCCTAATGTAAGTCTTGCTGCTCATTTATGCTTAGAAATTTCAATAGCTAATGCGGTTTTAGCTGGGACAAGGCGGGAATCAGTCAATCGAAAGTGCAGCAGTCCTTACTAACTGCCTCGTGGACATGTTGGGGCAAAACCCCGGGCGAGATGTAAAACTCGCAGATATCGAAGAAGCCTTTCAAAAATACCAATCATTACGAGAAGCTCGAGCAAATATGTTCGTTCATGTATCTGGACTAGTTACTCGCGACGAGGCTCTGGAGACTCTTCGCCACACGCTACGATTCTTATACTTTCCGCCCATGTCGGGGGACTTTCTTTCCAGTGAGTTTATATGTCTACGATATTCTGGCCGGAAAAGACCTAATCTTGAAATACAGGGGTTCAAATAGAAATGTATCATACTGCGCCATACCTCACCTTTTTACCTCTGCCCTCTAGACTAGACGGGAACGATATATGGAGAAGAGGGGTTGAGAAGGTAAAGAATAATGATGCTGTACCGAACCTTGCAAACATACGTATAGCGAAGTAAGTTTCTTTCTATATCCTTTCTCACTATTAGTATTAACGGATCCTCAGGCTTTAGAATCTCTTTCGTGTATCAATGCTGCCTAGATTCCTGAATGATACTCTGTCTGTGATCTGGCAAAATGCGAAGATTAAATGTAGATAGATATATAGAGCGATATAGACATGTACATCATCTTTCATCTAATTACATCTTAATTGCCTTCAACATATACACTCTCTTTGAAGTGTTTCCCATCATGAACATACTTTCATCGTCTCCCTGCCGATCAGCCTCCTAAAAGCTTACTAGCTGGCGTAGCTCCCGGGAAAAAGCTCGTCGGAATAGTAGGGATAGGAATACTCTCACTTAGTGCGAACCCGGCCGCCAAATCCTCCGCCATCTTCGGCGCCACATAACCCGTTGGTGCGCTCGCCACCGTAACGGTCTTGGTGGCGCCAGCTGCATCGCTCCCGCTGCCACTCGCCAAACATGCCCCACTCCCATAGGCGTTTTCACACTTCCACAACACGCTGCTTCCCTTGTCCGTCCATAAATTCACATCTTGAACGTTAATGCCTTTACAAGGCACAGAAGAGGGGCAAATGATGTTAACGGGTGCCCGCTGGACCCCGTTGGCGCATGTTCCGGTCCAGTTTTTGAAAGTTAGGTTGCTGTATGCAACGCCGGAGCCGGTGGCGACCTTTTGGGAACTCCAGAAGGCGTTGAGGTCCAGACTGTATGCATTGGAGTGTCCGATGAAAGAGTTAAATCTGGCCTTGTTAGACTTTCAAGTTTGAATATCTGGTATGGTTGGGGAAGCGTGTAAAATCGCTTTGGGAAGAGATTCTTACTGGCAGTCTTTGACTGTCCCGCTACCGCCGTTACTTTTGATCATGTACATTTGGTTGCTCTGCCAGGTGTAAATATTCCGGTAGATTATATTTGAGATATCTGGCATTATATCAGCCGCGTTTCCAATTACAAAGAGGAATCAAACCTGTTCCCGTTCCAAGAGATCCCATGGCGCACCCACCGCTCCAGTTGCAATAAATATTCTCAATAAGCATGTTTTTTGCTGGGCTCTGGGATCGAGTTAACCCGTGAGCTGAAAGAAAGGCTTAGAACTTGGGTACCTTCACTGTAACGCATTCATCCTTGTTGGTGACTTCAACATCATGGACATGGATGTTTGATCCCCAGATGTCAATTCCGTCCAGTCCGCCTTCACTGGCTCCTCGGATGGCCATGTTATAAATCTCGCCATTGGTGCAGGTATCCATCACAAGATGAAATTGAGGAGCTGTGAAAATAAATATCTGGACAATTTCTGACGGAAGATTCGACCCTTACCATCAACAAGAGCAATATCATGAACAGAGAAATCTGTCGTTTTACCTAGTCGAAGAAGTCTAGCCCCGTATTTACCATCTTTATGCAATTAAAATTCGAGCCTTCATATGAGTAATTTGTGAGGCATACCGCTGTGAAAAACATATCCATTACCTTGTATAGCTCCTTTTGACGTGCTGCTATACATTTCGAAATCTGTCGCTTGGCCAATGAATATCATATTTCCTCCATCAGTCCTACAGAATCTTAGAAGATTTTTATTTTTTGGCTAGGAAGGCTGTTCTTACCCTACTCGGTAAATAATTCCGTCAAGCTGGAGAGCCCAAGCTTTTCCACCTGTTAAGCTGACCCAGGTGCTCATCCCATAATCGCCAGGGGGGACATAAACTTTTTCAATTAACTCTCAAACGATACTTGAGAAAGTCAAAGGACATACCTGTTCCACCTGACTTACAAGCTGCAAATGCACTGGCGAGCGGTGGCCCAATGTCTGAGGTTTTGCTAGCTACCCCTCCATAATTGAGTACATTGCAGACTTTACTTGCTTTCGAGGCTCGACTTGTAGTTGGACCAACTGGACCTGAGAGTTGTGCAAGTACAGTAGTGGCGAACAGAAGCCCCACAGACAATTCAAAGTTGATCGGTTTCATGCTGGAAAATCGAGAACGAAAACACGAGGACAGAATTGAAGACAGTGAGGAAGATTTGGAAAGTTTGGAAAGTGGTTAACTTTCTAAATTTTGGTAAAAGCCAATCGGGACTGCATCCATATATAACTATATAACCCCAGACATATCAGGAGGCTGATAACATATAGCCGAAACAACCGACACCTTTGGAGGAGGTAATCTACAACTGTAGAACTTTAATCGATTCGTTTCATGTATAAGCGGATTTCGATCCCATTCAAAAGCATAAAGATCTGACAAAAAAAAAACCACGAGTCATCCTTCGAGAAGATATGTTTCCAACCGAAGATAGGAGGTAAACATCAGAGCCTTATAGACTTATATGTTAAGAGGAATTGCAAGGTACAGATTCCAAGCGAGCCGCAAGCAGAGAATACACTTATCATGTCAATGAAGTGACGCAGCCTCATTTGGAAGATGAGACTATATTAGATATTTGAAAGTATAAAATGCGGGGTCAACAGAGATCTATAAAGTGAATATATTTGAGAGTGCGCAGCCAAGCCTCTGCAAATCTGTACGAATGTTGCCAATTGGTATACATCTCTGGAAATACAGAATATATAGAAATGAGAGGTGCCTCGGAAGATAGGACTGGAAGCTGGAGATTGGTTTGGAAAGCAACCCGTTGAAGAATGGGAATGGTGTTTGCTTGCTTGGGACGACGATTTTGATCGTGTAATATGGTCATGTGATCGACACGCTCAATCTTTAGCGGGATCGCGAATTCACGCGACGTGAAGTTGATTGACCAGCAACCTCTTTACTCCATTGAAACAACTGGTTTAGTTAAACACTGAGCAAAATTACTTTTAAGCCAATCTGCGGAATCTTTGGCCCTAGTTATTCGTCCCGGTATCCAACTGGGCTGTTATTACATTCTCCGGCGCATTCTCCTCGCGGGGGTACATTTTTCACCTTTTACCCAACTCTTGTACTCCGAAAATGCCTCCACGTAAGTGAATTTATTCTCAAGCTATATGTGGAGACACTCTACCATGCAAAATCTTTGCGAACCGGAGATATTGGCCAGTATAGCTTTATTCGCTTCGCATTGGCTCACCTTGCTACAGAACTTTCAGACGACGAAACCTCCGAAGTTGACCTCAGCGGCTCGGACGAAAAGGCAATTCCAATGAAGGGTGGCAAGAAATCAAAAGCGAAGCCAGTTGTGGTAGAAGAGGAGGACGTCGAGAGCCTCATGGTGGTGTCTGAGAACGATGACGACGAAGATGATGATGACGAACTTGGCGAAGACGAGTACGTTGCTCTACATATATGGCGGGATTCCAGATTGCTAACAAAGCTACCTACAGATACGTAGTGGAATCAATTAGAAATCATCTTGTTGATGAAGAAGTAAGTGTGCTGCCTCAAAACCCAATTAACTTTGTGCTAATAGTAAGGTAGACCGGCGAGCTAAGATTCCAAGTAAAATGGGAGGGGTATGATAAAGATGCAGATATGAGTTGGGAACCTGAAGAGAATTTGTTGTACTTGATCCCTTCTGGCTCACATTGTTTGGCTGACGATTTGAATTGCAGAGAAACCGCCTCGAAAATTCTCAACGAATACCTCGCATCCGTCGGTGGGAAGGAAGCAATCCTTGAAGCTTGGGAGGAGAAAAGAGCAGAAACAAAGAAGGGCAAGAAACGTGGCCGGGCCAGCGCCGGGAATCCACAAGCAGCAAACGGCACAAAGAGAAGCAAAAAGAACGGCCATCCGGCATCAGAGACCCCGCCAAGGAGCGCAACCAAAGCTGCATTTAAGCCACCATCTGGTTCTTGGGAGGACGATGTCGTTGGAATCGATGCCTGTGAAGGAGGGGACAACAGTGTGGTCGTGTATCTAACTTGGAAGGGCGGATACAAGACCCAACATCCTTTACACGCAGTATACAAACGCTGTCCGCAGAAAGTGAGTATCCTGAAAATACACCATTGAGAAACAGATATTGACCCTTACAGATGCTGCAATTTTACGAATCTCATTTGTTGGTAACCTCCTCACTGGCTTCCCAAAACTTTACTAACCAACTACTAGAGTCTTTAAGAAGAGTGATGAAACCTGAGAAATCGAGGGATGACTTACGGAGCCCAACCAAAGAGCTTGACTACCGGATATTATACCCACGAACCTAACTATTGAAGCTTTACGCTTGTGTCCTCCTTGCACACTTCCATAGCCAGAGAAGTCTGGAAAATCAGCGAACCCCAAGCAAAATATGCCCTCCCTGTTTCAACTACTAATAGACAACTCTTTTGTAAGTTTGGAATTTTCAACTGGTGGGAGGTGTTGAGAGCTAGCCCACGAGAATGAATAATTTCGAACCATATTAGCTGGGAAGGATTGTAGCATCTATATTTTATGCATGCACATAATGGATAAGATGATAGCATATGCAGAGTTCTTATATTCCAATTTTTATACCCTCTCTTTCTCATTCTCTCACACACAAACGGCTTTTTTGAGTACTTCTAGGCCTTCTTTTTTCATTCGTCAGAACTCAACTTCGTAGCTAGCCCAATTACCCCCTCCCCACCCCCCCAGCCTCTGCCCCTCTGAAATCTGGTTTTTCTTCTCAAATCCATCCCTCAACACCACCGGTCATCGGTCATCAGTCATCAGGCATCAGGCACCAGCCCCATCTCAAAAATATCCACGGACGAAAGTCAAATCAAGAAAAAGAAAAAGCACCTCATCTGAGGAAAGTAAGGGGTTTTACCGAAAAAGGGCGGCTGGGTGTGAATAAGCGAGATGGCCAACCAGCTCGTGGGAGCTCTCATTATGAAGATATTCATTCCCAATTCCCAATTTCCCCCAAAAAGAAAACACGAAACGTAAGGGGTGAAAGCTCTTTGAAAAAAAAAAAAGGAAAGGAAATCCCTTCAAAGCCTACCCTTTAAAAATAAAAAAAATAAAACAAATATAATAATTTAATAATGACAAGTAATATATCAATTTTGAGTTTTATTTTCTGTCAAAATTTATTCTTATTCTGTCAAGCTGTTAAAAAGGGACTCAGAGGAGAGGCTACAGGCTATGCAAAAAAAAAAGAAAGGGTTTTAGATTAAATAATAATAAAAAGATAAAAGTCGCTCATTTTTCGGAAAATCCGGCGAAGGAATTATTCTTCTCTTCTTCTGCAAAGGACATAATGTTCTTTCCCAAAATGCGGATCTTTTTTGGTTTGTTTTTTTTGGTGCGGTGTGTGTGTGTGTGATACAGAAAAAAAAATAACAACACCCCTCCCCACGTTAAAATGCATGAATGGTTTTTTTTTTCTGGCTTTTCCTTTCAAATCTCAAGAAGAGAGAGTTGAAAAGAAAGGAGATCAAAAAGAAAAAAGATATCATCGCTCGCTCGCTCGCTTCCCCTTTACATCGGTCCGCCAAAATATGAAGGAGATAGTGAAGGAAGAAGGAAGAAGGAAAAAAGGATAAATTTTATGAATCCATTCGAATTCCCGCTCGCTTTTATTTTCCTCTTAATCCCAGTTTCCCCCGTTACTGGTTCCATTTCCATTTTTGCCTGAGAAGCCGCCGCCGTGGAATCCGCCTCCGCCGCTAGTCGAAGCTGCGCTGCCATCTTTGACTGCCTTGAGAATCATGTCTTTAGCTTTCTCGACTCCGTCGGAGCTGCCAATGATCTCGATGGCCTCGTCTCGTGCTTTGTCTCCCTTGTCCCGTGGGACGGTGATCTTGCAACCCGTGGCTTTACGGATGCTGTTTACTTTACTGCCGCCTGAGCCGATGACGTATCTGTACGTGGTGGGGTCGGGTAAGATCAGGTAACCGGTTGTGGTGATCTTAAGCGCTTGTTGAATAGCTGCGTTGAGAGTAGCCGTGGCTTTGGTTACATTTTCAGGGGGGCCACGCAGCACCCAAGGAATTTCTCCATTAATGTTCGAATCCACATTGTCGACAGTCTTGAACGAGAATGCGTCTGCGACATCATCTGCATCGTCAGTGATTACAGGTAGAGCACCACCATTAGCGCGTACTCCTGATGGGGCGGCTTGCTTGGGTGGTGGTTCCTGGCCTGCGTGGTCAACTGTGACTTGGTGATCGTTGCGAAGTTTTCGGAAAAATTGACCGTTGTCAGAAATGGCCTGGTGAACTTTCCGAGGAACCTGGATCGTCACACCTTCCTGATCTTTGATGAGTTCGAGAATGTGATTCTTAGCCTTCTCAACATCGGCAGGTAAGCCAGTAATCTTGATACCTGTCTGAGCGGCTTCTTTCTTAGGTATGTCGATTGAAACCTTGAATTTCGCTTCTAGACCCTTCTTCGTTTCTCCTCCGTGGCCGATAAGAGACCGGTGTTTGTTTGTTGCAACATCGACGGTCTCGGTAGTTTGGTTCTCGCGCTCAGATACAATTTCTAGGATTCTTGCAATGATCTTGTTCACCACGTCTGCTTTTCCTTCGACTTTAATAACGTTCCCTTCGGATTCTGCCTTGGGGAATTGGACAGTCCTATTCGAGTCCTTAGATCCTCCAGCTTGAGTAATGATATTATTAATGGTAGAACCTGGTTCGATTAGTACAAATTTCACATCCCTAGCACGAGAATTGGCTTACCTGAAGGACCAATTAAAGCCCTGTGGTATTTCTTGTCTACCTCCAGGGTCTTTGTGATGGTCTGGTCAAAGACATCTCTCTTTTCTGCAATCAACTTCTTCGCTTGTGCTACTTGAGACTTTGTGCCTTTGATTTGAATTTCGACTCTGGTGGTTGGGTCTTTTGTGTCTCTGGCATTAGGAATGTCGATTCTCGCACCAGTGGTTTGTCGGATCTCATCCATTTCTCGCCCACGCTGGCCGATTAACGAAGGGATCTGACTCGCTTGTACGGAAACGACTTCCGTGAATGAGTTATCCTTTAGATATTGCAGAAGAGAGAGAATTTCGTCTCTTGCCTCATCTGCACCCTTCTTGGGTCCTTTGACAATCACCTCATCAGGCTCCTGGTCACGACGTGGGCCTCTTCGGCCAGCATCACTCGCGGCATCTGCATTCGACGAATCATCCCTTGCAGACTTTGCCGAGCGAGGGAAATGAATTTGAACCTTGTATCTTGTCTGGAGCTTGTTGATCTGAGCACCTTGCGCCCCGATAAGCTCACGATGGAACTTAGGTTCGACTTTGAGAACATAAGTTGTCTCATCAGCCCATTGTCTTCCAAGAGCTGATATGTGAGCTTTGGCTTCCGCCGATTTGGCTTTCGGGCCCGTCAACTCTACCATCCCATCATTGACCTTAATATCAACATCAAATTTCTCACGTAATTCTCCAATGAAGCTTCCTCCTTTCCCAATGAGCTGGTTGGCATGCTTTTGGGGGAATTCAAAGGTTGTCTTGAAGTCACGTTCCTTTTCGTCTTCGATCGCCTGTGCTACGAACTCCTCAACCTTGGCAGTCAAAGCCTCAACCGCGGGGGCAGGGCCTTGAAGGGTGACCAGAGTACCAGTGCATTTTGCTCGTACCGGAATCTCGTCTGAGCTGCGATTTTGCTGCTCCTTTCTAATGAATGCTTCACATTTCTTATGGAATCTAAACAAATTAGTAACTATCTAAGACAAACGGGGGTTGAACATACTTTGCAGGTACATCGATCGATTTGCTCTCGATTTGAGCTTGCTTGCTAATAATGTCTAGAATGTGCTTTCGAGCATCTTCGAGCCCTTGCTGGAATGCTTGAATCTCTTGAGGAGTAGGTTGCCCTCGAGGGACTTGGTAGTCAGATTCCATTCTACCTTCTCCTTCAAAAACAAGGAGAACCGGTGACGTAGAACGAGAAGGATGAGGAAACACCATGTGGACACCGTAATCTCTCTTCACTTGAGGGCCAATGTCTCTTCGGAGGTGTGGATGGAAAAAAGAGTCTACAGGGACGGTTGACATTCGAGACGGAGGATGAGCGCTGATAATATTGTTAATCTCGGTTCGTGCTCTGATCGAGTTTTTATTATCCCGAACAAAGATTTGCCACGTTCCTGCGTCCTCGGGATCATCTCGTGTCATAATATAGGCGTCATGGAGAGCCTCGATCTTCTCAATTTGGTTGCGGTCGTGTAAATACTGGGTAAGGCTCCGGGCATGAGCCTTGGCACCTCCTGGAGCATTTTTGTGCTGCCGTGATATGTCAAGGTCTGAGCGGTTCCAGCCTCCTGCTAATTCAATGGCATATTCTTTGGCTGCCTCAAGCTTATCACTGGGCCCGACAAAGGTGATTGTTTCTTCATCAGTAGGGCCAGGGAGAATCACAGAACAGCCGGTCTTGGTAAAGAACTGGTTGGCTGGAACACCACGGTCTCCAATAACAAACTGATGCTCTACCTTTTCAAGAGGGAGCTGATCAACTGTTAGTTGCTGCCGCAACTCTGCAGCCAACTGTGCTATCTCTGCACGAACCGCTCTGATTGCGGCACGATCACCGTCAAGTATGATAGGATTATGTTCCTCGGCATCAAGGAAGACAGGAGGTTGGCCCGGTTGAGGAATTTGAGGGGGAGGCTGAGATCTCCAAGTGTAGTATGGTGGGATTTGGATTTGAACACCGTGTGCCTTCTCTAGCGCTTCCGCCCTCGGCCCAGCGATGAAAGGGTAGAATTCTGCTGGGACTGAGGAAAGTCTGCTGGTCATCGTAGCTGAACGTTCGTTGGCAATTTTGTCAATCTCCTTCCTTGCCATGGCGATTGCAATTGGGTTTCCTTCGACAATCACATCGATCAGATCTTCATCGTCGATAGTAGTGGGGGTTTGTGGCTCCTCCTTTGGTATTTGAATCCGTGCCCCAGTTGACTCTTGAATTGATTTTATGGTTGATCCTCCTTTCCCTATAATATGTGCTCTTGCAGACTTGGGGATGGAAACTCGGGAAGCGGTCTATATACATGTTAGTTTGGCGGTATCTTGAAGAGAAGATAATAAACTAACCTTGGCTCCAATTTGTGCTCCCAAATCTCTAATGGCCTGCTGCTTTACAGCATCTCGTTGATTGCTCATTTCTCTGAACTCTAAAACACCACCTTCTCCAGTTTTCATAGTGATATTCGTTCTTAATTTTTTATTGATATCCTTCAAGATGTCTGGCAACGGCTTCTTCAATTGGTTGCGGGGCAAAACCTCTTGCTTTTGCAGAACGAGCATTGGAGCTTGAATCTGCCCGGCCAAAGATTGAGGTGCAACTCTCATGGCTGGCTGGCTTGCCGAAGCTGGCGTGCTCAGTCCAGACGGAGGTGTCGCCGAGCCATTCGTGGATATGCCATTTGCTCCGTTGGTGGCAGGTTTCTTTGCAACCCAGCTTGGGGCGGCATATGCAGGCTGGGCAGGCTTCGGGGCGCCCCCTAAGCCGGGGAATAGCTCATGCGATTGCGTGTCCAATAGTGGTTTATTCTCCTTCGCTGCTGGTAATTCTTCCTTTTGCTTTCCTGCAGCTTTTGCCGACATAGGAGCCACCCAGACAGGAGCCGCGGCAGGTTCTTCTGTGGACTCCAAAATGGTATTGGCCGACGGATGTGGTCTCTCCTTTAGATCCTCCTCGTCCGGAACGTCCTCAACTTCAATATGATGCGCTTCTTGATGTTTCTGCATTAGAATTTGGGCGGCTGAGAGAGGATTGCTTCCAGCATCAATGCCATTCTGCGTAGAGGTATTGGCGGACGCCATGATGCAATTCGAAGTTATTGTGAGGGAGTGACAAGAGCAATGAATATACGGAGAAAGAGGTGGAATGTACACCAGTCGAAATTGAAATCCGTCTGGAATTGGGAAGTCAGAAAACTCGCCGGATAGTATGCTCAACAAGGAGATATAACAGACCTTCAAGTACTGAATCAATGGAGACAGTATAAGTGGATTTTGAAGGTCAATTAAACCGTAACAGGGCGTGACGTTTTTAAGGCCACGAACACGAATCGATGAGGGCTTGCTCCTAAATTCTAAGGAGTTGCATAGAGGGCAATTTGCGAGATGGAGTCCGAGAGGTAACCGAGAGATGGAGAGAGAGGGTAGGGCGCATGCAATGGCCGAACCAAAACTTTCGAGGGTGGAGTGGTGAAAGACTGTATGTAGGTAACCTTTTCGGATGGAGAGAGCTTTGCAAAAGAGGTGGCTCGCTTAAATTTAGGCCGATGGTGGAGACATGAGGGTTCACGTCAAAAAAGGTCAAGCATGGGTTGGGATAGGAGAGTTTTAGAATTGGCTTGTGTTCCCGCCGGCGTTCATAATCCACTGCCCAAAAAGTGAAGGGGTCGAGACCAAAGAGAAACGAAGCTACTGTTCCCGCCCTTGCTCCATTGTCAACAATTGTTATAGAGAACTGTACAGTCTATCACATATTACTGGAGTACCTCGATACGAACCCGCCCCACCAAGAAATGTAAATGCTTGAGCCGAAGGACTCACGTGATATGATTATATAATTCGACAATAATTCGATCATCAAGTTATCAACTTGGGGAACCCGGGCAATAGAGGTAACTCAGCATTCATATCCGGCTTTGCTATCGTCTGAATTGCCACGCGTGAAGAGGCTTAGTGGTTCCGGTATGTGATGACGCCAGAGACGATGGAGAGCGTATCGGGGCTGTGGGTAAAAGATGACACAGGCTGATGTATCGCATCGCAACCCCGTCATAATATCCAAGAGAGATGTTGGAAGCCTGACAGAACTTTCGAGAAATGCAATTCCATCAGACCTGCAGAAAATGCGGCCTCGTATCAACACACAAAACTGAGGGCTTCGTCACCGCCCAGTTTGAGATCGAGGAGAAGGGAGTAAGTGGTACGAGAGTTTCGGAGGTGGTCAGGTCGGAACCTCGAAAGTGACTTTCACGTGTGTGTCCTGGGAGTCGATCAGACATGGTAGCACCAACCGTTCGCCTTAAGCCGATGTAAATCCCAAGGCTTTTCCTGGAAGGTCGTCGATGTTTGACAAGCCTTCCGAAGACTCGAGACAGATCGGGGACACCACACGGTCCAGCCGGTGGAGCCTTATATGGAGAAGAATTTGGCACCACAGGGTTTCCATGACAGCGGCGGCCGGTGCCACGGCCTGAATCGGTGGATTAATTATTATTAACACCTCTATCCCCGGCCCGTATTTCTTTATATTTTGGTCATTATATGGGAGGGGGAAACATGGGATGATTTTTGAAGATATGACAACTCGTTCTGCGGTCTCTGGCCACCACCTGTCACAAGGCTGAGGTGGGATGGTACAGTTAGGGACGGAAACGTGTCAATAGTGGCTGATGAAGGTTTTTGTTCAGTGGACCCGGCAGTTTTCCCGACCCTGATGCTTCGGCGAGACGTGACAACGGGCACTGGGGGTAGAGGGTCGGATGCAGGAACACGGTGTCACTGTGTCATTTTCAGAAATGTACTGTACCATATTGTACTGTATGGTAAGTATACAATGTCGAGATGCATTCGGATGTTGTGTTGTGAACTGGCATGCAAATCACTATGGCTTGGCTGTTCAGGGCCTACGAAATACTATTTATATGGCTGGTCCGTGACGAATTGGAAGGATCCCAAAAGTCACACAAATATAATCCTTCCACCACCAACGGAATTGGTGATAATTGAATGTTGTATGCCGAATGATCCGCATTTAGCTTTGAAGGAGCCGGACAAACAGCTGCGGCGCATCACAGCTCCCGCGAAAGCTTCCAGAAACCGGACGAAGACGTCAAAAACCCAGGGAAGACACATAGTACGTATCTTTGGGGAATGTGGGTTGGGCCAATGCAGCTATGCAAACGAGGGAGCGTGCAGCAGACCTTGAATCTTGCTTCCTGCAGAAACTGGTATGGCCTGGCGGGATGCTAGTAACATCACTTACTTCTTGGGCTATAATTGGAGAGCTGCGAAGTGAGTTGCGCCAGTAATTGAATGCCAACGAGAGACAGGATCAGGACTGTAGATAGCGGCTGCATGTACCGTACGTACAGTGCGGTATGGTGTAGGACAGTAAAAATACACAGGCAATGAAAACCCGGAGAAGAGGTGGGCAGTGGTGGTGATACCTGACCTGTGCTGTAGATGCAGACTTGTATGCAGACTTGAGACGAAGGTCACTCCAAAAGTGTCCAGTTTCTTCTTGGGGCGATCTTGGAGAAACTGGACGGTATTATTGTTGTCTCATTAGATTAGTCGCATTGCTTGCACACATGGGCCGTGTCCAAGAGCATCCAAAAGCATCCAAACCAAGATTTAGTGCCGTGTTAGATCGTGGTGTTCTTGGGGTTGAGAGGACCGCCCTGGACAATATTAAGCCACGTCAACCTAAGCTCATAGGGCAGAGAGCCAAAGCGGAAAAATAAAGAGAGAACAAAGCAAAGAAAGAGAAAAAGAAAAGAGATAAAAGATAGAGAGTATTTGGAGACGGGAAGACCAGGGTAGGGGTATGGTATGACATGATGGTGCTTTAGCCGGGACGCCTTTGGTGGTTGGACAGTGGACGGTTGACGTTGGCGGCGGTCGATAGAGGGAGGACAGAACAGGATAGGACAGCACTGTACGTTTTGTAGTGTAGTATAGTATAGCATAGTGTAGTGTAGTATAGTGTAGTAGTGAGGACGTACTGTCCAGTCCTATATAGTAATGATTTGACCGCGACGATAACCTGATACTGATATTGATAGCTGTCGGAGAGGATTGGATCAGATTGGATTGTCGAGCACGCAAGATACTTTTTTTCTCTGGTCTTTTAGGACCCTGTCTCTTCTACAGATGTCTATGCTCAAGTTCATGCTCTTGTTTATGTTGATCTCCATGTCCATGTCCATGTTCCCAATCCCATCCCATCCCATCACAGCCTCCCCGATTTGAGTCGAGTCTCCACACCCGTTGCTGCCACCCAGTCACAGCCCTGTGGTGTTATTCGTAGCCAATACTGACGCTGCACTCCCAGCGATTTTCCCGTGGGCGACCTACAGTTGCAGTATAGAAACTGTGTTATTGGCACCGAGGGCGTTCGTGGCATCCCCCCATCCCCAGCCAGAGGCTGTACAGTACAGGAAAGGACACATTTGGATGCGACTTAACTGGACTCGGACAACGTCGACATTGACCTTTGCATTGCATCTTCGTTCGACCCTCGACTTTTCTCAAGTTTCGACCTCCAACTTTCGAACTTGCAACCTCCAACCTTCTGGATTGTGGTCGTCGACCTCGGTCTGATCGACATCCTGCCGCGTGCCCTGTCCTGTCTGGTCCTGTCCTATCCGTGGAATCATCCAACCCTCCCAACTGGTCTGGTCCTGTCTGGCCCTATCCTATCCTATCGTATCCTCTCCTCGACTCGACCCTCGCAAAACTCACCCCCCCCTCCATTATCCCTCGCCGTCATCTATTTTGCTCTGCTTTGCACAGCTCGACTTTGTACAGCTTGCCGGGTCGTCGTACTGTTCTGTCCGTTCGTTCCTACAATCCATCCCTCTTTCTTATCCCTTCCCCTCCCATTCCATCCATCAACCCCTCGCCAGCCCTGAGACTGCTCCAGCGTCTGAATCCAGGCCGCGCTCCGCCACCGGGAATTTACTCTGGTCGGCCTATTCCCGCCAGTTTGACACCTGCAGCCTTCAACTGGATGGCCAAAGTATATCTATCGGTTGATACACAGAACGGTCTTCCCGCAGCCGCCAATTGCCAGATTGCCGGTGTGATTGGGCGCTGGCTCGAAGCGCACGTCGAAACATTGCCGCAGCTTAGAACACCTTAACCCGCATAGTACAGATTCATTCCGTTTGAGCCTTGAGCCTTGAGGCCAGCTCAGGTTGGGTCAGGGTGACGGTGCAGTGCAGTCAGTGCAGTGCAGCGCAGTGACCGAGCCAGAAACGGAGACGAGACGTCAACCATACATACCATATACCAGATCATAACATGGAAGAAATAAAAACAACGACCCGGCGTCTGACCAAGAAACCACCGCCCGGAAGTCTTGCTGCCGCGAACAGTCGCGCCGTCGATGGGCGAAATAACGACAGCCAATCCCTTCATAGTCAGCGAAGTTCTGGAAGCCTTCAACGAGCCCCCTCCGCGCCGCACCCCAGATCGCAATATCCTCACGGCCATACTCGCACCACGACATCTCCCAACGTCGCCGCATACGCTTCCTCGAATTCTTCTCTCGAACGCCAAGCTTCTGGTCCGTCGCCAGTCCTGGCGGGCTCCGAATTTGTCGCGCCTGCGGGCCCCGGTGGAGGACAGGTGAATGCCAAAGCCAACCCAAGTGCCAGCTCAAGCTCCACGCGTCCACTGAGTGAGAAGACATCGCAAGAATTCATCGGAGCTCCCTTTGATGG
Source organism: Haplographium delicatum (assembly GCA_037952705.1). NCBI lineage: Eukaryota > Fungi > Ascomycota > Leotiomycetes > Helotiales > Hyaloscyphaceae > Haplographium > Haplographium delicatum. The sequence goes on from JAPZPC010000007.1 coordinate 203,764, forward strand.
GTCAAGCATCCTGAGCCACTTGGATTCGACCAAGGCATCAGGTTATCAGAACTCTCTGCGTCGCCCCCCCCCTCCGCCACTATCACACACAACTTCTGACCCGCGTGGCATGGCGAGCCCCCCTTTGCGACAATCCGCAAGCTTCTCTGCAGGAGACAAGATGAACGAAAAGGCCCCCCCTCGAATTGGAGAGAATCAACTAATCAGTCCCAAGCGCTACTCGGATGAGACCAAGGAGCCCAAGCCGGGCGTCATCAGAAAGAAGTCTGGTTTCTCCGGCTTTATGAATAGTATTGGCGTAGGATCACCCCGCGGCGTCAAGATATCAGCCCCAGAGAATCCGGTTCACGTCACTCACGTCGGGTATGATAATCAAACGGGACAGTTCACGGTAAGATTGTTCTGGCGATGATGGGACATAACGCGTTGGCTGACTTGTCTAGGGCTTGCCAAAAGAATGGCAGCGGATGATCAATGATAGTGGCATAACAAAGAAGGAGCAAGAGCAGAACCCTCAGGTGGTTGTAGACATCGTTGGATTCTACAAGGAGAATACGGACAAAGGAGGAGACGAGGTCTGGGATAAGTTTGAGAATGCAAAAGTTCCAGAGCTGCGCGTCGGAACGTCGACACCAGCTCCTCCCCTCTCACCGGGTTTCCTGAATACTCCCAATTATGGTTCTATGACGAGTCCTCCAGCAAGCCCTAGGTTCCCAGCAAACCATGAAACGAGCTTCGAGAATCCGAGATCCCCCCCACCTGTCCCACGCCCAGGAGGTCAACCCGCTGGCATGGCTCTTCAAACCAAAGATGTCAATGGACTCGTACCAACGAGACCCGCACCAAGACCACCTATAGCATTCCCAGGACCAACTAGAGCCGCTCCGCAACCTCCCATGGTGGGCAAAGATTCTGGAATTGGTATGCCACGTCAAAGTGAAGATTTACCAGCTCTTGCTTATGTTCCACCAACCCAACCAGATTCTGCGCCGCTCCTTCCTGAGGAACATCGATCACGATCCAACTCTCGAGCAAACGGTGTCTCCCCATATGCAAATTCGGTTCAAGTTGCTTCTCCCCCAACGGTTTACCAGCAACAATTTATGCAGCAGCAACAAGAGAGTGCATTACAACAACCCCAAAAGATTGCCCTCAATCGCGCCCCCAGCAATCGTCAACCCCAGCAGCCCACACCTCCTACTCCCCAAGGCCAATTCCCACAACATCCCAATTTGAACGGCATTCCACATCCTAGTCAACAAGTCCGAGCTGGTCCTGGACCTCGACCAAGACATCGGCCAAGACAAAGCACGGGTATAGACATTGTGGCACGACTGAAGCAGATATGCACCGAGGGTGATCCAAGAGATATTTATAACGATTTGACCAAGATCGGTCAGGGAGCTTCTGGAGGTGTATTCACAGGCTACGAGAGAGGTACAAACAGATTGGTTGCCATTAAACAGATGAATTTGGAACAACAACCAAAGAAGGATTTGATCATCAACGAGATCATTGTCATGAAGGAGAGCTCGCATCCAAATATTGTCAACTTTATCGACAGCTTCCTAGTAGTCGGAGAATTATGGGTGATTATGGAATTTATGGAAGGTGGAAGTTTGACTGATGTGGTCACATTCAACATCATGACAGAGGGACAAATAGCAGCCGTTTGCAGGGAAACATTGAAGGGTCTTCAACACCTGCATTCAAAGGGTGTCATACATCGAGACATCAAGTCAGATAACATTTTACTGTCTATGGAGGGTAATATCAAGCTGAGTAAGGACTCCTTTCTTTCCTTCCGAGCAAACCGGAATTTGACTAACTGTAACTCTAGCTGATTTCGGTTTCTGTGCTCAAATCAACGAAGCCCACAATAAGCGGACAACGATGGTTGGAACTCCATACTGGATGGCCCCCGAAGTTGTTACCCGCAAGGAATACGGCCGCAAGGTGGACATATGGTCGCTAGGAATTATGGCTATTGAGATGATTGAAGGCGAGCCACCATACCTAACCGAATCACCACTTCGAGCCCTTTATCTGATTGCAACAAATGGAACACCGGCAATCAAAGACGAACATGCGCTCAGTCCCGTATTCAAAGATTTCCTATATTTTGCACTGAAGGTAGACCCCGAGAAGAGAGCTAGTGCTCATGATTTGCTACGCGTATGTTTCCCCCTTCCTTTCTCCCTCAATCCAGACCCGTTTACTAATGAGTCCAAAGCACGATTTCATGAAGCAGTGTGCAGACCTGATCCAGTTAGCACCTCTCGTACGCGCAGCACGCAGCGCCAGGGCACAAGAGAAAGCTCAAAAGGCGGCAGCGTCATGATCCCCAAATCTTCTTGGATGAAAAAGACATATTCTCTCCACTTTCAGAAGAAAGCAGAGATTCATAAGAGAAAATTAAAGTTAAATACACCTCACCTCTCACATACACACTATGATACTCTAGGCGGCGTAGTCTCGATCAAAAGCACAGTCATGTTTTACTTCACTACAGCGGATGGTACGGTCAGATCAATGATTGAAAGACAAGCAAAGCAAGCAAGCAAGAAAGAATAGCGAGCGAGCGAAGCATGGGCGTTCTGTGGCGTTTATGGATTTTTCAATCAGGGTGGAAGGAGAGTCTATAAACACCACCTTAACTATTGACCGGTGAAGCCTTTTCTTGCTTTGTGATGTTTTGATATTTGTTCGTTTTCTGTATTGGATAAAAATCCTCCCCCTTTCTTCTTCTTGTTCGGAACACTTTTACACACGGTTGCATGGGATCTGACTGGACGGAAGGAACCATGGGTGGAATGAATCATGGATGGAAATATTAAATGCGGAAAAGAGAGAGCCATTCAAAGGATGTATGCATGCATACAAATAACCCATCTTTGATATCTGGGAGGGAGAGGTGAATGATGTCATTTGAAAGGCTCTTTTCTTTTATGATGGACATCCCCATTGAGAGGGAATGATAAAATAAGGGCGACCATCTGGGGATTTTTTTTTTGTCTGGAGGGGATCGGAGGTGGAGGTGGAGGTGGGTGGTTTGGGGCTGGGCTGGGAAACCGTGTGTGATAGCAAGCATACAAGCATATCTTCACAGGGAAAATGACACTTGTACGGAATTGAACTTGCCCAATCCGGAAATATCGGAATGAAATAAACCTCATTTTAAGAAATTCTTTTTTTCTTTCTATTTTTAATTATTCCTTTTTAAAGAGTGGGTCAAGAAGAATCCATAAGGGTCTAGATTTGAGAAATTCCAAAGAACCCAAAAAAATCAAGATTCGAGAGAAAGATTTCAGGTTTTTTTTGCTCCTTCTCAATATGAAATTTTTTTGTAACAGAACAACGGCCTCTCCGAACTTCTCTGACATCACCTCCTAACAATCAAATAAATTGGCCCTCCCAAAAACAAGCTTTTCACAATGGGAGGCGATGCTTACATACATGACCTACGTTGCGCTACGTACCGTACAAACTTCCCGAATCCCGAGAATTTAAAAAATGGCTGCTAAATCCGGAGTGGAGTGGATTAAGGTGGAGTGCAGTGGAGTCGAGTAGTGTAAAAGTAGTGCCGTGTACAGGACAGTAGTGCCGTGTAGGGTAGAGCCACAAGTAGAGTACAGAATACGGATGCCTGAAAAAGGACAGGGCCTGAGGGGGGGGAAAAATAAAAATAATATCGCTTCCTAAATGCAATCTTTATTTCCCTCTTAATGTTAAGTTATTTATTATTCATTATTTATTATTTTGTTGAGTGATTGAATTTCTCTTATGTCAGAGCTTACTTTTACCGTACACCTCGACTAAGGTTTGGGTGAGAAAGGGACCAAAGAAAAAAAAACCGACTGATTACATTTCTGGCGTGGCGGAAACGAAAAGCCGGGACATTAGACAAGACAAGGGTTCCGAGACCCTTATTTTGCATGGGCGCTTACCTGTACGAGTCCCCTAGCAGTACCGATCATCGTTTGACGAACGGGGGGGGGACGAAGGGGGGAGGGGTCAGCCGAGGCTACCCTTGGTTCGCAACCACTCCATACGATACGATATAGGGGGGCTGTGTGGTGGTCATATGTCTACGTTTTCTGGCTTTTTTGAGCTGGTCTTGATAGGTTTTCAGGTGATGTTGGGATTTTTTTCGAGAATCGCCTTGCCGCGGGGAGGAGAGGGGATGGGGTTGACTGAGTGTGTGTGTGTGTGAGTGAGTGAATGTTGGGTTGGAAATAGAGTGAGGTGAATTTATGGCTTGATTTTCTTTAGGGCTGTTTGCTAGGGATGGGTTTTCCCTTTTTGGGGCCCGGGAGAGCATGGGTAAGGAGGGGGATATTCTCACTAGGAGGGGTGTGAGCTCTTTTATGATGGATAGGTTGGGTAGCGTAATGTGGTTTTGGGAAAGGCTATTTGTGTAAGTGGGTCTTAGAGGCTAGGGAGAAGAGATTTGAAGCTGTTAGTTTATACTTGGCTTGTTGGGGCAATATATATTGTAGGGGATTTAGCTGTTGCTGAGTTGAATTGTTGATATGTGAATTATTTGTCGTACGGTATAGATCTAACTCCCATTTAGTAACGGAGAATGTTCAACTGAGAATTAGTGACAAGATAATTAATTTCCTGTTGCAGATTCGAGGTATAATTAGTAGTATCAGATATCGCTTTTATAGAATTTTAAAGTCTTCACACAATGGAAAAGAAATAGACTCTTCAACAATATTATATTCAAATGCAATCCGCCTGGAATAATTCCAAGAAATGCAACCGTCTCAGAAACGCCCTGCTACCAAACCTTAACCAGCCGCTAAAAAAGGAAGAAAAGAACCAGTGCCTTGTAAAATACAGGATGATGTTTCGGCACCATCATCAGAATATTGAGAAACCCTTATCCTGGCTGCAATTCACATTATATCCCATCGGACCAATCCATCTCAATATCTTTAATAACGACTAGTAAAGACTGTAACCACCGTCAATCAAAACGTTGGAGCCAGTCATGAAGCCAGAGGCGTCCGAGGCAAGCAAGACAGCCAAACCGTTCAAGTCATCGACAGCACCAAGACGACGTTGTGGGGTCAAAGACTTCCAGATCTTCTTCTGGGCGTCGAGGGCAGGGACATTGTTGAGGGCGGTATCCATATAACCTTGGTTTTGTTAGAACATGATCATGGTTGGAAGTCGAAAGTCAAATCAGGAGACTTACCTGGAGAGATACAGTTCACGCGGATGTTATACTTGGCCCATTCAGCAGCAAGAGATTTGCCCAAGTGGACAACACCAGCCTTAGAAGCGTTATAGCAAGATTGTTCTTGAGGATAGTTCACAATGCTTCCAGACATGGATGCAATGAAAATGATCGAGCCAGGCTTTCCTTCAGCCATGAGAGCTTTGCCGACAGCTTGTGCCATCATGAAGGAACCAGTCAAGTTGATATCGATGAGACGGCGCCACATCTCCAGATCGTACTTTTCGGCTGGGATGTTGGAGCTGAAAATAGTTAACATTTGTTATTCACTAACGAAAATGGGAAGTGCAAGAAATGAAAATTGATGGATTATCCTGATCAACTGTAGAGAAGAATGCTAAGAATATTAGATGGGGAAAGACTTACTCAGCGATACCTGCAGAGTTAATCAGAACATCAGGTGCTCCGTATTTCTCCAAGACTGCCTTCATTCCACTCTCGACGGCACCAGCGTCACGGACATCCACTTTGAAGAAATCGACGGGGATAGTGGAGCCAGTTAATTTGTGCAATTCGGCGGCGGCCTCGTCGCCAAGCTCTTGGTTGGCATCAAAGAGAACCATATTCTTAGCACCTGCTTCGATACAGGCTTGGGCGATTGAGTTTCCCAAACCACGAGCGCCACTATATAACAAAATAGGTTAGAGCCGATTTACTTTTGATATAAAAGAGTTCTATAAAAAGATGGCTTACCCAGTAACAACAACTGTCTTTCCCATGAGACTCATCTTCTGCATAGTTGCGGGCATGCTCTTGTAGGTTGACTGGACCAAGGGGTTGACCTTTGTGGAGACATCTTCACCAACGATAATGGTGGATCGCTGGACCTCACCGTCAGCGTACGAAGACGTAGGGACCTCCTTTTCAGCAATCACCTCGGGTGGGGTGCAAAGCCTTGTTGAGTGGGTGAAAGTAGCTCTGGCAACCTTAGGGAAGGAGGCTCTGGCAACAGGGGCTGCGGCCCTGGTACCACGAACGATAGATCGAGCAAACATTTTGAAAGTGTAAATAAAGTGGTTGTGTTGTGAGAATATTCAAGGAGTATTAGAAACCGTGTTAGAGGGCGTTGTGGGAAAAAAAGTCAATTGACTTATAGGGCTGTGGTGGTGTGAACCGTGGCGAATGTGGCAAAGTGGAACTTGTAGAGGGAAGGTGCTTCTCAAAGAGCGAGATCCGTCCCTTTTGTAATCAAAGTGTCCAACCGACCCAAATTCAAATTAAATCAATTCACTGAATTCCTTCTATTTTCCTTCGGTTCGCTTTTGATTACAGTCTCAACCGATTCGAGTTGTTCGACAAGAGTTTAGCCTGGGCTCGACTTGTACGTCTAAGAGATGAGGATAAAGTCTAAAGTGATACTGCAATGGTATTAGCATCGACATTCCTCAACGATACAGAGCTCTGATACTAACCTAAAAAAGGGACAAGGCAAATGCTGTTGCAGAAGATATTCTCTTGATATTGCCCAAGGAAAATGCTTTTGTGTTGAGAAAGTGGATTCGACAAGCTGCTGAACGTTGTACGGAGGTGCACAAGTATGGTCCAACTCTGGCTCTAAGGCAAGAAAGTTATAAGAGCGAAATCGAAATATATACTGATGGCAAACAGAAGTAATCCAGCTCTTGGTCTTCCTATTACTCTCAAGTACGCCTTCTATCTAAACAGATATCAAGTCTAGTGCTAACAAACAAGAGAAAAAAGTCTTTGAAATCACAAATCCCTCAACTTATGGTCGTCAAGAGGGGAATATATTAATGGATTAAGGACGGGAAGAATAGTCAGGCGACGAGGTCTTTGTAGGGGGCGCTGTTTCGTAACTGTCACGAGGTTGCAAAAGACGGCGGAAAGGAGACCAGACTGGAAATAAACGCCGTTCAACGAGACACGACACAAATGCTTTTTCGGATGAAGCCCGAGAGAAGGGGGAAACAAAGAGGAACCTGGAGATTCGTGGGGAGAATAATCAAATGGTGGACACAAGATGGGGGAACAAGAGAAACAGAGGGGGGGCAAGGAGGCTGCACCACCTTTTCAAGAAAAATCTGGCGTCAGATAACGCCTCCCAGATTACACAGCAAATGTCAAGCGCTTTCTTACAGGGGAGCTACCGTTAGCCACTGTAAGTCTTCTCAATGTCCGTGCTGAGGTGCAGACCACACCCTGAGGGCTCTCCGAAAAAGCCTGCGGCATGCCTGTGGATGCATATTTGGTTGCACAGTCTAGCCCGCCGAAAGACACTATTGAAGCCGGGACCAGGATGACGGAGCCGGGGATTATGCTGGGCCAGCACCGGGGCCCAGAAATGCTCCAGGGCCCAGTGCCTTCAGGGCAGGTCCAGGAGCACGAAACTCGTGGAGCCGTGGGGGTCTATAAAAAATCTGAGTTGCAGACGACGTCGCAGAGACGAGGCGGTCAGAGGCGGTGTGATACTCCGCACATCTTCCGCCGGGAAGGCCACCTGAAGCCCATGGTACCTTTAATTCGATTGCTAATACGGGATGCTCTGTGCACCAAAGTCGATCAGCTGCCACGTCGAAATGTACCACAGCAGTCTTCGGCGTGTCAATTCTCGCTGTCACAACCAAGGAGATCAAACCAGCCGGCTGACGACGTGCTGGCGGCGCCGTGTCCTCCGTAATGTCTCGGATCATTCTGTGGGAGATTCGTTATGGATCTGTGTTCTGGGACCTGGGATTTGGAGGATCGGGACCACTGGAAGGGCTGGCCAACGGGCACCGTCGAAACGTACATGTGGAACAGCGAGATGCAATAATGGTGTACTTGTAAACTTTACGTTACAGTAGCTGGGCCGATCTGATACGCAGGGTATTTTTTTTATTATGGAGCTCTTCCATACGAGAGGGACAGCAGATCTTCGGCTTCGATACTGTGCCTCCAGGCTTTTCCAGACTTCGAAGCGCTGGTCTTCATTGAGAGGGTTGGCACCCATTTCGGATCGCCGGCCGAGCACCGGCCTCCAGGCAGCCTCCTTAAGAAAAGCGGTACTGCTACTTCCACGACTTTCATGTCCGACATCACCACCGGCGGTGAGTGGATAAAATCTGCGAGACTCATTAAAGTTTCAAAGACATTCAAGCCTTCAAGGCCTCTGAATATCCCCACGCTATTTCCTAAGCAGGCTTGAGCGTGCAGAAAACCGTCATCTGATGCGCTGAAAAAGAGCGTTTAATTACCGCCAGCGGAAGGTTGCTTTTTGTTGAAGTCCGGAAGGAGGCTTCAATGTGGCACTTTTTGGCGTGCGCTCTAATAATCATACTGTGCCGAATCAGTCAGTCCTCCGAGCTGGGAGAGCTGCACTGTGCCACTGTACTTTCAGGTGCGAGAGAGTCATTGAAAATCCAGCCGCCCCAAGGCTCGCTTGGGCAAGCCTTCTAGAACAAAGAAAAACTTCCCTGTTCTGAACCGTTTCGAGGATTTAAGTTTAAGCCTTCGGTGTTGGGGCTTCATTGCCTCTAAGGGGATAGTTCCCTCCCAGATCTCATGGAATTCCTGCTAGCGAGAATCCAAATTTATCCCTCCCCCCACTGAGTGTAACCCAGCTTCTGACTCGTGGCGATCACTAATTCTTTCCACAAAGCTGTCGATATTTTCATCTTTTCATGTTTATTCTCCTTCCAAATCTTTTTTCTTCTTTTCACGAGCAAATGGATAACTCGCCGCAGTCGTATCATCGTCCCTCCCAAATCGATCTTATTATTGCACGATCTTGGGTTAAATTGGATACTCTCGCCCGAAAAATGCGATAGACAATCAAAGGGCCAAAAAGTTGGCCGGTTTTTGCTGCAGGTCATCGACAGGGAACGAGTGTGACAAAGACGCAGGTTTCTTCTAACAATGGGGGTACGCTTGAAAGTAGGCTCGGCGTTATCAAAAAGGTGCAATGCAGTGCATATAACCTTACAAACTTCCATATGTGCTTTCTGATCGGCCTAGGCGAGGCTTGCATTCAGAATCTTTCCATGTATAGCCTATCTACTCGGATTCAACAGTCTATCATTACCATTTAGAGCATGATATCCCACTTTTAATTCGTCCTATCTTCCCCATTCGTCAATATATTTCCGCAAAATAATTGTGCAAAATCATGTAGAGAACACGCATTGGAGTTCACCGATGGTTCGACGGTGTTGACCGAGTTCCAGTGCTGTGACCAAAGAGATCCAAAGCTTAAGCAAACATCTGCAGGAAGATATCTAGACGTCTTCTAACTGGTCACCATGCCTTTCTACATCGTATTCTATAGATTGTGAAATATATGGCAAAAGGAAGACTTTGTTCTTTACCGTATTTTCGACTTCGCGCCTTCATCGCAGATATTAGATTATGAGACTGAAATATGGAAACCAAGTCCAAGCTCCGAATATCAAAGTTGAATATCAACCATCCCCAGCATCGAGGAACCCAAGCTCCTCCAAGCTCCTCCAAGCTCCACCAAGCTCCACCCTAGCACCCCTCCCCCCACCATCTCAGCCCATCCCACGATCCGAGTTCCCCCCGCGACCGTCCCTCCCCTCCCTTCAAGTGCACCGTCCCACGCACATCGGCAAAGTCTTGGCCTTACCAAGGACCACAAACCAAACCCCCCACCTGCAACGTTCACCGACCAAGTTCGGAGTATAAACCGGCTCGGCCTCCCTTTTTCAACAATACAGCCCGCATGCTCGCATCTCGTGGGCTTGGGCCACGTTTTCTTCTTCTCCTTCTGTTTTGCATTCCGTACATGTACCGTGCATGATATGTAGCTGTGCCGTACAGAGGGATTCCTCTTCACGGAAAGTTTTTTCTCCTTCCCCACCCCTGCCGAGGGGGGAAAGGAAAGGAAAGGGAAAACCTCACGTGGCTCCCGCCCACTCACTCACTCTCTTATTCACTCAACTTTACTGTACCTACTGTACGTACTTCCTTTACTTAATGGATGGCCCGAGCCCGAAACCCCATGTACCACCTACCTGTACAATGTACATGAGAGCTCCTGCCTCTCTCCCCCTCCCTTACCGGTGTACGGTACCCTCCTCGGATGGGAGATGGGATGTCTCTCATGTTTTTCTCGCCCCGACTCGGTAATCGGACCGGCATGTGGGCATGTGTGCGTGTGCTCGGGGTCGGGATGCGGGGAAAGAGAAGAAGATCTTGTTCGAAGTATTTTTTTTTTTTTTTTTGAGAGAGAGGGGGTGTTGGGATGTTGGAATATTGGAGGTTTAGCCAAGAGGCCGATATGGGTTTGTTTATTATTTTTTTTTTTTAAAAAAATGGAGGTTCGAAGGGATTTTTCCTCATTGGGTTTGTATGGTATTGCATTGGTACGTAATTGTCATACAAACTCGGCGTGGCTTTTTTCTTTTTTTCTCATCTGATTTTTTTCCAATTCTGAGCATGAAAACGCTCTTGAGCAAGACGGGATGGTTGGAATTATCACCTGCCGAGAGGGCAGTTGTTGTGAAGAAACTTGATTGAAAAAGACGGTTGGTTCGAAATCTCATGATCCTCAGCTGGGCTGAAGTCGAAGTTGTATCTGCGGCGTGGGGGGTCTTGCAAGTGCAATGTCATGTCACATCATATCATTTTATGTCACGTCACGTCATGCCATGCCATGCCATGCTATGTTAAATCATGTGAAAAGAGGAATCATTATACTGAAAACCTCCTTATGTTCTCACGCAGAGCATCGTACCATCTACACGCGAGCTCATCATGTGTCAATATCCCTCTGTGAAAGACTAGATATTTTGTATTTTTCACGAGAGTCTCCTCCCTTACAAATTGTATTCCAGATCCAAAAACCTGTGATTTTATAGGATTCTTTTTCTATTCTAATGTTTTGAGAACTTTTTTGCAATTTCATACAATCTCCGGCCCTTTCAATTGAGAAACCTTTACGGCGGGACCCCTACGCTATAAAGATAAGCAGACAAGTAAATACTTCAGGAAAATGGTATTTTCGACTTCAAAAAAAATGAGAGAGGGAAGAATTTCTCTTTTTGAAGAACTGATCTTTATATTTTTGAATGCTCTTTCATATTTCATAAAATGGTATGTAAACTATTTCCTCCCAATACAAAGAAGGGAGAGAGGGAAAAGGGGGGTAGAACCAAAAAAAATAATGGGTTTTTTTGGGGAATCAAAATTTGAGACTCGGCTTGACTTTACTTAGGCAAAACCCCCAAACTCCTCCTCCAAAAAAATGCTACTACTCCAAGTCCACATCCCCTTCTCCAAAACTCGAAAAGGTGTATCAATTGCAAGCGTACCGCGTGCTTGTACTTTATATCTTTCATCTTCAAGGAAAAAAAGAAACGCAACGCTACACATTCACAACAAAATTTTCCATAGAAAGAAGTTCACCCTAGAGTAGGCGGCAGGGAAGAGGTAAGAAAATACGTCGAAAAGAGTGGGAGCTGGGTGATTTAGCTCATTTTAACGTAGTTGGCTGGGAAGATGCCGGTTCGGGTACCGATTATGCCCGTCCTGAATATGTTAGAGATACAAAAATTTCAAGTTGTGTGCGGAACTTACCACCAGTCGTTCGTGCTGTCTGTCTTCTTGGTCACTTGGATGACATCTCCTTTCTTGAAACCAAGATCTCCTGGCTGTTCTCCATCGAAAGTGAACAGTGCGACGGCCTCGTTATTCTTCAAGTTACCAGTCTTGTTCTGGAACATTGGCTTTGGTGCCGCTGGTCTTCCTGGTCCACTTTTGCTAGTCGGGCTGGTAGGTGAATCTGAATAGACATAATTATCGTCGAAGCCCCGTCCACGGCCTCCTCCAAAGCCATTCCCTCTGGAAGTACCCGTTGGTGTGCGGTCGTATATGTCGTCTGCCCAGGTACTTGCACGTTGAGGCCTATCGCTATATACGTAATCGGAATCATTGCCTCGATTGTTGATGCTGCCTGTGCGATCCCGTCTCACACCCTCTCCATAGGCGCTACCTCTCCGCCCTTCCCAGACAACATCATCGTGTCTTTCATCGTACACTGGTATGTCATTGTATACCGCATCATCTCCCGGGGCAATTCCAGCAAAAATTCTTGAGTTCAGGACGGCCGTGAGAGGTTGCGCTGCGGGGGGAGGTCGTACTGCGCCGGTCAAGAGTTGGGCAGCAGTGTATCTCTGTCCGTAGAGCTTCTCGTTCGCATCTCTCCGCTCGATAATCATACTACCCTCCAAACTGACACCGGCAAACAAGCCTTTAGTCTTACTGTAACTGAAAATACCAGCTACACCTTTCATACTCGCAGCTCCCGCCGCCTCGGCATTTCGTCCTACAGGTCCAGCAGCTATAGAAACATTGCCTCCTAGCGTAAGCGATCCTGCTTGTGAAAACGTTCGTACGGCCGCAGCATCGTTGAGAATGAATACGAAGTCTGTGAGCTCGAAACCGATTTGTCCACCAAAACCGGCACCGCCGGTCCCGATAGCTGAGGGAGCACTCCAGCTGCCGTCGGCAAGGCGGGCAACCACCACGCCATTTCCATATCGTGCAGATCCGAGGAATCCCGCCTTAATGACCGTGAGGATTGCTAATCCCTAGGCATCCGGTTAGTTGGATCTCTCTCATAAGTCGCTCGGAGGAGTGGGGGGGGGAGGTAAGGTAAGTAAAATCTACCTTCGCGTTTGCCAGAACTTGAGGAGGAATGATCTTATCTGGCCCAAAGGATTGTCGAGGATCAACGAATGATGTTAGAATCTTGCTGCACTTTTTGCACTCCGCTGTAAAGAGAAGGGAAGGTCAGTTCTGCCTAGCACGAAGCTTCTGCGATTTGTACTCACACGCCATCGACGACGGAAGAGGATTGTTGATTCCCATAGCTACTTATTTTCTTAGATTTCCTGCAAAGCAGATTTGAATCGAGGGAAGAAAAAGTTGTACCGAGCCCAAAACTTTCGAGCTGGAGGGTAGCGGGGTATGATATGGTCAGGATGGACTCGCAACCAACGTTGAAGAGGTTTGATGAGTCGCGGCTTCGGCGCCTTTCCTTCGCTTTGCAGGCAGAGTAGAGGAATGTCCTCAAATGTTCAATGTGATGCTTGTTGAAGGAACCGTGAAAAGATGGTAGTTCGTAGTTCGTAGCTCGTAGGGTTGATGTTAAGTCCGGACCAGCATATCGATGGCGCACTGGCTGAGTTGGGAAGGGACCTTACGAGGATGATGTCGCCCACAAGCCACACCCACCACTCAGCGGCAACGCAGAGCGTGGCTGAGCTCGCATACCACGCGGACATCAGCTGCTCGCACGCAGCAACGTCTTTTACAGTACTGTGCATTATCATCCCGTACCGTACTCTACTGTACAGGAGAGGACATCTAGTCTACGACTTGCACCAGACCCATAAGTCTACCCTTATCTCGAAGCACGTTGATTTCTTGGTGCACAAACGCGACGTTAGAAGGCATTCAGTACAGCAGCAAAGGGTGCTCGGTCACCTCAGCGAACCCGCTGTCACGCCGTCACACAACACGAATACATTTGGTTGAAACACTTCCCCATACACACACTACACTACACTACATCTGAACCTGACCTGACCTGACTTTATTGCCACTCCCCCTACGTACTCTCCACCTCATCGCTCTCCTTTTTCCACCACGACCAGACGAACACCAGGGAACACAGCCCTTTTGCGCCAAGCGGTATCTCGGCCTCTTTTCTCTGGGCCCGCATCATTTGTATTCTGCAATCCCATTCCAAGCAGACCGAAGCCGGCCGACCGAGTCACCCGGGAATTTCATCATGTCTGACGCATATGAGCGCGAGCGCCAGAACAACTCGCGGCTTTCCGAGTTATCCGCCAAGGTCACGGCGCTGAGGGGCGTCACGGTCGATATATATGATAATGCGAGGGCGCAGGATGTCATTGATAATACGGTATGTCTACTCCTTGGCCAGTCCGGTGGCGCCGCTGGAAAAGACTACGTCTTGAACCCCCCCTCTGTGAGAAAGGTTCGATGGTGACGGTTGCTAATCTTGAGTAGTCTGATACCTTCTCTAACATGAGCACAAGTCTCAAAGGCTCTGCGGGCAGACTGGGACGGATGGCGGCCAGTGGGAATAAGGTTGCGATATTGAAACTCTCAGGCATAATCGTCGGAACGGTGCTGGCATTGTGGTTCATATGGGGATTGATATTCTAATAGAGATAAGCTGAAAAGGCGGAAAAGGGGGTTGTAAGATGACGAAATTAGGGGGCATGGAAGGCATTTGGAAAAAGGATGGATATTGTATTGTATATCAAGCATTTTGCAGCATAGCAAAGGCGTAAAGGAATTGGATTGCGAATTATTTAGAAGCCAAATAGTTATACAAGTCCTTCTGTTTGTTCGCAAAATGGATATCTACTTTGGCATGCAAAGATCTACATCTTTGCTGCCAGCTAATATGTCTAGACTGTTGCTTTTGGTGTGTGACTTCTTTCCCGGAATATCTCCTAGTATTTTTCACTCCCATACATTCGAGAATAAATCTTCGCTTGTAGTAAATCCACCTGCAGGCTTGGTTGTACCACTTTGAGCTGGTGCCGCCGGAGCAGCACTCCATCCCCCGAAATCCTCATCCGCACTGACTTTAGGTACGGTACCTGCAGCACTGAACCCACCTCCACCTCCAGGCACGATGCTTTGGCTAGCCAAGGAACCACCACCAGATCCCCACCCAAAGCTACCACTGCTTGTTTGCGATGGTGCTGGTTTAGGTAATGGAGGGCTAGTTGCTGCTGCTCCCCAGGCGTTGTTAGATCCCCAAGCATCGTTGTTATTGGACCACCCGCCTGCCAATACTGCAGGAGCTTGAGGCTTTGGTGGGGGAGCTGGCTGTGAAAGGTTAAACACCGATTGTTGTACTGGAGGAGATGCTATGGTTTGCTTCGGCGCAGCTGCCGGTGGGGCTGGAGATGAGAAATCAAAAAGGTCATCAAGGCCAGAGCTTGCGGTCGTGTTTGAGACAGGGCCAGGAGACATTCCCGGAGCGGAATCAAATGCACCAAACCCACTTGAAGAGCTGAATCCTCTTGTAGGTTGAGGAGGAGGGTTAGGTTTTTGGACAGGCTTGGAATCAAAGAAACTTCCTCCACCAAGGATATTTGGTGGAGAAGATACTTGGGAAGGAGTCTTTTGGTGGCTTGATATATTACCCAAACCCGAGAAGGCCGAAGCTTTTGGCTGAGCTTGCATTGGAGGCGATTTCGGGGCTGAAAAGCTTAAGTTGCTAAAAGCATCATTCATGCCACCAAACGATGTTTGCTGATGAGGGGGGGACGACTGCATGCCGCCAAACGATGTGTGCTGGGGAGGGGGGGACGATTGCATGCCCCCAAAAGATCCCTGAGATGCATGGGAAGGTTGTTGCGTTGGTTGGGGCCGAGGTGCTGAAGCATAGAGAGACAAAATAGACTGCTTTAAATCTGGTCGTGATTGCATACCGGGTGTTGCAGCTGCACTTGACGGTCGATTTGGAGGAGGTGCCTCGGTTTCAAAGAAATTCAGCCCGAGCAATGAATCCGCGGGCTTGGTTTGCTTTGGGGGGGCAGGTTCGGCTTTTGGGGGAGGTCTAGATGCGGCCGGAGCTGCAGAGCTTGCTCTCGGTGGTGAAGGAGACATGTCGTCTCCAAACAAATCCTGATTAGGTTGTTGAGCTCGTCTGACCTGTGATGCGCCTGGAGGTTGGCTGCCACCAGAGGCCCTTTGTGAGGTTGACCGCTCGATATTCTGCTTTTCCTTCACCAAACTTAACGGAACATCATCATCTCCTTCGGCGTCAAGAGTCGAGGGGTCCGGCATTGGCCCTTCCATCACCCATCTCTTCGACTCGTACTTTGTCCTAATAAAATTCTCAATCTTTGACTCTGAGGGTACGTGTCCTTCAGCCAGTTTTGCTTCCCAATATTTGTTTGCTCTAGCATTCCCCCATTTCAAGACACTTTGTAATTGCTCATCCGTCCAAGCATCGAGGTCCACGGATTTAACTCTGCTAATGTGCGTGCCCATGCCGCGATGTATACCTGAGCATCGTATACAAACGAAGATGCCCAAGTTCCAGCTCGCCCATCTTGGATCTGTATACCGGCTTGGTCAATTCCAGTTCTTCTCATTCAAACAGAGGGAGCCATGTTCCAGACTCACGCTTATTCCTCTTGCAATCTGCACAAGTCTTGTTCGCCTCGAGCTTCAATAAGCTTTTGATTGTTTGCGTATTTTGCGCAGCACGCTCTGCGGCTGGGTTGGGGGCTCTCCGCGACATGATCCTCTGTATTTGTAATCAGGTAAAAAGAAAAATATGCTTTGTCGCGTTGGGCATGGATTTGAATTTGCGGTCACTTGAAATGGGGGGCCTTGATTCCACATCGCCATTCTTGTGGAATCCTAAATGTGTCTTTATTGAACATGGGGGGTGCGGTCAGCAGAAACTTCGGCTGAGGGTGTGTCCACTGACGTCGTCGATTGGGCGGGGAGGGATGAACTTCGCGGCAACCATTTGAAATACTTCTGAGGTTGTATCCGTGCCACTAGATTCCAAAGTATTACACACACTAAGCTTTAACCTCACCCGAGCCTCTTACTATTTGGAACAATTGACTTGTTCCTTACCTTCTCTTTCCTATAAGATCCTCATGCGTTTCCCAGCTTTCTCAACCATCATCACTCGTACACTCTATACATTAAGCAACTACACTCGCGTTTCATCACAAGCTCAATACAAGGCTTTAAATCCTTTCACTCGAGGAACGGTCATCAAGTCAATGCCAACAATTCCATTTCTATCAAATTTCTTTAGTACAAACAACTCCTCCAAAATGTCTTATCCCCTTCAGAAGTCCGAGGACGAGTGGCAAGCAGTTCTCTCAAAAGGTAATTTGTTGTCTGTTCCTTCATAAATTCCAGCTATACTAACCAGCAAACAGAACAATTCCGTGTTATCAGACAGAAAGGCACCGAAGCACCCTTTGCTGGCAAATACGACAAGCACATGCCCGAGACTGGCGTCTACACCTGCGCGGCTTGCGACGCACCGCTTTACACAGCGAACCAGAAATTCAAGTCTGGCTGCGGATGGCCAGCGTACTTCGATAACATCCCTGGAGCGGTAACTCGCCACACGGACCGTACGCTGGGAATGGAGAGAACGGAAATTGTGTGCTCCAACTGTGGAGGCCACTTAGGACATGTTTTCAAGGGAGAGGGATATGACACTCCGACTGATGAGAGACATTGTGTCAACAGTGTCAGTATGAAGTTTTCACCAGAAGATAAGGTTGTGGATAAGACGGAGTCCAAGGTCTAAATCTCACAGCGGATTTGAGTTTTGCGACGGGAAATTTCAGGGAAAGCGATGAAGAATTGTACATCGTGAGGGCGTATATGGGAATAAGATGATAAAGATAGTTGGATTTTGAGCACTTCAATGATTATGTCATAAACAAGAACTCAGTTGCAGTCTTTCATTATGCTTCTTAGAAACCCCAAGGTCAGAAAACCGGTGAAGTCTCTATCCTCATCTAGTCTTATTTTCCTGTCTATCTCTCGAATTTATTTTAACATTTCACAAGAGAACTAGTTCTCAATTTCCTAGCTAGATTAAAAAATAGACACTGCATTCCCACTTACAGCCCCGTCGTACAAGTATACGGATTGCTGAAATAGCGCCAACTTACAGTAAACCTAGCGTGGTATACCTGCTCTATTTAAATGAGCCCAAGCGGAGCGAACCGGGTATATATATCTTTGAAGGAACGGTTTCAGCTATCAAATTTTTAGGAATTTTGACTTCTATTTTATATACATGTTCTGCAATATTTATGAAATTTTTGATCTCTTTATTAAATATTACGCTTTTGGAGTTTTTGGTTATGTATTTCAGGGGCTTCGCTTAGCAACTCTCTTCAAGCGATCTGGGAACATTTGAACAATCTCATTCAATAGCAACTTGCGCGCAATGTGATGGACGGCCAATTGAAATACTGAAAATTTGAGTGAAAATGTGTATATTCCAGAGTCTCTTTACACTAGTAGTGGACTTAGATCCAGATACAATCCAAACAATCTATTACCAATTCCAAACCCCTTTCTCGGTACTGCATCCACCTTATTATCAACGCTGCACTCAACCTGAAATCAGCGCTCAAAGGTCCTCAAATTCATCATTCTTGTAGTCTTCTCTTGTAAGCACCCATTTTCTTGGCCCTCTTGCTCCCGGTTCTTTCCAATGTATCCAATAATACACCACCCCCTTCCTCTTCCTGTCACATATTCCATTTGTAATATTCTCCGAAATCTGCAGCTCTCCCTTAGCTTTCCATTTCTCACATTCGGCTTTCCACTTCTTAATATGGGTATGGCTGAACGTGGGAGGGTGAGGCGCATAGTAGAATGGGCGGACGTAGTGTCTGACTGGAGCTAGGACTTCCCATTTTGTAGGCGCTCCTGGTGGAAGCTTGACTCTGGAAGGAACCAATTCTTCTACCGTTTTGCCCTTTATTGAGTTAGATACGCAAGAGAATGTCGTATAGTTATAGGAGAGAGTACATACCCTTTGCTGTGACCCATCAGCAGGTGAGGCTGAACCGGGACTTTGCTCGATTTTGATTGTGTTCGCAAAAGTAGTAACGTGACGCTTGTTGGCGACATCATTATCCGCCGTCTCAGAAGTTTTGATTGCCATTTTATTGCTCAATCGTCGATTCAGCATGATGAAAGATGCAGGTGGAAGAATTTGAGATTCGGTCGGGAAGTGTTGGTGGGCATCCTCTGAGTTATTTATACTGTCCAGGTTTGGGCACTCAGGAAAATATGAATCAGGTTTTGATTCAGACTGGATCCTGTCACCTTGAGGGGTTTCCGTGAACAACGAGTTTGATAGAGTGGTATCGACCCATTGTCCTGATATGGAATCCCGTGTTCGACTTGACTTAGTTCTTCGCTTTGGCTGGTTGGGTATTATCTTCGGTGGTGCTATGAATCCTCCTTAGTCCTTGCATGGGAAACCACAAGAGATTCCACCGACCTTTGGTCTTATTTTTCTGTTCCCGCGCTTTGAGTTCTTCTCCGTGTGCTGGCAAGTCTCCCCTGTTTGAGTTCTCGCGATCTCGAGCCGCCCTTCTGTGGTTCTTGCGCCCCTCCAAGACTTTTTGATTATCAGTTTCCTCTTTCAATAGAGTCCGTGAATTTGGAGGAGACGATTGCCTTGAAATCTGATCTGGACGAAGGTCTTTTGGTGTCATTATTCAAGACCGTGGTAATGCAAATAATAATGTGTAAGAATGTGTTTTGTATACCTGCTATTTATGATTATCTTGTGCTCGTGGAATGAATGAATCTTCCCTATGGTGAGCGGGTTTTAAAATTGGATTTGCCTTTACTTGTTCTTGCGGATTTTTTGGAAGGTACGTTGTACTGAATGATTCCTGACAACAAAACAAAAATTTGGGAAGCTGAGAAGGTCGTATATTTGATCAGCAATTGATTTGCAAAGCTATCTATCCATCTATAACCATGACGGCTGGAACGTTCATTGCGTTATAAAACCCAATAATTGCGCGGAAATTTCATACCGTCATTGTATACAAACTAATTTGTTCTCTGACTGTCTAAGTCCCGCTCCTCAAAGAACTTATACCATATCTCCCATTCACAAGTCATTACCTCCTGACTTATCTTCAATGATCTGAATCTGAATCTTCTTAGTGACTTTATCTGTTGCAGCCTCCTCTATTGCGATATTGATCCCCATAGCCTTGTCATGGGTGAGGGAAAGGGGTGATATCGGCAAGGAATCTAAACCCTGGTACTTCTCTCTCACATTGTTATCCCAATGCAACAATTTTCCGTAATCATCTCGGAGCATCTCATACCAGGGGATTACACGCCCAAAGTAGGTCATCGATAACTCCTTCCATTCATTGATAAAATCAGCACCTTGCACGTCATCAAGAGTGATCTGTGGTGAGAAATTGTTGTAGAGATAGTGAAGGGAGATTCTGCGAAACGGATGCTCATCATTATCCTTGCCAAGTAAAGACCAGGAGATTGTTGTGTTGAATCTTTTCATGGTGTATTCGTTCCAAATCTTTTTGAAGATTGGCACTTGCTCCTGTCTTAACGAAGGAAAGCTGTGCTGGTGGTGCAATTTGACGCATGCTCGCTGAAAATAAGCCTATGTAGAGTTAGCTATGTTCATGAAGAACAAAAGTCTCTGACATAGACTCTTCGGTGCTCCTATATAAATGTGTGAAGTGGGTTAAATTCGGACTCTAATGACTTACTTCCAGATTCTTTTCTGATACCTGCTTTACAAATTGCAACCAATGCTCTTCGTCTTGAAGATATTTTGACTTTTTCGACTTTTTCTCCTTCTTCTCTTGCTTTTCCTTTTTTTCAGGGTGGGGAATGTATTCAAAGCTCAGACGGCTGGGATTTTCTGGCTTTGTTCCATAGCTTCCTTTCTTCTTCTTGGTTCTGAGATCTATGAAGCCCGATCGTGTCTCCGATACTTTTGAACGTCAGTACGCAAACCCAAGTAAAACACAATAATGTTTCGCAATGAAATGTATTGTGCTCACCAGTACTCTTCAACAATACTCTCAGTTGCAGGGGGATCGAGCTGAGAGGTTTTGCGAGATGGATGGGATTTTTGGACTTTTTGAAAACCGCCGAATTTTCAACATTTTTGATATTATTCAGTACTGGGCTGCCCCAATCCCTGAGAAATGAGAGCTCTTGGACAACCGTGAATATCTTCTGTGCCATACCGATATTCAGAAACTGGAGGCGTTCTTCAGTAGACTCTGTCGTAGCGGCACTGTTCTTTCCGTCGGCTATGACGGTTGTAAGATTCTCGTTTTCTGAGACCGGAAAGGGGCAATAAATGAACTTACTATCTCTGAATTTCTCTTTGATTTCCAGAACCCCCATTGCCGTCAACATATGGCCACAACCCTCTTTACGAACAAAGCGGATATTGGTAAGAAAGTCATTCCTTGCCACTTGCATCTTGAAACCAGCATAACTGTCAGCGGTGTTGTCTGGGACCCCAAATCGCCGAGCGAATTCTTCCACAGGACCACAGAACCTCTTCCTTTCAGTTCGCACTGCTGCTAGAGCAGCAATATCAGCATCTACCTCCTTTTGGACTGTTTGAGGGGCTTTGTTTCCTTTCCAGGCTCCCCAAGGAAGCGATGATTCTGGTTTAAGTGCCGGTTGAGCTTGAATTTGAACTTCAGCTGGAGCTGGAGCTGGAGCTGGAGCCGTAGTCCGAGTCTGAGTTCTAGGAGGTGCAGATCCAGCTGTAGGCTCGTCCTGAGATTCTATGAACCGAACGGTTGGCTTACGAATACGTCTGGCCCTCTCGTTACCAGCGATCTTGACAGGAGCGACATCAACAGGCTTCTTTTGTTTCAGGGTCTTCGAAAAAGGAACATTTCCGTCATTGGTCAACAGTTTTCGCTCTGCTTCTCGTACATCTCTTCTTTCCCAATGGTAATTGTCCACCGTGAAAGTATTGCTCGGTTGGTGGTAGATAGGCTGTACAGAACAAATTCGTCTGCATTGCTTTTTGGAAATTGGGTGAAGTTCTTCCGGTACCTCATCAAGTGAGACTTCTTGGTGACACCTCTTTCTGCTTCTGCTGACAGACTTCAATTGCACAAAACTGACTTGACTCTTCCAATACGCTTCAGCCAGTTTAATGTCGGCTTTGGTAATCTCAACAATGGCTTTGGTTTGCACGAAAGTGGAAATCGTGGCACGAACACTTCGGAAAGGGCCTTTAGCCATGGACATGATTTCCCCTGAGTAATGATCACAAGGTTGAAGATTTTTGATAGTTCTGTGCGCTGTACGCAGTCTTCCGTAGAAGAATCGAGTTCCTGGGGGATACATTCTGACTTTTTGAGATTGCCTTGCATCAAACTCTGAAGGGTCAGGGTATGGTTAAAAAAGAGGGCCAGGCAATGCCTTCTGCAAGTTTATCGAATGAGAATTTGAAGGAATCTTCAGTATTTAAAGAATGGGTCTGCAATAAAATTAGTACGGGATAAAGACTGGAGATATGAAGAAGATCAAGGAGCAATGGGCGAGAAATCAATGAAATAAGGAATCTGCTGGACTCGGCATGGAGTTAACTTACTGCATATATTCTACAACCGTTTGAAATTTTACGTGGATGAGATAGTATGTATCATATAAGAAACTGTGAATCATTAGGTGGTGGGATGACTGAAAACTTGTCGATATGGAGAAGTTTCCCTTGGAGAATACAAGACTTAGTCGAGAGGAGCTGAGATTTATCTATGTATGTATGCAACAGGCACAATAGCTGGGTATGAGTACAATAGTAGAGTCATCAGGAAAATAGTTAGAGTTAGTACAATACAATTAATTCACTTAAAACCCCCTAGCCTTAATTGAGCCCTGGTCACATGAAATATTCACTTGTGAACCAGCGGTTTGCATTTGGACTGCACTATGGGAACGAAGCACCTTTTGGTCTATTTTATCACCGACAATGTCCTAGGCTGACGCATATAGGAAAAAAAGACTTAAGAAGATTAAATGAAACTATAGAATAAGGTGTAGAGTACTCTATAAATTTATAAACGAGAGTTACCACTATGGTATCAGGAACAATTCCAGAGAAGCCAGTCGTGTATGGATACCTTTCTAGTTCAAACTTAAAATTTTGACAGGAACCAAAACTTTTAATGGTCCGTACAACTAGTAATATTATTCAGTCAGGTATTCATTATAGAAATTCTTACAGACGAGTAGATAATTAGACGATATACAAGCTGGGCGTTGCGGCTAAGACATATAGTAACTGGTTTCCGTGATTTCTCCAGTCATATGGTAGGGTTTGAAGTTTTCAAGAGAAATTAACTTCATGATTGTGAATTTATGATCATCAGCCTTATCAATTAGTGATCTGTGAAACGGGTGAAAAATAAAAACAAAAGCCAAGCTTCATGAGACAATGCTATGCTACCGTTGGAGCCCGAAACCGCCTTTTTTTGTTTTGTTGACAAATAGTAAAGCAATAAAAAATCATTAGCTGGTGCCACAGTCAACTCTTTCGGCCGATGATTAGGGTTTACATTCCAAGCCCAATCTTCCTCCAAGAAAATTCCAAATCTTGACATAACTGATGGAAGTCGGGGTTTTCGAGGTTCTCGCAAATAAAGTTATTTACCATGGCTTGGCGGCGTTCCTCATCTGCTTCCGTATATCCAGGTATATCACAAATCTCTGTCGGTGCTGGCCGAGCCCTCAATTTTGTGACCAATGCATCAAGAACACCAAGATAATCATCTATTGGAGGTACGGGTGGCCCCGGGTTAACAAGGTCGGAAAACTCTGTCATCCCAGACGACTTCTGCCCTGCAGTGTGGTCGCGGCCTGATAATGTTTGTGTCTGTGTGCCTTGGTCTACCATCTTTAGGCGTTTGCTGGAAGAGGATGGACGAGAAAGAGCTGAGGCTCTTTTTCTAGCAGGAGCAGTAGCTTTAGAAATAAGGCCTGAAGGTGCAGATGAGGATTTGGATATAGTAGCGATACTCTTGGAAGCCAAAGGAGATGGTGCGTCTTCTTGAATAGCTGGCTGGCTGGCCACTGTCTTTTCCGACCTTGCGTCTGGCGGAGGATCATCTTTCATATATGACTCCTGAGCTAGAGGTTTAGCTACTGGTGCCTTGCGTTGCGCCACACGTTTCTTAGGAGCAGGTTTTGAGGGAAGCTTTGATTGCTCCTCATCCTCTAGTAAATCTTTCGTGATTGACATAAACTTCGCGATTGGGGTTGGCTTTGGTAGCGGTAGTAGCTCAGTGGTTCTAATTGAGGTAGTCTTGCTGGTTGCTCTAGATTTAGGAAAGGGTAATTCTCGTCTTGGTGGTATCCAGAAACTCTGTGGGTCGCTTTGCTCAAGTGGAGTTGATACTGGTCTTCGAGGACTAAGAAGCCCTGTAGACAGATCGTTTAGGTGATTTCCATATTCAAAGAAAGGAGAAGTAGATAACATTTGAGGCTCAGCATCAATAACATCGGATTGTGGGGTTGAAATTTGAGAGATCCCGCGCGAATATTCTGTGCCCAAATTTGAGTTACTCATACTTGAAGCTTCAAAAATTGGTTGAGAAAGCTGTCTGTTTTGAGCCTGGTTATGCAAATTGTCAGTCACTAATTGAAGACTAGGTTGATTATGGGTGAACTCACCACTCTACCAATCTGGGATAGATACAATGAAGAAGTAGGGCCAGGTGAATGGAGAAACGAGCCACCTGTATAAGACGGAGATGGATTCAGCGCGGATGTCGAAGATGGCCTTGCATGGTGAGAGTTAGAGAAATGCGTGCTAGCTTTTAATTGCTGGGCTTCAGCGACGGTTGAGTCTGGTCGTAAAGGAATTTTAAATTGGGACTTAAGAGTCGAGCTTGATAATGAAGTCGGCAGTCCACTAGCAATAGTAGTAGGGGCATGGAGCGTCGATCGGGACTGGTTTATCGAGTGTGATAAAGTGCTACTGCTGGCCACAGAGGACGAAGAAAGTATGGATGGGTCTGGAGATAAATTGGGAGGTACAACAGTAGAATTAACACTCTTGTCTAAAATGTGGAAGCCAAGTTCTCTCATAATACTAACAGCTTTTGTGAAATCAAGATCGTCGCGGAATCTTATCTGAATTCGTCTGACCTACAGTGAAAGATCAACCGGTTGCTTAGAAATAAAGAAACGCTAAACACTTACCATATTAGCAAGCCTAGGATATTTAATCGCAAAGAAAGGGCTTTTCACAACAACTTCGACAGGTGGCTCGGTTCCTAGAGACACATCAAAATCCCTGTGTAGTGTGAGAATTTCTCCAAGGTCTTGGGATTCCTAGACAACAGATCAACTCTAAGCTCATCACAGATTATAAGTCTGCTAAGATACCAATATTTCGGCACCAGCAGTGACCTTCATAAAAATTCGATTCTGATAGTTCCCCAAACCATCCACTACCCGAACTTCTCGAATAACAAAGTCGAGATCATTTCTATTGATGTGATCCCATATAAATGAGCGGGTCCCATGAATACTGGTATTATGTGAAAACTTAACCAGAGGAATAGATGTCCAATTGGGATCTTGCATTTGTGAAGCTATTTGAGACATGACTGAAATGCGGAAGGGGATAGGGATGTAGAAGAAGCTGGAAAAGTGGAAATAGGAGAAACTAGTTGGTCTGTGATCAAATTTTTGATAGAGCAAGTCATTATACACAAAAAGTGTACGCTTGATGATCGAACTGGAAAGACCATCAATATTAATGGCGAGTAGAATTGAAGGTCCTCAGACGGGAGAGGAAGAAGCTCGAACAACACCGAATATAGCTTAGCGGGAACCCAAAAATGTCGCTAGACCATACATGGCTAGCGTTGTCTAGAGCTTGTCGGAAATTCGACACAGGGCTGCGCTGCGCGATGTGAATTGAATAATTCGCGTCGCCTTTGAACAACTTCCAAAAGCCAACACGACGACCAATTGTGTCCTCAGCGCATGGCAATATAGACACTGCAATTATGATAATGGCTCCTCCTCGAAGTGCTCGCGAGCCGTCCATCTCCTACACAGACGAATACAATGAATTCATCCAAAAGTTGACCGCGTACCATGAGCAGCGAGGGACCAATTTCGAAGCTGAACCCAAGGTTGGATCCCGGCATATTGATCTCTTGCACTTGTTCAAGATGGTTGTAGATCGCGGAGGGTATGACAAGGTCAGCGATGAGAAGTTGGCATGGAGAAAGCTGGGTCAGGACTTTAACTTGGGCACGAACAACCTCCCTGCTCTTGCGTTCAGCCTCAAGACGACTTACTACAGAAATCTCGCGGCATATGAGATCTCTACTATCCATGGCAAGGAGCCTCCCCCAAAAGAAATTCTCGAGGAGACCACAGCAAAAGGGGGCGGCCTACTCACTCGAACAGTCGACAACTATCGGCCATCAACGCGTCGAGAGACTGGGCAACTAGGAAACGATCACTCGGAGGCATCTGGCGATGATGGAACACCTGCAAGAGAAAGAAATCCCAGTGAGGAGACTCCTGGATCTGGTGGCAGAGTGACAAGAGGTTTGCGACAGGCTCCTCCTCAGCGAATCTTGTTTCAGCCAGATACGCAATCATCTAGGCAAACTAGGAACGTCTCTGCTGCATCCCATGCGGCTTCTCCTCAACACCATCCGACGAATCACAATCAACAACAGCAGCAGACGCCCCGAGGAGCCTCGACGTCTTATAATCCCTCTTCCAACATGGATCATATGTCCCTTGCAGTCGCAAACTACGAACCGCGTCCTCAAATGCCCCTCACTCTTCGCCCAGTTATTACACCCGGTAATAATGCAATTGAATTTTCTCGACGTCAGAGAGCGATGAGAGAGGCTGCCGTCGCTGCAATCAGCGGGAAGTCTTCAGGAACTAATGACAGAATTACAAGACTTCTTCCTGGAAGTGAGTCTTATAATCCATTCATCTTACGACAATACTGATAGTATACAGAGTCTTTCGATGGCCCGAACATTTACGTTCGCTGCTTGTGTGCTCTCCGATCTGGTGTCCCCGCAGAACAAGACTATGCGCTGCACCACTTGGTGAAGATCTCCATGGAGCGTGGAGACAAATACCGATTCGAGGGATTTCCAGGTTTGGCAGAGGCATTGATCGAAAAAGTTCTGGAAGTTGGCTCATTATTCTATAAAGTGGAATGGCAGATCCATTATACGGAAGATGGGGAGATGACTATGGTGAACGCACTCAATGGAACGCAAGGCACACCAGATATTCTTCAAAAGATCGCTAGTCTATCCAAGCTTGACGTTGACGATAACATCCAAAGCGCTGAATTTAGTGATGCTTTGCTTCAGGTGAACGAAGCTGCTCTCACTCTGCGAAACATGGTCATGCTTGAGGAAAACGCCTACTATGTTTCTGAACTCCCACCATTACGAGATCTCCTCAGCATTATTCTCAACCTCCCGAACCTCGACTGCGTCGTCGAAGTAAAGCACTATGCCCTTGATATCGCCGAACAACTCACGAAGTATCTTCACTTCGATGAAACAGACCCACTCTATATCTCATTACTTGGCCAATTACAATATGACGATCGGGGTGCTATATTGACAGCTTTGCGCGCTATTAGCAGAATATCAATGAACCTCGAGGAAAATAATCTTCTCATAGGGGTTCCTGTAGCAGCAATCCAAAGAATCCTCGACTGGACATTACTTAGCGACGAAGATTTGGTTCATGCTTGTTTGGATTTCCTATACCAGTATACCGCAGTGGTTGAAAACGTGGATTTCCTCCTTTCTGAAGTGCAGGTCGAACCTCTTATCAACCAACTTGTTCGCCTTTTGACGTACGGCGTAAAGTACATTGACCGGGAGTTTTCTCTTGGCCGCGAGGATAGGCTAGCTGCACCGTCGACTATTGCCTCCCTGCCACGAGAATTATTGGCTCAGTTGCTCAACTACCAGGAGCCCGAGCGAAGCTCCCACTGGCTCCGGTGCCTTTTCGAGGAAGACCGAGATGAGTCTATCACGCAAATTGCTCTCTGGCAGGCTTATCAACAATGCTTCACACCGGCTCTTCAAGAAAGAGGAGTTCAGCTTCTACCAGCGGCGGAGTTTATCAAAAATGTTAGCACTACGTTCGCAGATAAAGCTGCTGCTCAGGTGCAAGCTGGCCCTGTGCAAAAATTTATCATCAAGGGTATTAGAATGCGAACTATTCCAGTTGATCTAAAGGGTGAAGAGTATAGCCAGTGCTTGTGGAGAAGCCGGAGCGGTGGCTATCCTTGTGGACAATTTTTCATGGCCCCTGAGCAAATTTATCAACACATCTTGACGGATCATCTTGGCGCTGCCAAATTGGATGCGGGAAAATTTGACAATACAGGAGATAAACAGTATACCTGCCATTGGGATAAATGCCAACGATTTGCCTCCACACCCGCTACCAAACTCTCCCAAGTCGCAACTCACATCAAAGTACATCTTCCGCCGCGGCCATCACCCCCCCCAAAAGATACACCTGAATACTTTGGACCACCGTCAGCTAAAAGACTCAAGCCATCTTTTATTAAACCAGCTGCGAAACAAGCATTCAAATTTCAGGTAACTGCTGTCGATGACCGAAATGATGCTGCTGGCATTCCTCTCAGTGCTGTACTGGTTCTCCGAAATCTGGCGCGGAACATATCCAAGACCGAGGCTGAAGAAACTGCCTTGAAGCTTGATGTGAATGCATCCTGGGTTGACCGTTTGTTCAAACCTGTTGAGCCACGCCTATATGAAATCATGGCACATAACAAGAGCTTGGTGTGTGCGGCTTCTCCATTAAAATTTAGACTTGAACTGACTGTTAGTAGACTATTTACATGACCGACCTGCTTAGAGCAATTAAAGACTCATAGACGAGGAAATTTGGCGCACTGTGGATAATCAATTTCTTTGTGATGGCTGGTATGGTGGAAAATCTGGAGGCGCAAAACGGAGTACTCAAGGCATTGTGTGTACATAGATACCAGGCATTGTAGAACAAATAAAGGGGTATGTAATGAGCAGACCTTTTTATTTCCAGATGCGAATGGAAAGAATGCTCCCGTGATTTTCGCAAGTGCGGATCGAGATTATGCTTGTGCCCTTTAACCCAAATCTGGACTTCTCGTCTAGGATGGCCGTTTGTCCATAGCGGCAACATGCATTTGCTAGCGACATTGGAAATTCTCCTCGGCCTTTAAATTTGTACATCATTTATTTATCTCACCTGATAACATGTCCATTTCAACTTGCTCGTTAAGAGTCATACATAACTAGTGTTTTATCTGAAATTTTAAATTTAGCCTGTCGTTGCGGGTACCCTCGCCGCCCACACTCCCGGTTCGCAGGGGGGACTTTTGCAGCCCTTTCCAGAAAACAATTAAAGTGTTTAACTAGTACCGGAATCTGCTGCAGCCGGATCAAGTGTCTGTAGAAGATATTATGAGATGGCCGGAGTGAAGGATTTTCTAGAAATCGGCTACCTTATTTGAGTTAGAGAAAATCTTATCAACAGTCTTCAATATTCCGTGCGAGGTGCTTGAAGTTTTAGTAAACAAGTGGATCCTAACAGGACGAACTCCCCTGACTTGAAATCGAAGATCCTTGCGTATCGTGATGAACGAAGTGCCTGCCAACTCTCGTTTAGAATGGTTCCAACTTTTATACTGCAGTGGTTTGCAATTGCCGGTTACGCTGTTACATCAGCAATTGGGCGTACTTGTCAAGTGCCAGGAGGTACATCTGATGACAGCCATGCTATCAAGTCCGCACTTGCAAGTTGCAATAATGGTGGAGTTGTGATTTTGGATAAAACGTATACTATTGCGACAGTGCTTGAAACTACAGATTTGAGAGACATAGGCATTCAATTAAGCGGAACTGTCACATTGAGCTCAGGTAATATATTTTCAGACATATCTTAACGAAGGGTATACTGATAGATGATGATAAGAGATATCATACTGGAAATCTAGTGGTATTCCTTTGACATATCAGAGCGCCTTCACCGCTTGGACAATCGGGGGAGCTGATATTCATATATTTGGAGGAGGGATCTACAATGGGAGCGGGGACAGTTAGTATCTATTCACAATTTCGATTGCATAATCTAACAACGAAAGCTTGGTATGCTGCCGGGGAGACTGGGCCCATTCCTTGGACAATATACAACGCTAAGAATGTCTTGGTTGAGAATGTTTCCCAAGTCCAATCTCCGTTTTGGCATAATTTTGTTTATCAAAGCTCCAATGTTACATTTAACAACATCAATCTTCATTCTATTCAGTATAACGGATCTCAGGCTCATAACACAGGTGAGCTTGCCATCATGCATTCAAGGCCACAGCTGACCTCAATTAGATGGGTGGGATATCTATCGCAGCTCTAATGTAACAATCTCAAACAGCTATATCATCAATGGTGATGATTGTGTCTCACTGAAACCGAACTCCACAAATATTCTAGTCGATAATCTTTACTGCAGGGGTTCTCATGGCATATCAATGGGCTCTGTTGGTCAGTATGCGGGGACCCAAGACATTATTGATAGCGTACTCGTCAGGAACGTTACAATGGTCAATGCCGAGAATGGCGCCCGCGTCAAAGCTTTCGGTGGGAGCAGTTCAGCAAGATCCACTAAAGGCGGCGGGAACGGCTATGTCCGAAATATCACTTTCGAGAATTTCAAATGCTCGGCATGCCAACATCCTATCGTAATAGACCAGTGCTACGAGACTTCCTCTTCAGCCTGTCGAAGCTATCCGTCAAAGGTTCTGATTAGTGATATTCACTATATTAATGTTACTGGCACAGGAACTAAAAGTATGGAAGTGGTTTCATTGGTCTGTAGTGATGTGTGCATGAATATTACGGCTATTGGAACGAGATTGGTCGGCTCTAGTGGCTCTTCAGAATATTTTTGCTCGAATATTGGTTCATTGACAGAGCTGGACTTCCCTTGTACGGCCACTGGGAGTGTCGTTGTTGGCACCAAGGGACGATCTCGACTGAAAAATTTATGAAAAAGAAGTTCTAATGTTAGTCGGAGGTCGGTAGGCAAAAAGTACCGGCTTGATCCTGGGGCATCACTTCTGTTGGGTGCTGAAATGAATTATTAGAACGTAAGATTCTTATTTGACTTATCCTACACTTATATCTTCTAGTCTCTGCCGGCGAAAGGAGTTATGCAAATGGCTGCCAGATGTCTAATGAAACAGATTTTAAAATGTGATCTAAGTCTTAGCAACTTCAGACAAGCCGTTGACTTGCCCTACAAAGTGGTTGATATATACTACTCCCATAAAAACTTAGAAGTGCCTACTTCCGTTACAAGCTCCTAGCGCTTTCTTTGGATTTGGACAGATTAGGGGCTTAAGCGACGAGCCATCTTTTCAGGAATACTTTTACGAAAGCGGTGAAAGTGACTGAGGTGCTTATTTAAGCCAAGGTTAGCTCACTGGTTAAGCGAGGAACTAAACCGGGAGAGAAACCATTAACTCATATTAGGAGCCAGAAACAGAGCCATGTCCAAACGGGCAGAAATCTGGCCAATCCTGAATCGATTCATTTATCTCTATCCAGTTGCCCGAGTCATTGCACAAGTGTATAATGAAATCTGGCTAAAAAACAAGAATCATGTCAGACATTTCTGATCGGCAAGATTATCTTGTGGCGAAGATTGAACAGCCTTCAAAAGCCGTGTCTCAGGAACAGAGGATCGGTATTTCCCGTTTCGAACTCGAAATAATTACACTTGTTGCTACTCCTTTGTTCCATTTGGTTGAATACTGAAATTTCTCCGAAATTCCACGTGGAGAGGCGTTTTTTACAGCAGATTTTGAGGGCTTCAGCTCTGCAATTCGAAATTTTGACAACCCAGTCCCTGAGTCAAATTCTACTTCTTTGGATTCATTTTTCCTATCGTCTTTAGCGATCGCAGTTATTACTCGCCTCGCCACTTCATCGTTTTGTGAGAACCGATGGCAACAGAACCCATATTATTGAGATGACGGCGGGCACAGCTATTTGGAGAAAGGGGTGTCTCACTTACGAAATGCCAGTCTGATCCACATCTTGTTGTATATATAAGGTGGGTTTTCTTTTAATTGGGTTCCAATTAGCACCGCTCTAACTTCGACATAATATCTAGGCCGCACCGTCCGCTCATTTTCCCAACTAGTCGTTCTTTACCTTTCATTTTTTGCTCTTATTGCCTAAGTTTATATTCAAATATTCTATACCGTAGGGATGAAGGTCGCCAGCTTTTCCGCCGTCGCTCTGGGCTTGGGTTCTCAAGTTTTGGGAGCACCATTGGTTCTCGAGACCAGAGACGGATCATGTATTCCTACAATGTCATCCGCATTGGGCGCCCTCAACTCGAATATGGATTTAAATCTCGGTACCATTCGTACGTCCCAACCTGCTACTCAATATGAATTCTCAATTGACAGTCCAAACTAAAAAACCTTTCAGGCGATATCATAGGCGGTTCTGCTGATACAGTCAACACCGTCGCAAATGCCCTCGATAATATGTCTCAAGGTGTGAGCAGCACCTGCTCGACGGTCAATCCTGTGATCACAAATCCTGATCTCTCGGCTATCGACCCCGCGGCCTTGCTTGATTTGATACTCGGCTTAGCAGGCATGGTCAGCAATATCAAAGGAAACATTACAGGGCCTGAGTGCACGTCGGCTGGTAAGCTCAGAAACACCTCGCATGTGAAAAAATTCACTCGTTCTAATTACATCTCCAGATACCCCTCCCCAAGTCTCAACCGGTGTTACAAATTTTCTCAGCGGCTTACCTGCTCTCCTGGATCCGATTCTCAGTTTGGCACTGAACCTCGCGAATGCTTACAACATCTCTTCGCTCCCTGCTCCTGATACGACTACAATGCCAGCTGACCTTACCTACGCTACAATTGACGTTATGAGTCTCCTCAGCAGCATTCCTTCCGGCGCCGGCTCCGGTACCTCTCATAGTGTTCAAGCTCCAATGCTCGCTCTTGGTGACACAGGTCTTGGTTCCAGAAACTCCATCGTACCTACTGTTGCTGAAGGAGGTGTATCTAATCCATCCTGGATGATCAACGGAGCAAATGCTGGACTTGGCTGAATCGTTTCCGGCGTTCTCGATACGGCTGGCACAATCCTCGACACAGCTACCGGGCTAGCAAGTGGGGCTACTTGTGGAAGCACCGATCCATTAGGTGCAGTTACCGGGCCTGTAAGCAGAGCTACTGGCGGTGGAGATGCCGGGCCGTTGGGTGCTATTACCGGGCTTCTGAGTAAGGTCCTTGGCGGTCTGATCTAAGTGATGGATGAGAATAATGTCCCGCCTTCCGCGGAGAAGCCATTCTAATTCATGTTACAAATTTATTTTTTAACTGATGTCTAGGATGATTATACTATCTACTCAGCTTTGGCTTTAGCGTCTTGGGAGCCATATTTTATAAATATCTTCTGAATAAGACGTATATGTATCCATATATCTCCCTAATTGATGGCACCTTTACTCCAAAACCTGAGCATAAAGCAAGCGTCCTCAAAAAGATTCTTCCTAAGCAAATCGTTATGTCTGTTTTGCGGTGTTTTGAGACGAAGGTGCCAAGTGCAAGTCCATCGGAAAGGAATAGTACGAAATAAGTTACGCAATCCACCGAGTCAGGTAGAAAGAATTAATAGTCAATTTTTAACATCGATAATCATTTGCCTCTGTGGAAATAAAACCAATACTTCATGAGAAGGCAAGATTCTCAAAATTTGAGATCCAGAGCCTGGTCAGGTCATTCAGCTGATATTTTGGGCACAATGGCGTAGCCGAAGGCGCAGGGCCTTATCTTGTAAACTCAGCCTCAGCCTTGTAGTATATTTTGGCGCTGAGTGTTTGAGTCACACACCATGCATGTCATAGTTTTATCCTTTTAGCAATTCTTTCTTCTTCTTCAATTCATCTCTCAATTAAATCTTTTAGCCTTTTTGCTTTCTTAGCCATAGTTAGGTCGTTCTTGCATTAATTATCGATATCAAGCGTAGTCATCCTTGTGGACTTCAATTATTAGTAATTTCTCTCTGCGTCTTGGTTTTCAAATATCCTTCCGTGGAATTGGACCGTATAGAAATTCTTGCATTCTTTATAGACTGATTCCATGACGGAGATGGAGGAAGCTGCAAATTCTCCCGGCTCCGATCTGCAGGACGAAATTGATATCTCCAGACTCGAGCTAAATGACACGAAAGTAGCCTCTCCACAGCCTTCCGAGACAACCACGCTGTTCCCCAAGATCTCTGGAAATATCGGCGAGTTTGTAGAGAAATACAATTCAAAATTCAAACTCAAAGACAATCCTGACAGAACTATCCAGCTTACCGGAACGGTTAAGCTTCATGGCACACATGCAGACATTGTAGTCTATGCTGATGATACGATCCGACTCCAGTCCCGAAACAGGCTGAGTCTCAGTGTTGACCACGACAACTATGATGTGGCGCGTAGCCTCTTACCACTCAAGTCCGAGATACTCGATCTTAGAGATAGATACCGAGAACGATTCTTGAGAATGAATCCCGGCACCATAATCAAAGATGAGCATCCGATGATCATAGCAGGGGAGTGGATAGGGCCCGGGGTTCAGAAAAAAGTAGCTATAGGTAACTTGCCCACCAAATATTTTGTTATCCTCTCTGTATCTATAAACGACAAATGGCTTCTGGACGAGGCGTATGCAGACATCCACTGCGAGTCCGTCGGAATCTATAACATTTCTCGAGGAGGTGTTTTCCACGCGGAGCTAAACCTCACACATTACGAGGCCTGCAGGGAAAAGCTTCTCGCCGACACTCTGGCTGTTGAGAAGGAATGCCCCTTTGCCAAGACGTTCGGAATTTCCGGTCTAGGGGAAGGTATCGTATGGAAAGCGGAATACCCTCTGTCTGAGGATTCTGCATTCTGGCTGAAGACCAAGGGGCCGCAACATCGTGTCACGGCGAATGACAAATTGGACAAAATCTCTATGAAAGGTGATGGAAGGTTGAGGGCCAAGGGCTTTGCCGAGGCCACGGTCACGGAAATGAGACTGGAGCAGG
Organism: Haplographium delicatum; assembly: GCA_037952705.1. Taxonomy (NCBI): domain Eukaryota; kingdom Fungi; phylum Ascomycota; class Leotiomycetes; order Helotiales; family Hyaloscyphaceae; genus Haplographium; species Haplographium delicatum. The sequence continues at coordinate 238,683 of JAPZPC010000007.1, forward strand.
CGTGGGATTACTTGGGCGAGATGGGCATTGCTCGAGGAAAGACAGGAACGGGAGACTTCTTGCAGTGGTTGTGGAGAGATGTGAAGGTCGAGGAAGGGAGAAAGATTGAAGAGATGAAAGTCGATGAAGGAGGTTTAAAGAAGGCAATTGCTGTTATTGGTAGGGCTTGGTACCTTGAGAAAATGGGAGAAATGGAGTTATAATGAGGCTATTAGCTTTAGGATTAGATCAGATTGGATGCCTTGGTAATTACAGTGTTTGTGCGTTGATTGATTGCTGGAGTTAGTTGAACAGAGGAGGAGTTTAACACCGTTGATATAACTCAATCGTAATCCCGTAGTACTTATTCATGGTGACTGGAGAAGCGACAGAGCACGAAATAGTGATAATCTTTCGCACTTGTTTAATAGCCATGAGCAACATAGCCATTTGAGCCAAAAGCAAGCGAGCAGATGACTCTCTCAGAGTCGTATGAACTGGCTATCGTCTTGGATAGGAGGCACGTAAAGGATAGTGCTCTGCCAGAATCAATTCAAAAGCATCGAATTAAAGTCTAACTACACTAACATCCAGAATACCCTTTGCCTCTCTCAACTCCACCTCTACATCCTTGTCGACCGTTCCTTTAACGCCAAGAATCATCAGCGCCTCATTTGCACCTCCACTCTCACCTTCCTTGCTCGATTCCGTGACTTCACTCTTATCTAGTGCAGCCACGCTCATAAATTTGATATTAATTCCATGCCTGCCTAGAATACTCCCGACACCACCAATCTTCCCAGGCTCGTCATAATTATGAAGAACCAGTAATGTGCCTTCTGGTACGAAAGAGGTGTTGAAGCGGTCTAGCCGCGAAATGAAGATTCCTTTGCCAGAGACGTAGCCGGAAATGAGCTGTTCGCTACTTGTGCCGGGTCCACTGGCTCGGAGGGTGATCAGACTGGCGTAGACTAGATCTTTGGACTCTCGGGTATGGGTTTCGTTGATGATGATGCCCTTTTCTTTGGCGATCAGAGATGCGTTGACAATATTCACGTCACGTCCGCCAGAATCAGATATGCTGCTTGTTAACCCCTTGACTAAAGCAGCAAAGAGAGGTCTGGTATTGCTGATACTAGCCAGTTCACCTTCATATATGAGGTCAAATTTCTTCCCTCCAACAGGTGTGTCGTTTCCTTTACCACTGTAGTGTTGAGTATATAAGCTGCCCATTTTCTCGATGAGTCGGACAAAGGGCTGCAGTTTTCGATACTCCTCAGGAAGAATAAGAGGGGCGTTGACAGCACTAGTTGGAAGACCACCTTTCAAGATAGAGAGGACTTGAGCACAAACATCCATGGAGACATTTTCTTGCGCTTCAATAGTTGAAGCCCCAAGATGTGGTGTTGCAACAACCTTTGGATGCCGGCATAATGCTTCAGCTGCTGATCCAGGGGCTGGAGGTTCTGAAGTGAAGACATCAAGGCCCGCTCCCGCAATCGTCCCAGCTTCAAGAGCATCTAAGAGCGCTTGTTCATTGTATACGCCTCCTCTTGCTACATTTAATACTTTTGCTGTCTTCTTCATGGTAGCTAGCTCATCTTTGCTCACCAGATCGAGGGTACTAGCAATAAGAGGTGTATGGATTGTCAGGAAATCCACCTTTGGTAGCAAATCTGACAATTTCCCCACCAAAGTAGAATTCACAGAGGCCGCGATTTCAGGCGAGGCATACGGATCCAAGGCAACGACTTTCATCCCAAGTCCCACGCCCATCCGCGCAACTTTTAAACCTACCTTTCCAAGCCCGATTATTCCCAGAATTTTTCCGCCCACCTCTGTTCCGACTAATTTACTCCTCTCCCATCCGCCATTCCTCAGGCTCCTGTCCCCGCCAGGGACATTTCGTGCAACCGACATCAATAAGGCGATGGTATGTTCTGCAGCGGCAACAATATTCCCACTCGGCGAGTTTACTACTATAATACCATGCTGAGTAGCAGTAACCACATCCACATTGTCCACTCCCACACCTGCCCTCGCTACAACCTTCAGATTCTTCGCGGCTGCAAGCACCGGGGCTATAACTTTTGTTTCGGAGCGGATTATGAGGGCATCGTAGGAGGGAATGATTTCCAGCAGTTCTGCCGCGGAGACGTTCTTTGGCTGGTGGATTTCGAAATGCGGGGACAGGAGAGCGAGGCCATCCGGTGAGACTTTCTCTGGAATGAGAATCTTTGGGCGGGAAGTGGACGAGGTTGTAGACTCTTCTGGTACAATTGCTGAAGGGGCCATTGTGTTTAGATGTGTGGTTTTATCTAGTCAGAGTAGATTTGGAAGGTCAAGTATTTAAATAAATATTCCAAAAAAAAAAAACAAGCAGGGGTGAGTTTGTTAGACCCCAAGAAGTGGATTGCTTTATAGTACTAAGTGTAAGCGGGGAGTTTAGGAATTTGACGATAGTGATTAGTTCAAAGAAAGAAAGAAAACAAGTGAATAGACTGATGGCAAAGAATTTATTCATCCCACCACAGCGATGTCGCTGTAAGACCGTGGGGTTGTAGGAATCCAGCTCTTCATGATTTGCTGAAGGTATGTCGTCAACCTCCCCCGCACTTTCCCCGCATAGTGTAGCTCGAATACAGTGCTGTTACCGTACGAGACGGATGCTCCTAATGCACCTTGCCGCCTACTAGCGACTCCAATCAGGTAAAGGGTGTTATTGCCTCAGGCCTTGTATGATAGGAATACTGGACAGCTCACTTTCACTCTTTGATTCCTAGGATTCATCAGTGAACAAGATCGTTTCTTATATGATTCATACTGTGGCGTTCTGAATATGATCTGTTTTGAGTAGCTTTTATAGATGGAATACACCCAGAAAGAGGATATACCACAGGCTAATGTCCTCGAGTGAGAACTTTTCGATCTTGTTCCTGGCTGGGATACCACAATTTTTAGCACCTAAAACGAAATGGCTATGAAGATGACAGTCAGCTTTGAAAGAATCGCTGGTATCATGTTGGGTTTTTTTTGGAATAAAAAAATATTTTGACATCGTCATTACTTTTTTGTTTTCTCCAAACCAGTTTTTGATCATCATTCCCAATTTTGCAATACTGGGCTCTCATAGAGCCCGAGATATGAATAAATTGCAGGCCATATACATAACGGCTCGTCTGGATCCAGTGAGTCTGCAGTTCATGTTGATGTTCTAGCTCATCGGACGATGGCTCGAAAGTGGAATTGTTCTTAAGGTTTTGGTCAACTTACCTCCTAAGATAACTCCACTAATAGAGGATCGATATATCTCGCCCCGCTAGAACTATTTAGGAGAAAGACTAGGGTAAGGAGAGATAAAGTAGTATGTATCTTATCTAGAATTCATATTTGGAAAACCATCCCGGCCAGTCCCGTAGCTCTCCTTCCATGGATATCCACACTTCTTAGCCGCAGTTAGAAACTCCATCTCGATACCACTTCCCCCCGCCCTTATCCTATTGTTCCCGTCTTCTCACTTGGATATCATCTGCAAACAAAACATTTAAATGGGTTGAAAAAAATTCATTTACTAGAGTTTCGACCTGTGGAAAAAGCAACTTCGTACACACAGCTCCTCTCCTAGCTTCTAGACCGACATCGGGGCAAACCCCCGCGTTCTCCGCAGCCAAATCGTACATATCATTTGTGGTCACGTTAGCCACCTAGAGCGGAGAGTGTGCGCCTCACATGTAATGGTCCTTTGTAAGAGGTGGTTTTGGGAGGAATGGGGATGATTGTTTTTGTAAGGCGGTTTGAGAAAGTGTGATGTTTGGCTACGTGATTAATAGCGAAAATATTTTGTTTCTAATTTCTTATACTCGCAGACCGTTCCCTTCGTAGTGAAGGTGCTACTACCGTAATGCCTCTAACAATTTCACTGAAAATCGCTGTTTCTTTTGACTAGATACCAATCTTGGCTTCTTTCAAGCGACATAGAAAACAGCTCGTGAGCTCTACCAATTCGCTCTGTCCTTCAACTTCTCGTTTTGAACAATCTCAACCCAGTAATTGTCTGGATCGAGAACGAACGCAACATTCTTCATTCGCCCGTCTGTGAGTCTTTTTTTCCAGTTCACACCTAGTTCTTCGAAGCGTTTACATGCTGCATCGAGATCATCAACCGAAACACCTAGGAGGTACTAAGTTAGCTAATATTTGGATTCGATATGGAGTGAGAAGAAAGAACGTGCAACAGGAATCATCACGTACAGATGTGTCCAAAGCCTTGGGGTTGATCATTCCCGTTATGATATTTGAAACTCGGGTCTGACTCCGTGCCATAGTTCCAAGTTAATTCCAGGAGACCTTCACGATCGGCTGTTGAACTGACACCATCGACAGAAGTTGCGGGAATGCCTTTGCTGCCTGGGTAGGCAAGGAAGTAAAGGTTGAATTTTGCATTTGCGTTTTCACTTTTGCGCATCAAGGTCATTCCGAAGACTTCTTGATAGAATTTTAGAGACTTTTCGCTATCTTTGACACGAAGCATGGTATGATTCTATATGATAGTCAGAGGGTGTCAAGGCGTAAATTCTGTAACTTACCATTCTGTAGGTGCCCACATCAGTGGTTTTAATTTCAGCTGTCTTTTCAATCGAATTTTGTCCAATAATCTCGACCCAGTATCCATCAGGATCCAAAACAAAAGCTATGTGCCTCATACGACCGTCAGTCAATTTCTTCTGAAACTTGTACCCGGCATCCTCGATTCTTTGGCAAGCAGCCTGTATGTTGTCGACGCTGATACAAGTATGTCCAAATCCCCTGTATGGCTCAGCATTCCCCGTTGTGACCTTGTAATCCGGATCGTTCTCTGTTCCATAATTGTGTGTCAATTCGATTAGACCTTCACGATCACTGAAATGATTGCCGTGAGAAAGAGCCTGTGGGGAGTCATAGCCCATGAAATAGAGATCAAATTTAGCTTCAGGCTGTTCGATCTTTCGAATCATTTTCATGCCCAAATGTTCGTAGAACTTGACTAAGCTAATATCAGAGGGGTATCTTTGATGTAGGATCGCGGTAGTTACCCGAAAGCTTTGGGTCTTTAACCCGTATCCTGAGTTGGGCATTAGCATTTTAACAACTTCGATAGACTCCCAATCGGTATCGCACATAGAATGATTAAGTTTGTATGTTTTTAAATCCGTCGCCATGGTTGCGTATGGTCTACTACCTGAAAAGCATCTTATGTTAGCAAGCTGCCTCTGAAAACACCCCACCTTCATCAATAGGAGCTCGTACCTGTACTCACAATGCTGTGCCAGAGAAAATTGGATCCGAATGTTTTCTGCAGGTTACGAGCGGAGATCATAGACGTGAATTAAAAATGAGATATTTGTAAGACTTTGTGAGAGAGAAAGAGAGAAGAGAAGCCAAGAGATGCGGCTGCAATGATGAAATAAATGAAGGGACTTGCCCCGCCCTCGCCTACTCGTATGAAGCGGGGATTTCCCGAGTTTGGAAGAGGGGAGGGATGCAGCTCTTTAGAAATCAACTGTCTGTCCTTGAAGAATGAGGAACAGGACAAGAGCGCAAAACAAAATCAGTCAATCCTAATCCTGGCCAGCAGATGCCTCTCTTGCCAGTGCCGAAGACCTTCGTAGAAATCGACCCGGAAGTCGAGGTAGAAGAGAAGGCAATGCTGAAATGCGGGATATTGAAATACTACCATCTCACCAGCTTTCCAGAAGCTCTCGAGTATTAACCCATCTCAATGACCCAGGGCCAAGAAGCAGAGGTTCCTTATCAGTTCTATCATTTTGTGTGACGTGACTTGAGGAAGAAGGTTCGCGACCGACATTTTGGCGTATTCGTACTGTGCGAGTCAGGTTATCGGCTTTGGCGCAAACGTTCGTTCAGTCGTCTTGTCGTCTTCTCTACGTAGCAGCTTTCTGTTCGCATCCAACAACATCCAACGTTAGCAATACCGGTCCAGCCTGTCGCGTTATCCGACACCACAATCAATCGATCTCTACGGGACTGATAGATGCCATTGTATGTCTTTTTAACCCCGTCACAAGCTTCTAACTGACCAATGTGAAGCATCTTCCCTCAGCCTTTCTCCGCAGAACTTGCCGCACACATGTCCCAAACAATGCTTCTGACGAAGCGCCTCAGCACCTTTCTCTCCCAGAATACCACTCCTCAGCTACCGACTCTCATTCTCCTCTCACCTACTGGCAAGCTTCTCTCTACATCCTCTCCGCTTTCCGCCTCGACTCTTCGCACCCAAGCAACGCTCGCTTGTTCACTCTGGAATCTGTACCAACCCGCTGCTTCATCTCTCATATCTCCCTCGCTCCCAGAAACTTCCACTCAAAGTCGGCAGAGAGGGTCAGATGCCACACTGTCTAGCACTACAACCGCCGCGGAAAATGATGTTAGTACAGTCACCATACAGTTGTCCCATGGGATAATGGTAATCCGTTCCTTGTCCTGCGGATTGCTATTTGTCGCGATAGGTCCATCTGGCAAGGTTTCGAGTCCGTATCCGAGCTCGCATACCCTTCGCATGCATTCATTATCTTCAAATACTACCCCTCAGTCTTCGCCCCCCGCTCGTGAACCCCATGGCTATGAAGGCTTAAGTAGTCACGCGGATGCTCACAGAGAACGGGATGTGTCTGGAGGCAGTTTGGTTGGTTTGGGCAGCGGTGCCCCGAGTGAAGCGGGGAGTGTGGGGAGTACAGGAACAAGGACTGGAAGTATAATGGGCGTAAAGAGGCAAGCGGAAGAAGTGGGCCGTTGGCTAGACGCTCAATTAGAAGGGTTCATCTTAAGCTCGGGAGATGGCCGGTGATACCGGTCTATGGCATCCCCATATTCTCCATTGAAAGGACACTCGGAAACGGGGAAGCCAATATTATGCTGATTCGATTGGATTAAGGTAAAATACGGTGGATTTAGTACAGAAGCTGTTGGATCTTACACAAGTCAAGCTCCGGAAAGATGGGGCGCGAATGGACAGTGTATGGTACATCTCATTACATGTCAAAAGCTACCACAGATTTTACTCGGCTGGCTTTTGTCTGACGGCATCTGCACAGGGTTCGGCGTTTTCAGATACCATATAACTCAATTAACATTTCAAAAGCCAGACTTCTTTACGCCGCAAGGGAGCAGGTCTTAACGCCTACCTCCGAAAACCAGCATCCACTTTTACTGGAGTAACCCCAAGAATATTATCAGAGCAAAGCGAAGCCAGCTACCCTCAAGGGTAACCTATTCCCTAAATATTGCTCTCCGGAGAGTTTTTAAATAGAAAAAAAAAATTCTAGGGATGACTAAAATTCTTCCCCCAGTTGAGAGTCCTCACTCTAATACTCCTCAAGTCTATACTTTCTCCAAGTTATGTTAATCAAGCCGTCCTACAACTTCGAGAATTGCGAATCATAATAACTACTCGTACTCCAATACGTACCAGTGTGCGGGGTTTCTATGTGATCTGCTTGTTTTTGGTAGCTGCCAAGTAGCCGCCATTGCTGTACTGTACCATACGGCCAGCCTTTCCAGCAGCCTTCTATTCGAAGGCAGTTAGAGTCGAACTACGAAGTTGCCATATTTGCTCCCTCAACTGTTCGGTACTCGTTGACGATTAATCTATTTCTTATGGGCCCGAGACGTGTGACTTTCAGTTCCGTATCCACATTTCTTCATATCTGCTGAACCGACCAGGCAGAGAAAATATTTGTCAAATATTTTATGCACTAGGAAATTTTCAGGAGCATTAGTATCACACTTACATTTCTCTAAAGTTTTCAATTTCTATCCTTGAAATAATAGAGCTTAGTGATGTCCTTTTCGCTGAAGACCGAAAGCAATCCTACAAGCGAATATAGGCAAAAGCTGTCTGAGCCCTTGAGTTTCGTATTGATTCGCCAAGATCTTCAGCCAGATTCCAGTAGACAAACCCTCCTGCGCGGGGGGATTGGCGAGTTGCGAAACTGTCATGCCTAAATATTGTGCATATTGGCTTCAATCTGTTAACGCGACAGCGGAGCACCCAGAGTTTTGGCCCCACCACCCTCACATCCCGAAAGAGAAATCCTTATATCGCACTTTACTATCGAGTCGACGCCTTCAATTCAAGCCATTCTCTAGTGTTCCGCGCTTCTGGAAACGTCGCCTCATGCAGAGCTTTACTCCCCCGGATTGGTTCTGAATTCGACGCTCCGGAGAGGAATTAGGGAGAATTCCCTCAGCTGGGCGTGAGAGCTGTCCTAAAAGAATCTGTCTGAGAGGAAAGAAATCGTCACTTCCGGTTAGCTGCAAGCCTCTGAATTAGACATTTTCCTATCAAGCTGGAACATTAGATGTCAGGATCTTTGGTGTGTATATCTGCTAATAATATTGGATCAGAGAAAAATTCAAATTTGTTGGTCTAATATTCTATCCCGCCGACAGCTGTATGCTTACGCTTCTTGTAGATTTTGATCCAACATCATCGAGGATCCAACACGTCTAACCCACTTCATCACTGAATCTTTTAACTCATCTCGATGTCAGAATTATTCAAGCACCACCCTCTCTGACCTAGCTTTGGGGTAAGTTTGCTACTCCGCCATTTGGAAATCCATTTCTAACAGTCCAACTGTCCGTTTTCTTTCACTACTGGGCATTATACATTCCGAAATGTTCCATTCTGCAGTATTCATAGGAGCCTGCATCTTCATCTACTTCTTATGTCTCACCAACGCTTCTCAGAATGCTCCACCTGGATCTTTTTCTCGTACGTGGTTGGCCCCTCATGTGGCCAGCCCGACCCCATTTTCTTTAACTCAAGTGAAGAATCCAAATTTCAAGCCGTATAACGTCTCCCGAACTGCACTTTATGCTAGTTCGTTTCTTAAGCACAACAGGCCAATGCCACATGCGCTCAGAACCAAATGGGATGCAATGTCACGTGAAATAGATGGGCAAAATGGCCTAGTCGAATCTCGTGATTCTCGCGACAATGGTCAAATAACCAGCGGAACTGATGGATTGTGAGTAGTTCTATCACTGGGAAGATTCGATCCGCATAGAATTTGTTGAAATGCTCATTTCTTCAACAGATTCATCTGGCCTGTGAGAGTTGGGACCCCTTCACAAACCGTACACGTGATTTTTGATACTGGATCTGGCGACTTTTGGCTGTGGTCGTGGATGCTACCTACCAGCTTAACCCAAAACCGGAACTATTACAACGCCACTGGCTCCGCTACATCCGTTCAATTGACCAATCAGACTTTTCTTTTAGGTTTCCATGCGGCCTCAGTCAGCGGCTTGGTTTGGGCAGATACGGTTTGGGTTGACGGTATTGATGCCATGGGCAACGCTAGCTCAATTGGAGTAGGAGGAAACCCGATAGAGTGTGCTACAGAGGTATCTTCCTTTTGGCAAGGACTTCCAGATGTGGACGGAGAGATTGGGTTGACTCCCAACTATAACGATTCTGAGACTCCTTCGCCCCAACAGTCATGGCTCTCTTATGTCTTACCTCATCTTGATTGTAAGTACTTCTCTACAGTGAGATTTATCTATAATAACGTCTTTGTATAGTACAAGTTTTTACATTGGCTCTCGTCCAAGACGGAATAGGGACGATTGATTTCGGCTTCATCGATCCAACCAAGTACATTGGAGATATCGCCTACACGCCCGTCACCAAAATACCTGGTAGTGCAGGCAACTATTGGTCTTTTAACTGGACCGGATTTGCCGTCGGTAACGACACCTTCAACCACACCAATATACAAATCATGACAGATTCGGCCGGGAACGTGGTTACAATGCCACCCTCGATCGTCAATCGATACTATTCTCAAGTCCACGGCGCGGCGTGGCAATCTTCCGATGGGGCTTGGGTGTTTCCATGCACAGCCTCTCTTCCTAATTTTACGTTCGGCATTGGAAATCACAGGTTTGTGACCATCGGGAAGCACAGTATCTGGTACGCCGTCGGTGACGGCACCTGCTATGGTGGAATTCAACCTGGCGCGGAAAGTGCATATATTTACATGGGGATCCCATTCTTGAATACTTTGTTTGTTGTACATGATTATGAGCATATGCAGATGGGATTTGCGAACCGAGCGGTCTACTAAAACGCCGATTCCGTTCTGGTAGGAAAATGGAATTTCGAAGTAGGATCTTCGGTCTCAGTAGAGACGGAAAAAAATTGTGGATATAAGAAAGTCTGTATATATGAGGCATAGTTACTTTTTTCGTGTGGATATAAGCCACATTTGCGGAGGAAGGTAATTCAAAAGCAGGTGTGGGGCTGGACCATCTTCAGAGCCAGCGTATGATAGGAAGATATACCCTAAAGAGAGAGACTCTGTACGAGTAGGGTGGCAAAAGGGCAATAGTCCTTACATATATATGAGGTATCTAAAATAATTATATTCTTGGAAAGTCCAGTTTCTGATATTTGGAGTTATAAGATAAGAGATTTCACCAGATTGACAGATAAATTAGAGGTGTTTCGAGGAATTCTCTCGATCGAGCATCAGAGAAGTTCCTCTATTTCTTACCGAGACTTACCATGAATATTTTGACAGTTTGACTTCGGTTAGCATTTGAGAACCGCTATTCATACAGAGAATTGGAGGGGTTCTATCGATGTGAGAACAAATAGGAGACATGCCTGATTTGATTTACTCTTCTTATCCACTCCTATTGACGTTGTCTACAGTTCTGGTCCTGCTTTATGAGAGAGAAATAGAGTAAATAATAAAAGGCTTGATAATGAGTGAAAGAAGATACTCAATTGATAAGACCATAGCGGGGTGGAGGTGGAGCTCCCTGGCGAAGAAGCGAAGCGACGTCGGAACGCTAATGCACGACAAGGTACCCCTGTCGGAAAAAGTTGAAGGAGTCTAGAAGGGTAAAAGAGGAAAGAGTCACTTCGACAACCAGAGGACAGTCACACTAAGTGAAAGACTCATCCTCAACTCTTCGTCCGTCGGAAGCCTCACATCTAACCTCACCCTTCACTACCCGGCTGTTGCATGGATATCTGAGTCCATTGGATCACTTGAACCATCTCAATCGACCTGACGCCCATTCCAATTGCTCAATCGGCCCACCGCCATCAATGGGCTCAACAACACGGGGCCCGACCCGCATCGCGATCTTCGGGAAAGAAGATATTATCATTGATTTTGATGTCTGGCGGAATTTCGTTGTAGAGGATCTGCTCTCCAATCTCACCTCCACGACATATGTCCTCATTACCGACACAAACCTTGCCCCGCTCTATGTGCCGGTGTTCAAGAAAGCTTTCAATAGCTTCACAGCTACATCTCAATCACCCCCACGACTCCTCACCTATGAGATCCCCCCCGGCGAAAGCTCGAAAGGGCGCGAGACGAAAGCCGAAATCGAAGATTGGATGCTGTCGCAGCAATGTACCAGAGATACCGTCATCATTGCTCTCGGTGGAGGGGTCATTGGTGACATGATCGGATATGTGGCGGCTACATTCATGAGAGGCGTGCGATTTGTGCAGGTTCCAACGACGCTTCTCGCAATGGTGGACTCTTCCATTGGGGGGAAGACGGCAATTGATACCCCGGTGGGCAAAAATCTCATTGGTGCCTTCTGGCAACCTAAGAGAATCTATATCGACTTGAGATTTCTCGAGACCCTCCCGGTACGTGAATTTATTAACGGCATGGCGGAAGTTATAAAGACCGCAGCTATCTGGAGTGAAGATGAGTTTGCTGCGCTGGAAGACAATGCAGGCCTACTTATGGCCACCATTCGCGCCAAGTCCTCCGAGTCATCTACCAGATTAGATCCTATCCGAGATATCCTAAAGAGGATTGTGCTTGGATCTGCCGCTACAAAAGCCGAAGTAGTATCAGCAGATGAACGAGAAGGAGGACTGCGAAATCTCCTTAACTTTGGCCACTCGATTGGACACGCATACGAAGCAATTCTTACTCCTCAAGTTTTGCACGGAGAGGCAGTGGCCATTGGCATGGTGAAAGAGGCAGAGCTGGCCCGCCATTTAGGTGTCTTGAAGCCTGGCGCCGTGGCACGGCTTATCAAGTGCATTTCAAGCTATGGACTCCCAACTTCTCTGGAGGATAAGCGTATACATAAACTTACAGCTGGCAAACAATGCCCAGTGGACACACTTCTCCAGAAGATGGGAGTTGACAAAAAGAACTATGGAAAACAAAAGAAGATTGTCCTTCTCTCGGCCATTGGAAGCTGTCATGAACCCAAAGCCAGTGTCGTTGAAGATCAGGCCATCAGAGTTGTACTCTCTGATTCCATTGAGGTAACCCCTGGTGTCCCCAAAGCTTTGAAGGTTCAAGTTACTCCTCCAGGGTCCAAAAGTGTCTCCAATCGTGCCCTTGTGTTGGCAGCGCTTGGTACGGGATCCTGCCGTATCAAGAATCTGCTTCATTCGGATGATACGGAGTTCATGCTTACCGCAATTGGAAAACTTGGAGGTGCCACCTACTCATGGGAGGATGCTGGTGATGTTCTCCTTGTCCAAGGAAAAGGGGGTGATTTAAAGGCTAGCCCTTCAGAGCTGTACATTGGGAATGCCGGGACTGCCTCTCGATTTCTTACAACTGTCGTATCTCTTTGCAAACCTTCTACCGTCTCATCGACCATCCTCACGGGTAATGCACGAATGAAGCAGAGACCAATCGGACCCCTGGTAGACTCCCTTCGGGCAAATGGCGTTGATATTAAATATCTTGAGAAAGAGCATAGCCTGCCTCTGAACGTTCCTGCATCTGGAGGATTTGCAGGAGGAGAGATCGAACTTGCTGCCACAGTTTCTTCTCAATATGTTTCGTCATTGTTGATGTGTGCACCATATGCCAAGAAACCAGTCACTCTGCGTCTCATCGGAGGAAAGCCTATCTCGCAACCATACATTGATATGACCACTTCGATGATGGCTACTTTTGGTATTGAAGTTGTTCGCTCAAAGACGGAGGAACACACATACCATATTCCCCAAGGTGTATACAAAAATCCCGCAGAGTATGTTGTTGAGAGTGATGCTAGCTCTGCAACGTATCCACTTGCCGTGGCGGCTATTACTGGAACGACTTGCACCATACCAAATATCGGCTCGAAGTCTTTACAAGGAGATGCTCGTTTTGCTGTGGAAGTCCTCAAACCAATGGGTTGTACTGTAGTGCAGACAGATTATTCCACAACTGTTACTGGGCCTACACCTGGCGAACTGAAGGCTATAGAAGTTGATATGGAACCCATGACCGATGCTTTCTTGACTGCATCGGTCCTTGCCGCCGTAGCAAAAGGCACGACGAGAATCATGGGTATTGCAAACCAGAGAGTTAAAGAATGCAATCGCATACTTGCCATGAAAGACCAGCTCGCAAAATTCGGTGTTGAATGCCGTGAGCTTGATGATGGAATCGAAGTCGATGGAAAGCCAGCTACAACTCTCGGAAGCCCGGCTGACGGTGTTTACTGCTATGACGACCATCGTGTTGCTATGAGCTTCAGTGTTCTCTCCGTTGCAACTCCACGGGCTGTCTTGATCACAGAGCGCGAATGTGTCGGCAAGACCTGGCCCGGATGGTGGGACGTCTTATCTCTCTCGTTCGAAGTTGGCTTGTCCGGAAAACAAGTGAACGTTGGACACAGCAAGACCAAAAACTCTTCTGCCTTATCCGACAAGTCTATTTTCATCATTGGTATGCGAGGTGCCGGAAAGACCACAGCTGGCGCTTGGGCAGGGAGACTTCTCAACAGAACCAGCATAGATCTTGATGTTGAACTTGAGCTGACTGCTGGTATGACTATCCCGGAATTAATAAAAGAACAAGGGTGGGAAGGCTTCAGAAAGGCGGAGTTAGCATTGCTTCATCGTATGATTACAGAAAAGCCAAAAAATTACGTGTTTGCTTGTGGTGGTGGTGTGGTAGAAATTCCAGCGGCTCGCCGGCTACTAGCAGACTATCACTCTGCAGGCGGAATTGTTCTCCTCGTTCACAGAGACACGGAACAAGTCATGGAATATCTTCAGGTTGACAAGACCAGACCAGCTTATGTCGAAGATATGATGGGAGTTTACCTGCGGCGCAAACCCTGGTTCCAGGAATGCAGTAATTTCCAGTACCATAGCAAGAGCGAAGAATCGGGAGCCTTGTCCGTTGCTCGTGAGGACTTCGCTCGATTCCTTTCGCTCATCTCTGGAGAAAGCACACACTTTGAGGAGATGCGGAAAAAGCCACAATCGTTCTTTGTTGCCCTCACCATGCCAGATATATCTGCGGCGGTCGATATACTACCTGAAGTGGCAGTTGGCTCTGACGCCGTGGAGGTGCGAGTGGATCTGCTTGAAGACCCTAGTTCTGAAAACGGTATTCCGACTCCCGACTTCCTCAGTATTCAGATAGCTCATCTAAGATCAATCGTGCCACTCCCGTTGATTTTCACACTGAGAAGTGTCAGTCAAGGTGGTCGATTCCCGGACAATGCTCATGATGAAGCTCTTACACTATTCAAAGCTGCTGTGAGAATGGGTTTTGAGTATATTGATTTAGAGATTGGCCTCCCCGATGAGATACTTCACAGTATCACCGAAGCTAAAGGATTTTCCAAGATCATTGCTTCACATCATGATCCAAAAGGACGTTTGTCATGGAAGAATGGTGGCTGGATTCAGTACTATAACAAGGCCCTTCAGTATGGTGATATAATCAAGCTTGTTGGATCTGCGAAGCACATGGAAGACAACTTTGATCTCGCCAAATTCAAGGCAAATATGGCCGCGGCTCATGATGTCCCTATGATTGCCATCAACATGGGGGTTCAAGGAAAACTAAGTAGAGTGCTGAATGGCTTCATGACCCCGGTTTCACACCCAGCACTGCCCTTCAAAGCAGCCCCAGGCCAACTATCTGCTTGTGAAATCCGACAGGCATTATCGCTTCTGGGCGAAATACAACCAAAATCTTTCTACCTTTTCGGTACACCTATAGGAGCTTCGAGATCTCCTGCACTTCATAACGCATTGTTCGAGCAATGTGGACTCCCTCACCACTACTCACGGCTCGAGACAGATCGAGTATCGGACGTTAAAGGAGTCATACGCGCCGCAGATTTCGGTGGAGCTTCTGTCACTATCCCTCTTAAGTTGGATATCATTCCGCTTCTTGACGACATCACTGACGCTGCCAAATTCATTGGAGCAGTCAACACCATCGTCCCCGTTCCCAACGGCGAGCCTGGCAAACCGCCTCTTCTAATAGGAGAAAACACCGACTGGCTGGGGATGACTCACTCTCTTGTATCGGCTTCGTACAGCACCTTGTCCTCGGGAGCGCCAGGGAGCGGACTCGTCATCGGCTCAGGAGGAACAGCGCGTGCAGCAATCTATGCACTACACTCTCTCGCGCACAGCCCGATTTACATCGTCTCACGCACGCCTTCCAAGCACGCCGCTCTTATATCCTCCTTCCCGCTCGACTTCAACCTCGTCACCCTCACCTCGGTCGCAGCGGCCGAGAAAATCGATGATGTTCCTCGGGTTGCGATTGGCACGATCCCAGCTGACAAGCCCATCGAGCAAAATATGCGTGAGATTCTGGCCGCATTATTGAGACATGAGAAGACAGACAAGACCAAGCAGAAAACCTTACTCGAGATGGCTTATAAGCCCAAGGAAACATCGTTGATGCTCATGTCTAGGGATGCAGGATGGGTGGCCATTCAGGGCCTGGAAGTGTTGAGTGCTCAGGGGTGGTACCAGGTTCGTATTTCCCTCCCTCGCTTCCCTATTCTTCCCCTCGCATTCCATATATTAGTATTGCTCTGGATTTCTCGTCCTATAAATCTATGAGTTTCCTTTCTCTAAAAAATTTTGACTTGCTAATTTTGATTTAAATACAGTTCCAGAAATGGACGGGCATCAAACCCCTCTACGAGAACGCCCGAGCTGCCGTCATGGGCGACGGCAACGAAGATGACGACTCCTAGTTTAATCTACCCTACTCTAGCTTCTTTAGTTTTCCAGCGTCTTGTTCTGTATGCATTTCGCTCGATAGAAAAATTCTCTTTCCCGAATTTCTTTTTCCTTATATTCATTTTCTCATTCTTTTTAGCAAATCATTGTTGCTAGATTCTTCTTTCAAAAAAAAGATATGGAAGGGGGGAAGAAGGAAGAAGGGAGAAGCCAATAAAGAAGAGCAAAAGTATTTTTATAAAAAGACGATTAGCTGCGCTGGAAACTGTCCTGGCTGGAGATGGATGGATGGGTTGTTAGCGTCATGCAATCTGCATTGTTCTCTGAAATTGGCTCCCATTTTTACGGCCATCCTGGCCGCATGGGCAGAAGGTGGCCTTGCTGTCGCGTGACTACTAGGTGAACAAAAAGAATTTTTGGCAAGAGATGGATCAAACGAAATTATTCACACTTTTAGCTAGCTCCCAAGCATACCTAGACAAGAGATGACTTCAAACATTACGCAAGATCCGCAGGGTGAACATGAGCTCTCTATTTACGTTTAAATTCTGGCTAGCGAAGTCAAATGGTCTAATATGGGAATATGGTAGGCAAAATTTCCGAATTCGATAATGTAGTCACGTTCACGTTGGCCCAGGGAAAGACCCGCTCGACCTAGCTAAGAAGGATGATTGGGATTTTAAACAAAGAAGAAAGGGCAAAGAAAAGATTCATATCAACTTGTCCTCGTCGTTGTTATTCTACTTGGAATGAAATTTCTTTTTTAAAGTTTTTTTGTTGTGGATTTCATTTTACTTACCTCGTCTCACCCGCTTCGGCACTTGGATGGGAAATACATATCCCAAAAGTTAAAATTTCAATCAATTTATTTCCAACCTAACTAAAACTATTTAATCAAGCCAAGTCGCAGCCCAATAGTCAAAGTCACCAATGTAAAAGAATGAAGATTATTAATAGTGGAAGTCAAGGATTGTTTGGGATAAAAACAGTTTTAATTATTTTTTGTATGGGGGTGGGTTTTTTTCCTTAAAAAACCTATCCACAACTCTACAAAAAAAATGTAATCTATATATATATATCAAAAAGCAGCAGATATCTTTCCCTTTCCCAACAAAGCTTCATACAACCATAAAAAATGCTCTTTCGTTTAGATCGTTAAGGGGGTCCCCCCATATTAGTACATATCCCCTTGATATATTCCCCAAAAAAAATAAAAATATCCGAACCAAATATAACCAACCAACCAACCAATGAAAACAGAACACCGAAACACAAAATCCTTAAAAGGCCATGATCCAAAGACAAATGCCGCTGCTGATATACAATCTAGAATTCTTTTTTCCACAAATGACTTGTATATGATTGATTCCCGAATATCTGCAAGACCCGCTCACTTCAATTTTTTTGGGGGTTGGTGGGGTAGCGCGTGGGGTTTTTGGCTTGCGTCTCTTTTTGTCTTCCTTGTTTTTTTTTTGTGCAGGTTTTTATTGGTTTTCTCTTTCCCATAACTTTTCCCAAAGAAAAAAATAACGAGGTGGTTGTACAAGAAAAGAAATCTTCAGCGAATAAAAAGATAATAGAATAAAAAAAAAAAAATCCCGCTTTCGTTTCGTACACGACACTGCAGATGAAAAGATACTGATAAAATCGATCCCACACCATTTTGCTCCGCGCTTGCCCAAGTAATCAAAAGAGGATGAACAATTTAACCAAGGAGATTGATTTGTAAAAAAAAAACAACCATTTGAATTTCGAGGCGTGTCGTGTAGAGGTTTCAGACTGGGTAAGGGAAAAGGTGATCGTGACGGCCGTAAGGTTCATGATGTCATGTCATGTCGGTGGCTGCCAATTGGCGAATCGCCGGTCGTGTGTCCGCGCGAATTGCAGCCGCCTGCAATTTTTCCTCTGGCGCCCTATCTGACCGGCAAAACCCTGCGTTGCGTACAAGATTCCTCATCCGTCATACGCTATGTCATGCTCTCGCGCCCTATGACCCCTCCGAGGCTGCCGCTGCCGCTTGCTGCTATTGTTATCTGCCGTACACCCTGCGCTTCCAACCTTTCCACCCGGGCGCACCGAGTTCGAGATTCGAAAAGTGGAGTGTGTTGTAGAATGTTCCGTCACGCCACGAATGGTTGTGAGGTGACAAATCCGCGGAGTCTCTTCACTTCATTCATCGCAAGACCAGTTCAGACATTGTGTCCACCTCGGCGCCGGCTTTTCGACAGGTCGGCATGTTCTGGGTGAACCACGCGCAGGTGACGAGTGAGCGCATCGTGTCTGCTGAAGGATTTTTCCTCGGTACACAGAGGGCAGTGTACCTTTTGCTTCCTGGCGTTGTGAATTGTGTCCTCATGCCTGGTCAAATCGTACGGCCGCGAGAAAATGGTGTTGCACGGCTTTCCCGTAGATGGATTGATCCTTTCGCACTGATTACAATATCACGTTAGCATTGAGTCTTCTTGAATAATACAAAAATCGAATGGGGAAATGAATGTACTAACCTTGTGAGGACCCGCTTGAGAGTTTCGTTGCGCCGCTGAGGTCATGCCGCCCTCACCCCCGCCAATTATCGATGCAGAATTTCTATGGCCTTCACGTTTGTGTCGTTGAAGTTTGGCTGGAGTATCAAATCGTAAAGTGCAACCATGATACGTACATGTGTATGTTCCAGTATCGGCAGAAGACCCTGAGGGTTTCTTGTCGGATGGTTCGGGAGCATACTCGCTGCTACTTGATTCCATTGACGTCAATGTCGCAGGGAAGTCCTCGGTAGTATTCGAGAGGTTGCTAGGTTGTCTACGTGATTGAGGCACAAATGGGTATTGCTGAGGAATCGGTCTGATGCCGCCGGGGATCGCCGGAGGCACAAAGTTGAATCCGCCTTGGTGTTGAGTAACCTCTGATGACCTTCTTGACGTTGCCATGCTCCCATAACTCTGCTGCGAGATATCGTCGTCCGCCTCGTCCAAGGACACTGTTGGCTGCTGGCGATAATTTGATTGACGCTGTGTCTGTGGAGGAAAAAGAGGCGTATTTGATTCCTCGTTTTCCATGTAGATTAAGTCAACATCCTTGGGCGAAATGGTCTTCGGTGCCGATCGTTCGGGAGATGTCCTTTCTAGTTGTCGTTGAAGCGCTCTTGCATCGTCCTCTTGCTTCATCCTTTCTCTCATATGTGCTGCCGTTCCAAACCTCATATTTGGTGACTGTGACCCAAAAGTATTACTAACTGGAGCATGTGGAGAACCGTTGCGAAACGGTGACCGGTCTCGAGAGGGTATTGTCAGTGGCGTAGTGTTCGACGCTCTGAGGTGTTGGTTATTCGCAGCTTGAAGTCTTTGAGAAAAGACGTCGTTTTGTGGCGAAACGATTAAAGTCGGCGCTGCGGTAGTGTTCGAAGGGGCCGATGTGATCTGGAAACTTGGGTTATAGAGTTCGTCTGCGTAGACGTCCGTCATAGTCCTGTCAAGTTTAGGCATCGTGCGCTGGTATGCTGGAGGATCGCACAGTTGTAAGTAATCGTTCAACCATGAGTCGAACCTCGAAGATATCTCACCACTTTTTTGCCTCTCGCCTTCGACTATGCGTGGCGACTGTGAGTCATGATTTGTAGTTGATTTAAACTCTGGTGCAGGCATCAGCATACCGTCACCATTTGGCTTTGGAAGCCCATCGTTCATCGCGAAGGCCAAATTTGAGTTTGGGTAGAAGTTTGAGTAGTGAGGCGTGAGGAACTGCTCCTGCGATGGAGTATGCGCAGGAGTCAGATCATGATATATGTCTGGGTTCGACGTGTTGGCGGTGAATGGCGACGATGGACCCGCGGATCCCAAAGAACTGAGGCTTCCTTCTCTATTGTGATATGCCCTCGTTGCCGACCTGGGGGTGAGGATGCCGTTCTCGAGCCAACTGTTCTGTGAATGCTCAGATGGCATCGATGGACTCGACTCGTATTGTTGTGGTTGATAGTCGAACAGGGGCTGGTCGGCCCCGAAGGAGAAGATATTGTTCGCCGTGGCGTGATATTGAGGTTGCGGAGTCGAGATCGAAGTTGAAGTCTGAGACCACGGCTGATCTTGTTGTGGAATTGTCAGTGTCTGTGGATATTGTTGATGGGGTTGATAGAAGTTGTTGCGTCGGTGTGGTAATGACGCCAACATAGTTGTATTAAAAGTGAGAGTGGATATGGAAAGACCGGAGCAAGTCGCCACCCGGCTGTTCTTTATAGAAAACGAGACTCCCGCGGACCAGTGAAAGCGTGACTCGACCGAGTCAACAGAATCGGAGGGGAGCGGATGGAAGACGTATTCGTGTGGCTTGGCCTATTCGTCAGCAAATGTCATCTGGTCGAAGAAGGCCTTTGTCTTCGTTATGCTATGCGAAGTCTTAATAAGGGCAGCCAAGTCGAAGTCGGATGCGTCAAATGGACTTTGAGTTGCGTACGTAGGGCTCAGGTTGTACGATGCTGGACTATGTTCGGAGTTTGTGGATTTCGGAGATGGAGGCTGGGTGGGGGGGCGATTAGATATAACGGGTCCCAGATGGGATGGAAGGGATAGCGTGAGGATGAGGGTAAGGAGGCCCCGTTGGGGTGTTGGATGCTTGGAATTCGATGCCGGAAAACCCTTGCGTCATGACGAAATCTTTTGCTCTGCATCGACCACGCTGCCAGACCCATGCTGCAGTAGGCGTGCAGAAGACCCTGAATCGTGAAATCTCGTCAAGCCACTGGCAACCCGGGCAGAAAGGGGGGGTGGGGTGTGACTGCCAGATCGGGGAAGCGCGGCAGAGATGGATCCAAGTGGGTCTCCCTAGACGTGCCCACCGTCTTCGAGAACATCCTAGTGCCGCCCATTTGCTCGATGTGGCCGATGTGGTGGATGCAGGCCCAGCACGCCCATACAGTACAGCACCCGTACTGTATCGCCCATCGGGTCTGTCTTGCCTTACGATTCGTACTCGGACTGTACACGACCGGCCCAGCGCCAGCCCAGCACGCTACACCCATGCGCAACGTCCACCACAGCGCACCCTACGCTGGAGGACGCTGCCCCCCCAGTGCTCAACCACCCGTCCTCCAGCGTGTCTCTCAGCGTACGCCGCTCTTCGTACAGCGCCGTACAAGACCGCGACAGCACTCGCATTCGGGCTTTGCTGGCTCACGCTCTCGCACACCGTCGGTCCGTCCACCCACTCCCCAGCCAGCCGCTCTTTTCCGACGGTCCTCCCCTAACGCAGCGCAAATTCGCTGCTCACCTGCTTCGTCAGCAGCGCTCCTGGCCGATGATTGCTCAGACTCCCGACTCCCCGACCCTAACGACCGGCTTCCTCAGGTTTCCATGAGCTCGTCTGGTTTCGCTCTCGACTTCTCTAACACTGCACTGCCACAGCTCACAGCCAATCACCGCACACCTTCCACCATGAAAACTTCTCACTGGCTCGCTTGCGCCACAGGAAGGTTCTGACAGTGCCTTTCTCGGATTTCACCTACAGGACAGTAAATCCCATTCCATTTTTAGGAATACTGTGCGGGTTTGGGTCGCGTGCGGGCCGCGGCCATAACTGTCGCCGACTGCAACAACCGTACGGCCTCAATATCGTGCATGCGGAGAGGTACTGTGCGGTACTACCGTACGGTACCACGGTGGTAAAGTCCTATACCCGACATCCACTCATCCAATTCCACGACAAATAACCATCCGCTTGCCGAAGCCTCTCGTCTGGTATCGAACCAAACCCTCTAGCCACAGTGACCCAGCCCCCAGCTTTCGGCTTCGGGCTGGCCTGCGTGACTAACACCATGGAGAGACCACCTGAAAGTTGAGATCACTTGATTCTTATGTGGTGCGCGACCTGCTGAGGCCTGCCAAGGCCCAAGGAGCTGCCGAACTTCGCAATAACTTTCCTCACTCGTGTTTCCTGAATGTCACGTCCTGTACACCACCACTCTTACTGTGCTTTGGGGGAATATACGTACGTAGGGCTATACGAAGGGTGTGGCCTTGGGAACTGTTGAGCGGCCTTGGAAGTGGTTTGTCAGGATTCACCCGAGGATACTCCGTTCTCAACGACTTGATAATTCGCGCAGAGGATATAGAGAGTTGTGCGTCGTCCTCTGTATCCGGTCCGGAATCCGAAGCCAAGTCTTATCGTCAGATTCTTGGCCTCGTAAACTTGCTGAATCAGAAGAAGCCTAGCGGGTTACTAATCGATTTTGAGTTTGTACGACAGTATTTGAAATTCCAGTATTGTCAATATCGTACGAAGCTCGCAATCCCATGTCATCGAGGTCTCGTTATCCCCAGCAGCTTGAAAGTTATTTCCGTATACTGTAGCAAATACCTAGGTAAAGGGCCAAGACGGCGAGTCATGCGTGGCATAAGGTTTTCAGCTTTCTTTCGAAACAATAGCCAAGTACTATACGGCATATCCTCCGCTGTATCGCAACAGCTGCTGTTTGAGTGCATGACAACCTTCCTTGAATTGCTGAAGAGCCGCTTTGCAATAGCCAGCTGAGCGTACGTATACTGACAAAACTGGCGAAGAGCGATTCCCCAGACGCCTTGACTGCAGATCTTTGATCCCAACAGCGGGAGTGATCGTCGGGGAAGTGTGGCTGAGGAAACTAACTCTCTTGTGCCGTGACAAGCCAGACCTGACCGAAACGAGGAAATGGTTCCTACAGTAGACGGACGCCAACACACCCCCTGTGGCTGGTGAACAAATTTTTAATAATTTCTCCATGCCATTCAAACCCATGCAAGTGTACTCAAATTCATAATTTCTTTGTCTTGGACTGTACTCCTACTCGAACGGATATACTCTACCGAGTTTGGGTGTGGCCCAACGTGCAAATCGGAGACACCGTACCACATTGGGCACATAAGTCAGACCCCAAAACAGACAAAAATATTCCCACAAAAAGCCATTTTTTTCCTCGGAGTCTGAGACCCACAGATCCAGGGCGGCGCCGAGAAATGGAAATTTTCGCAAACGGCCCTCTTCCGCCTTGAACCGTGCGGTCTAGTCCAGATAGCGGTCTGCCAGGATCTTATCCGTTTTTTTCCACGGTCGTTCTAGAAGCTTTCCTCGCAACGCCACCTGGCGCGCTAGGCCTTCCTGCAAATACCTGCCGCTTTTCTTTTTTTGTGCAATGCATTGCATTGCGAAAAAGATATATTTGAAATCGAGCGACCTGCAACGTTGCGAGCTTTCGACCGGTTTTGGTCGTTATCATGCTACGAGGATGACATTTCTCGTTTTGTTGAGTGGTCTGAGTGAACGCTGATCATTTGCCAGGGTCCTGGTAGGGTGATGTAATTCAGGGTTTGACCAGCATATGGGAGTTTGGTATTTTCATATACTTGGAGAATTGATGACTCGTCCAAGGGAAGATCTCTGCAGTTTGTTCCCGGATCCCTCTCTGCACTATCTGCACCGGCTTGCTCGTCAGCATGGATTACTTACTATGTATAGATTATTTTAACATGATTTTAAAAGAACGGACGTACTTCGGAAAGTGAAATTTATCTCTACCGCATTTGAGTGGCAAAAATAAGGAGTTTTGGTTGTACAGTTGTCGTTGCACAATCCCATTCGAAATGGAAATATGGAGCGACCGCCAAGCCTTTTTGAACGCCTGTGAGCACGTGACTTAAATCAGGTGATGATTGTGATATTTTAAGGTACAATACGTAGATATTCGTGCATTCCTTGAGCCGGCGAGGTAGCATTCCGTAGAGCAGACAAAGCATCGATCAGCCGCTGTAACTCGAATCGAAGTGTAGTACAGCTCATGGTTGCAGATCTGGGTTGGTTAGCAAACGACCGTAACGGGGATGATACCTAACATGACGAAATTCCGTCGATCAATGATGTCTGATGTATTTGGTTAATACTTGCTCAGCTGGGAAGGCTGAATATCAAAGGTAAAGGAAGGACGCTGAAACTCGAGAGTGAGTGATGGCTCCAAGGGGTATCTTGTATTATGAAGTTAACTGGTTTAAAGTGCTGCTTAGATCTTGATCTGAGAGGGAGAGGCGAAAAGATCGCCTGAATCTGACAGGCACAGGGAACCTAGAATTAAGCTTTTTCATCGCTAAATTTAGGGCTGTCAGTGCTCATTTTCAGCGTCCAGTGCACTGTCCTTAGGCACCAAGTGCCCTGAGTGTGACCCCGCAATCCACTAACGAGGCGAAACACGTCCTCACCAACGTCAATAGTCGACGCGTCGTACCGCATGTTTTCCCCCCACCAAAAAAACCATGGCCACAACTCCAAGTCCAATTTTATCACCATCCTCATTTCATACTGCCGTAGGATCGCCGATGGCAGCTCCTGATACTGCCCGGAAGTCGCCGTATCGACCAGTCCTCCCGATCACGGACGAAATAAGGATCCATTGCCATATATACTTTGACGAGGAGCTTTGTATTTACTTTGACCAAGCACCTGAAAATAATGGAATGCTTGCTGACGGGATCTAGATATCAGCGCCCTGACTCTTCTAGCGGACCTGATCACTGCAGGCGCATCTCACCCCGACCACCTTGAAAAGCCTACATTTGCTCCTCTCCCATTCCACATCGAGCTTGCTGCGGCCCTACTCATCCACCCACGGCACACTAACCAAGCCCCTCCAAGCGAACAGCTAGAGCTTTCCTCGAGATCTATTACCTTTCTTCGAAATATCCTCGCGATTCTGGGCCCGGTGAACGCCAATTTGACCGAGGCATTTTCTCTCTCGCAAAGCACCACACATAGCCGGTCCTCGAGGCGGACACGGAGTGTTGTAGATGTGGAGGATGGGTATAGCTCCTCGGATTCAGAGGACCAACCTGAACACATGAGAGGGATTATTGCCAATAATGGCAGGATACGGAGATGTGCTAAAGATTTCTGGCACATGGTAGGGTGGGCTTTCAACTGTAGCGTGAGATACCCCAAGCGGTGGAAATACTGGAAAGTATGGCTGGACTATATGATTGATGTCTTGGATGCGGATTGGCTGGAGCGGGAAAGGCTGGATGAAGATATCTCTAATATGAAGGGAGATATAGAAGATTTCAAGATGCGGCGGCAATCTTTGCTAGTTAAATATCTGTCCGATGCGAGTGGAAGATCCAGCGCTGTGAAGCGTATTGTTAGGTCTGCTTTTGCAGATGGCGGACTGGAAAGTTTGAGAGAGTTTCCAGAAGTATTCCCAAACGAGACAAAAGAAGTGAAGATTAAAGGCGGACAGAAGAGGAAGCGCCAGAATCTCACGGAGCGAGGGTTTGGTTATTATGACAACGAGGATGCAGACTCCTTTTTCGACTCTTCGGATTTGATGGACCAAACCCCAGAATCATCACAGGAAGATGGGGGAGACGATCTCGAATCGTGGCTAGGGGGGACGGAGTCCGTATTCTTACGGCAACGACTCTTAACACTGGTAAGTAGCCTCGTTTATACTGCCATTTTTTACTAACTATTTGAAGCTCTCACGTACCGCGGCCGACTTTCCTGATTGTTTTACAAGCTGTATAGAACTGTACGATGTCATCTATGCGAACGTCAAACCACTTCCCCTTCCAGCCTTCTCCCTCCTATTCACCTCATCTCCGGCATCTAAACTCCCCTCCTACGTCTACATATCCCTCACCCAACTCATCCTCAGCCGCATGCTATCCCTCTCCGCTCAGAGGATGCTATCGAACAGAACTAACGACGACCTCTCTCAAGACATTCTCGAAAAGTGCTATCTCCCGTACTCGGCCAACACATCCTCTGCTGCGGACAACGCCAAAGTCTCCATCTTGGTAGAGAACTTGTTTAGAAGGTTAGTGAAACATACGAAAGCTAATAGCGGGAAGTTTCTTCATACTCCAGACTTGCATGCCGCTATTGAGAAGGGTATCAAGGCAAGAGAGGATAAGGTTAGGGGAGACAAGAGGAAAAACTCAAAGTCCAGGGACGAGGAAAGTGATCGGGATTGGTTAAATGCTAGCAGTGGGAGGTTGAAGAGTTTGCTTGACTGGGTGGAAGAGAATAATGATATTAATAGTAACTGACCAAATATTAATCCTTTGGGACTCGAGGTCTCGAACTTCCCAGCATTTTGACTCCACGTCGCTCATGCCTTTGCGGGAGTTTCAACCGGTTTTCTTGAGAATCAATCTTTGTACACTTAGGTATTACTGTGGCATATAATTTCTATCTAGATAAGCCTGCACGATATAGAGCAATTATAGCTGTTCACAATATGGGGGTGAATTTTGTCTATTATCGTCTCTGGACAGTAATATTCCCATCCCAGGGCGTCGGCTGCCAGTTTTCGCTCGGTCCACCACGAGCCTGTTTCCACGGATCATCTTGATTGTCTTCTTGTTGTATCTCCTTCTCCCGCGGTCGTTGCCTAGAATCAGATTCTGCTCTATCCGATCTCTTTACGTGACTCTCACGCCCCTCGCCGTCGGGAGTCATCTCATCACGGGTCTTCAATTCGTCACCAACCGCCCCTCTTTCCACCGCTCTAGACCTTTCTGCCTCTACAAGCGATGCAACGCTCTCCCTCGGCGCATCCAAAACCGACGCTTTTTCTCTCCACCTGCGATCCGCCTCTGCGGCCAGAACCTTCAAATTCCGCAGCCGCACCACGTCTTGTGACTGCTCGGTTAGAGAAGGCGGATCAAACCGCGTATGCCGCAGCCATTGATGCCACTGGGGCGATATGTTCAGGTCGCTGTGCTGCGTTGATGCAGGGTATTTCACTATTCGGCGCAAGCGCTGCGAGTTGATCGTATCTTTGAATTCCCAGAAGGTGTTGCCTTGGAGGTCCAGACCTGCGTAAGAAGAAGAAGAGTGTTAGAAAACCCGGAGTTTGTAATAAAGGGAGGGGCTCGAAGCAGAGCTTGAGGAAATCAAGCTCGTTGGTTTTTTGGGGGGGATGCGGGCTTAGAATTGTTGACTTACCGACGAGAAATCTCTTACGCCATGGTAAGCGGAGGGATTTCCATCTGTACCAGGCTTTGCGAATAGGTCCTGCGTTTGTCGCGGACATTAAGATTGATATTGTTTGAGCCGTCAAGGACGTTGCGATGGCTGGCTATGCCAGACAGATTGTATTTGGAAGCTCGCTGATTGGTCCCATTAATACGCAGCTCTCCGGCAGTCGAGGTTAGCGGGATATCGTAATTCCGACGTCAACTTCAAATATTTATTTAGTAATACCAACGCCGAAGACCTCAATTCTTAATATCCGAGAGATCAAGTGATATTGAACTTTCATGGGCGCCTGTATGTTTGCTGATGCTTTTCCTTCCTCATATACACTCTATATTAGAACCGAAGCTTAGGAGTTCGAATAGCTAGAGACATTTGTAACTCAATCTTTGCTCTTCCTGAACCGGCCATTTTGCCTATATTGACCAATCATAATTACTGCTGGAGTATTAGCGCAAAGGTTCACCAGAAGAGTCATACTCCCCTCAATTACCAAGAGGGCATTCGGAATTTCGGTCCAGCTCAATCGAATAAACCAAGTGGTAGATTCGAAAGCAGGCAAGTCTATTGTGTCTCCATACATATAACTTCTTGCCGCCATCTACATAGGGTCCTTTAAATCCATCATGTCCCCCACCCTTGACCACATCATCATTCTCGTCCCCTATACATCCCTCACCAGCCCTCCCTCCTGGCTGACCGAAAACTTCACCCTTACACCAGGAGGCCAACACGCCGGAGGCAAGACGGAGAACACACTCATCTGTTTCCGAGACGGCAGTTACATCGAACTGATCGCATTTGTCAACGATGATGCCCAGTACCGCCAGGGCCATTTTTGGGGGAAGAAAGCGTTCGGAATCATCGATTTCGCCTTCACCCATCCGACCGGGGATGCAGCCACGCACTTCTCTGAACTGCAATCGCGGCTCCAAACCCTGAACGCGGGGAGCGACGCACCCAAGCCGAAAGTAGAGTATCAACCTCCCGTGGCGGGCGGCCGTAAACGCCCAGACGGACAGCATGTTAAGTGGACCACCACGTTTCCCGTCGTGGATACGGGGTATCAGAGAGGAGAGCTTCCTTTTTTTTGTCATGACGTGACGCCTCGCTCGGTCCGTGTGCCTTTTTCGGAGGAGAGCGTTACGCATCCTAATGGGGCAGAAGGTGTTAAACAGTTATCTGTGTTCGTTCCTGAAGAGAGGGTGAGGGAGCTAGCAAGGGGTTATGAAGCTGTGCTTGGAATAGAGAATACAGGTAAAAACGGAGACGGCAGTGGCTGTTTTCTGGTAGAACCGTTGAGGAAAGAAAATGGGGAGAAAGATAAAAAAATTGAGATCTGTTTACAGACACCTCAGGAGGAGTGGCAGATTAAAAAGATGAAGGAAGGAGGGGGATTATTACTTGGCGATTTGATATTTACTAAAAAATCCACGACGAGCGGTGCTAAATGGCCAAGCGAGAAATTGTAGAGGATTAGATACGGGAAGGTCATTCATTTAGTGGACTTACCTACTTGATATGATACTCAAAGTCGTGTTGCAGATGGGGAGACTATCTCTTTTATTCGAAGTTAAGATAGTCAAGGACAGGGTATCAAATCCAAAGAAAAAAAAATCTCCACCTCGCTATGTCAGGTCATCAGTCATCCTTCATCCTTCATAAAAATGTATAACGTCTAGTTTTTTTAAAAGAGGCTTTTGAACTTTTAGATCAGGCAATAATGAGCTATATCGAGTTAGTAATCCACTACGGAACATTGAAGAGATATGACGATTGACTTACTTCAATGAGTCTATCCGTCAAGGCCGTACATTGTTTATCGTGCTCGTTCATGACATGAAATGTAGCTGATCGCCACAGGCCGCCAAAACCAATGCCGTCAAGCACATCCTCTAGCATTTCTGCTGTATCCACACCGCTAGAGAACTTTGGATTTGATGTAAGAGTGCGTAGCAGCTGGTGTGCTGCTTCCAGGGTAGCCGTGTTTTGACATGAGATGAGAATATCATCAAGAATTCGAAGAACAGGTCCACAGCTGCCCCATATGGTTTAGTAAATATTAAAATTGGGAATGGAGGCCAACTTACAGGTGGAGGATAACGGTAGACCGTTTCAAAGCAATTCTATTAAGCCAGTGGAGCCCATAAGTCTGAACAGCATCTTCCAGGTAGTGAAAATCCACTATGCAAATAGCTGCGTTAAGTAGCAGTTCCTTGTCTTTAATCACATGCAGGTCCATCATATCCAACACCTCCTCAGATCTTGAATTAACGCTAGAGTCTGCGGACGTCCATCTGTTAAGCCATGAATTATCCTTCGCCTCATCAGGTGTCATGGCACGGCACATGAGTAGCCCCAGATAGGGTAGGCTGCTCATTTCTTTTGGGAACCTCAAATCGGGCTGAACACTGGAGTTCGTAATTTCGAGAAATGTTGAGAGCACTTGAATCGCCGTCGATTTTGTAACAGAATCTGTAAGCCCCTTTACTAAGGTAGCACATAACGCGAAGTGAAAGTTCTCGATATTGAAATGGATACCGTAAATCTCGTCAAGCTGCAAGGCGGCATCTTCTAGAGGGAGCCTGCCTTGAAGTAGGGTTGGAACCATCCGACCAGCTTTAAACTCTCCAGAAGTAGCAATGTTGCTTAAAACAGCTTCAAGGAATAATGTAGTGCAGTTGAATAGCGGAAGTGGGACCAGCCTGACGAGGGAGAGTGCAAGCCAGAATAGTTGCAATCCGTAGCGTGAGGCAGATGGAAGTTTGTCCATCATCTTGGTTAATGATGTAACGATTGCGATGAGCATCTCACTATCATTATCTTCCATAAACCTGGAAATGCTATTCCTTAGTGCAACGAGGACTTGGTATAGAAGATCATCGTCAACATCTTCACGGGCCAAGCATCCCATTACTGTGAAGGCACGAGGTTGAATTGCAGGATTGCTTTGGAACGCGGTGCTCGCGACTAAGCTCATCCATCTTGAGCGCCAGGCATTCGAAAGATCAATTGACGGGGAGCCGACCGTACTGACTTCAGCCAAAAGAACCGCAAGAGACTCTGTAGCCATCAAAGTTGGGGCACTGGATTCCTGAATATTTGAGAGTGACATATCTCGGGGAGGCATGTTGAAGAGAGAGTCATTTTTGGCCTCCGACAAAGATAAAAGCAAGGCTTTTAGCCTTGAAAGCTTGTTCTCTTCGAGGGGAAATGTAGTACACATTGCATGGACTGTATTTACGAGTAAACGGTGAACCATCAATCTGACATCAGAAAGTCCAGTATTGGCGAGCATGGTTACAAGATGGAATAGCTCCGGTAGATAAAGCTGAGACTGAACTCCACTATCGAAGGAGGTCGAAAGACAGAGACGAAGGAGTATGCAGATTTCACCCCAGACCGTGTTTTCTGTTAGCAGCCTGGTTGGCCGTAATGAAGTCCGGTTTAATGCTTTTCGAAGTCTGGAAAGTAGCTTTCCGCGAATAGTTACAGTGCCAAGTGAAGAAATTATGGAACCCAGTATCTCTGTTCGTTCATCGTCCATGCCGTAACTTAATGCAGCCTTAACGATTTCTTCCAAGAAGATGTCGATGTAAATTTCATCTTTGCTTATTGGTGGCCAGACACTCTGCTCAAGGGTAGTACTAAGTGCAACGTCGGAAATTGCAACTTCTATAAGCTTCCGGAAAAGAGCGGCAACCTTTTCTCTAGCCTTGTCACTGTCCGAGTCGGTAGCGATTAGGCTTGTCCTTAGGCCCGGTAGCCATGGCGCCATATAAGCCAAGCTCAAAGGCCTCTGGGAGTAGGGGAAGCTCTCCCATCCGACAAAAAATTCATTCAGGAAGTCTACCGTGAGTTGAGGTTCAGATCGAGCAATCTGTTGACTAATGTCTATAATGAAGCGTGATGGGTTCAGGGGAACACACAGTTCTAGTGTTATTAGTATATTGCACATAACTTGTTCGGATAGAGGACTTTACCTTTTACGCTCATGAATTTGGCGTCTGCTGCAAATTTGAAAGCCCGGCATAAGGCACAAAATAAGTTGTAAGAAGCCAGTCGAAGCACCGCATCAGAGCTCGCCATGTTGCTTAAGGCAATATTGAGAAGGGTTCCAGGTACATCTTGCGGCCGTACTAGTCGTTCAAAGGATTTCAAAGTCCTCAGTTCCTTGCCAAACTTGACTTTGGCACCACGGATAGCTTGAAGTACGTCTGGCTTTCTGGGGCTTGTGAAATACATCACAATTTTCCCATTCTCGGTGCGTAATCCAAATGCAGAATCATCCTCCGTTTGAATTGATGTTGGCGCCTCATCCACCTCAGATAGACGAAATATGTCATTGACCGTAGCATGCAGCCTTAGACCAGGGACTACCTCTTGTTTCTTAGTCGTCGTTACTTGGACGAATTGACTCCCAACCTGAATCACGACGTCAATTTTCCCCTTGGTTTTCGAAAGTCGAATAATTGGCTGAAAAACATATCTTGTGTCTGTGACAACGCTGATGGTTTCCTTTGGAAGGTGCAATTGACTGAGGTGAAAGTGTGCCTGAAGGTCTGGAAGGCTGCCGATCAAGTGATAATCCACATTCTTTGGATGAAAGGCACTATTGTCGCTCTTCGCTGATAGTCGAAGTATACGCCGGAAGCATTTTCTGATTAGAATTAGTCATATAGTGTACACATTAGAGGATAGTCCTTACCTAAATGCACTATTCATGTTGTAGACATATACTCGTGAAAGTTGTTTTGACAATTCGGCAGGGGTTAAAAGATCGAGCTGGCGAAACAAGGCATCTTGAGGTTCATTTTGGCCATTGTAACAAGTAGCATCGATTAGAATACCGAATGGTCGGTGCCACATACGACTTGCTATCTATTGAATGTTAGGTGGCGACAGTAGCATTTATGATTTCCACATACTTTAAGATACCCAAACAAAAGGAGCTCGTAATCAGTGCTCTCAGTATCGATATTTCGAAGAATGATGCATATCATTGGAATACCATCCTACTTGAATGTTAGTTATGATTCTAAACTAGTTGTTTTGTCTTCGTACTTTGCTTTCACCACCTTCATAAACGGCGCGAGTAGAAATGAGAGACTCGGTGTTTCTACCAGCGTTGCGGAGCATAAAGTGTTGGAAGCGAGAATAAGAGGGCGGGGTATTAGCAGAGATTGCTGGTCGATTCCAAGAGATATCCATAGGTGGCGGACCAAGGTTTGTAATCAGCTTGCGAAGAGCCTCTAGAATAGGAATTTGGCGGTTGGTAATATCCATAATTGAGCGAACTGCATCTTTCCTTTCCCTGAGTACAATTTTCTGTCGTACATGATCCCAGTGGTCGTATAAGAACCGATGCAACGCGACGCAGGAGCCAAAGTCAAACGATTCCGTCTCAATATCGGGTTCCATGATATTAGGTGGGACCTATTACAATTAGAGATGACTTTCTATACGGAGGACAACACCAACTGAAATCTCTCGTAGGAATGTAGTTACTCGATATATATTCTGAGTAAGAAAATCATTCAACGGAAACATGTATGGCTCCTTGGCTCCAAAAAGTACGTTATTGGCCAGATTTTGCACGACTTTAGCAATGAGAAGCAGACCACGACGCATTTCCTTCGATGGCGGCGTTGAGATGAGGCCTTCTGCGTCTGGAGCAACGATGGCAGGGCAGAAGAACCGCAGGAATATAAATGCACCAACGGCTGTAAACTTGGCTTCGGGAAATCGTTTCATAATAACTGAAGATATCTAGATTATTTGAGCATAGTCAAACCGAAATAGGTGTTATATGAGAGGTACTTACGATGCTGCAGATTTTTCTGAAAGAAACCGGAATATGTGCTGCAGAATTACAAATATCGACAATAAACACTTTTGCCACAACTCTAAGTTGGAGAGCATTCTTCTGAAGCTCTTCAGCAGAGCTGGTGCGGGCAGGATCAAGCTCGAGATCGAGATCCTTCGAAGTTAAAACCAGGCGCTCCAAAACCTTCTGTAGAGTCGCTTTAAGATACGAAGCGCCTTTCCATTTAGCATAAACAGAAAGCATCTTGGTAGCAACACAGTTTCTTCGAAGAAGTTCGGCTTCATTTTCTGTTTGTAGTCAGTAACAGATCCTAATTTGCCACTTCCATTACATACCCGTTTCTTCTACTTCGTGTTCAATGAGAGCTTCGAGAAGCACAAACCCGAGGCCTCGAGAATCAAATATATTTAGCAAAGATATTGTCATCTCATCAACCTCGGTACTCGGACATGCATCACAAAGAGCTATGGTCAGGGCCATGTCATTTATCAGAAGCTAGAAGAGATAGTCAGCATAAAAATTTCGTATAAGCGTCTATTGGGACATACCTCTAGGAGTTCATCATATTTTTCGTTAACGGCTGCATCTGATAGGTTGTTGAACTCTGTCCCCTGGATTAATATATTGCAAAGAACCTTGACAAAAGCTGTTCGAATATCAAGATCTTCATGGTAACCTATTGATAAAGAATGCTTCAAACCGACATCGATATTGGCACTAAGAAGATTGGAAAGAGCACTTATAGCGAGCTCAGGGGTAGTCCTGGCTTCTTCGCTCACAGTAGCAGGTAATCTCACTTCGTTCCTCCCAATTTCAGCACTCTCGTAGTTTAAAAGAGAGAGAAATCGATTGAAATACGTGTGAAACATCTTAGCTTTGAGATCGCTCGTGTCTGCGTCGGTTTGGCCTTCTGCTGGTTGAAGGGGTAGCCGATAAGTTAGATCGGCCAGGGCCTTTAGACAGGCCCTGTCTAAATCCCTCTGGAGACGGACAATCTCATCAACACGGCTTCCTGTCATCAACTGAGCGTCCTTGGGGGACCCAGGTCGAGCAATCCAGCCGAATATGACTTCCAACAACTGGTTCCGAATACGAACGTCGTGCCTAAGATTAAGAAGCTCCTTTTTCTGGGAAACTGTCTCGCATAGTTGACATATTTTGATTTTAACTCTTAGCACACCGGGGTTTTCGGGTAGGTCATCTAGAAACTTTGCAAAACTAAGAGTCAAGGCGCCAATATCAATGGACAAAGCTGCGCCAACTTCTGCCGGGCCTATAAGTCTCTCAACAATACTTTTCAAAAGGGAAGCTGCTTGTTCAGCAAAAATGACGCGAGATTCCATGGATAGAGATGTATTCGTGCGGGGACTATCGAATAAAACTGCAAGCTCCGATTCAAGTGCTGCGAACAAGGGCAGATAAAGTGCTGAAGAAAGTTCTGTTGATAGCGTCTCTCTAGTTGCCTCGCGGATCCTGACATTATTGCTTGCCAATAGTTGAATACTCTGCTTCATATACCGGACCAAAATTGTATCGTCGTAGCTGTCTGGCGTCAATCTATCGATCCACCTAAGACCAGCCAGTCCTGACTCTTCGGGTGCCATAGCTTGATTTGATATACATGAGCCCCCTAGAGAAGCGAGAAATCCTGAGTAATTACGCCATTCGACTAAACTTCTTTCCTCCAGGGCATCCGTTGAGCGAGAAAAGATTTGTGTTGATATCTTCAGCCAGCTCTCGAAGACTGTCTCCCAAGCCGTCAATATTCCAGCTGTTGGATGCTGCATTTGGCGGAGTAGACCGCGAACTCGTTTCTGGAACGCTACCAAACCAGTAAAACGGAATTCTCTTGTTGATATTTCACGATACACCTCGATATTTCGAAGAGTAGAGACAGTTGATTTGCCAGTGTCGCTTGTTCCGCTTATGAGGTGAGCCTCCTCACAGAATAATGATATACACTTGGTCACTAATTGACAGACTGAGATGTCAGAAGAGCACAGCGATACTAAAAATGCTGTTTCTAGTTTCGTGCAGGCGATCGATCTTTCATGCATGTCGTCAGAAACTTCCGTAAGTTCCTTAGATGGCGGGTCAGTATACTTTCATAACAAGAGTGATATGAGAATTCTGTTTCGGCGGTGACACGATATTCAGAAATTAGGAAATAAAACTGACCTCGATCGACTTCAATAGTGCCAGTCGTGATTCTAGATAGTCATGTATGAAGGAAAGTGTTGTTTTCTCATCGTCGCTTCCATTGATTAACTTTTCAGATACGGTCGTAAGTACCGTAGACCTACAGAACCCAACAGTTAACCAAATATCGATCATAACTGATTCTTGAAAGTAAAATATAGAATGTCAGGCGCAAGTGGTTGGCAATTGCTGTATCAGCTTCCTTATGATTGTAATTTGGAGGAATTTACATTACGTGACAGCATAGCAGGATAAGAAATAAGCTAAGATATTTTGGACTTACGTCGATTTCCAAAAATTGTATTTGAATACCCCAGACCCAAGGCTTTTACTTTTCCGCCACAGCGAATTAGCTCCGTTAGTCATAAGTTTTCGAACAACTATGTTTGCAAGATATCTTATTCGTTCGTTATCTATGATAAGGTATGCCGTGAAGGATGGGAAAATATCTTCAAAAAATAAAAGCCAGTCATCGCTGTCATTTGGTGCTCCTATAAATAGGGTGAGAGGCGAAGCATCTAAGAGTATGAGGATACTGCAAATCATGTCTCCAGATTTTGAGATATCGACGGACTTGTGTAAGGGGAACTGTTCCTCAGGATACGAATCATTTAGTTGGGTAGATATTGCCTTTCACCAATTAGCGAGAATTTAGAGATAATTGCTGCCGTGCTATACCTTCAACTGCGCCCGGACAAATTCTGCTACCTTAGCAAATAATGGTTGATATTCTTCAGCATTGGATTGCCTAGCAAAATGGGAACATGCTGAAATTACAGCAATTTTAGAGTCTTGGGGTGCGTTAGACGCCAAACAAAGCGGTGTTAAGGTTTCAACACAAGTCTCGAAATTGAGATGCGCGAGACTAACGAATGCAGCCGTCATAAGAGTGTTGTCTATGATTGCTGTGTCCATAGCAGGATTGTACCTCCTGAAAACGGCCTCCCTTACCTCTTCCTGCACGTCTAAAGCATAGCTTAAGAGGGCTGCATCACTATCAAGGGGAAAATGCCTGGCAACTCGCAAGACGGACGTCAAACAATATATCGCGGTTTCGTTTCTATTCCTCAAAGCTTTCCTTAGCATTTCTAGAAATGAGACTTTCTTCGAGATACTACTACTCTTCACATCCCGCATGTTGCTTGCAACCTCGAAGACATCAGGGAGAAGGAAAAGCAGAGAGGTCTGGAATGGAAATAGAAGACCCTTTCTTCGTCCCCCATCAAACATAGAGTTTGTCATATCAAACAGGGTCTCTGCTCCTCCGTCGAGTCTTTTGTGCATGGAATGAAGGTCTATAAATTCTTCGGGATTGCGTTCAAGCCATCTTGTGATCAGCAATGGCAATACTATAGCCACTGTAGTCTGAAACGCTTTGCGGAGATGTAAGAAGGTGCCACAAAGTTCCTGAATCACAACACTTAGCTTACGACTATCCACCCAAAATGATGATATAAGTCGAATTGTAATAAGGGCGCCTCTGTCTTCGTCCGTCACAGTATTTCCTTGGCTTGCAACTCCAGGGGGTTGATGAGCAGCCTGTTGAAGGGCGTTTCTGAGATACTCCAAGACCCGAGGCCAGTTTGAATAGGAAACATACTCCAAAATTCCACGAATATAACCTTCAATAGAATCTGATTCATCGGCGAGTAATTTAGAGACTTCAGTGCCATCGAAATGGGTATTTGTAGAACTTGTATTTTCCGGCAAAGGTGGATCTCCGGCAGGAGCGCCCCTGAAAACATCATCCAGAATATTGGTCGCAGGAAGCACATAAGTTTCCGGAACTGGCTTAGAAAATAACTTAATGGCGTCTATCAACCTCCGAATCAGATCGTCGGCCAGTGGTTCTGGTGGAGTATCTCGCACGGAGAGCTTATTTCTAGAAGCCCGCCGGTTCTGACCGTACTTAGCTTCCGTAATGCGGCCATTCTTAGATCTCTCGGAGCCAGAACTTCCTGAATCGGAGCTTTCCCCATCTTCATCATGTATATTAGCCCGCGACGAATTCACACTCGCCCAATGCATTGAACAACATTCTGCCAGCAGCTCTACCACGTATAGCTCCGAATGCAATACATGGATTGGATGTGATTGAACCCCCTTGTATGACCTCGAAAGATCTTCTAGCATATGGACGAGGGTCTCGACTACTGTTCCGATGGAGGAAGCACTGACACCGACAAGAGTCGCGCGGGTGAGGACGACAATTTCATCGCGGGTGAAATCATTCGAAGGAGATCCCGTACGGTGGGGCAACTATACAAGTAAATTGTTTAGTAAATATCAACAAGTCAGAGAAAGGGATACCGTTTTACTCTTGTTGTCAGCCTGTCCACTAAAGTGACGACAAGGCTGGAGTCCCCATTCATGATGAGAGTCCAGCTCTGGCGATCGTGCCACCCCTCTCAAGAAATTCCAGGCATGCGGCAGGTCTCTCAACCATCCGGAATATGATCTTCAACTTGAGTTCGCCGGCAATCGAGGCCTGGAGTGAGTTACTGGACCGGCAAGATATAGGGCATTGCCCAGTACGGTAGCAGTTGATAAAGAGGTCAGTGCTCCCGGCGCAACTCAGTTGCTGGAGTACAGTACGAGTACGGTGGGAGGGGTGAACGGATACTAGGGTCGCGGAACTTCTTGTCGTGGCCCTCGACATCCACAGTTGTCTATGAATCTGAACGTTTTATGAAGTTGTAAAATGCTCGGGGCGCAACAATTCGAGGTCTCGCGTGTGGGCGTGAATGTGGGCGTGGGCGTAGGTGTGGGCGTTCCTGGACGTCGTTGACGACCTGGTGGCCGACCTGACCTGCCCTGCAGGGCCAAACGGATCGCAGACCCTGGTCGTGTCTCAGTCCCCGCTTTTATTCGACAACACCAAGCGACCAAGTCGCCGAGAGCATCAAGAGTGAACTACCCAGCTTAGCTCTTTAGGTACCTAGGTACCTAGTCACCTGCTTGCACAAGGGTGGGAGAACCGAGGAATCAAAAGATTTTGAGAAGTGGAAGCGAGGAATATTATATGACTACCAAGCAAAAAATGCCATCCTCGTAATCACGTTAATCAGGCGGTGTGGCCTATGGAGAATTTACTGAGAAGTTACTGTGGGACTTTCTGTACATTTTATTGGGCTCTTACTTTACACTACGATTATCAGCTAACCCGTACTGCTACATACAGTAGAGTTTTAATGGTTTCGAGCAGCCCCAAAGTATCGAGATCGGGGATTTTCCTTTAGGTTGCTTGCCCCACCCCGTTGCCGTTTCCTTTAGCGGCGGCCCTGATAACCTCGATACGAGTCATCACGTCGGTCGCGATATGAGTTCCCCCTCCCCCCGTGCGAATCCCTTCCTCGACGTCGATCATTGTAGTCTCCACGCCTAGGAGGACCTTGCCCAGATTGTGCTCCGTGGCCATATGAAGGAGGTTGCCGGTAGCCTTGCGGCAGTGGAGGCGGTGCTGGGAAAGGATTTTATTATAGTCATTATTTTGATAGCCTCGTGAATACTGGCTATCCTGTGGCGAACTATAATGGTTCGAGGGACCATAATTGAACGACTGGCGCCCTCTGCCATCTCCTTTTAATGGGACACCACCGTGCTGACGACCTGTTCTTGTTGCTTTTGCTTTGGTGTCTTCGATCTCGCTAGGTGTTAAGGCAGGTGTAGGGAACTGGACGCCCCGTAACAACATAGACTTATGAATATGATTTGACTTCGGCATTTCATAGTAAACACTGAAAAAATTGTTAGATAGTTGAAGTTGCAGTTAGATATATAATACTTGCCTAATAAAGCGATCGTCGTCGAGGCCGGGCATCGACCCACTATCAAGAGGAAATGCTAATGAACCATGGATTATATAATCCTCATTCTTGCCTGTAAGACCTTCACTGATTCTTGAATTTAGTTTCAGTTGCGGCGCTCCCTTTTTTTTTTGGAATAGAAATTCGTAGCTAGGTCATCGTAAAATGCTGCATGAGCCTCGGCCACGAGTAGAGCATCTTTGCCTCTTTGATTGCGAGCTGCAACTTCGGGCGGCAAGAGTGGGTATTTCTTAACCATAGCGTCAAGGAGGCGCTTGGAGTCAATGAAAGGCACAAGAACAGCACCCTGCCATACAAATTTCTTTTACCATAGAGGTCAACGACGAAGTCTTCGGGGTAGAAATCGATAATTTTGCTGTCTGGGTCTGTCATTAAATCATAGAAAGCCTCAGGAATAGCTTGTCTTGAGCCTGCTGGAAGAACGCCCATCAGTTGCTCGAAGGGCCTAAAGATTCTGCTCTTTTCAAAGGAGATCTTCATATCTCCCATATCCACAAAATCTACAGCAAATAGAGCGTAGTAATAGGGATAACACCAGTCTCAAGATGGACAGCCTTGAAAGTAGTAAAGTAACACCTATGCAAGTCCTTCGACATAGGCTCTGGAGATCATGGCGAAAGTCAAGATTCTCCATCAAACGGAAGACAGAACAACAAGCCATCAAATGGGAACGGACCAGTTGGCCTTCCCCTATTTGCTCAACGCAACATTACCAAAGAGGCTAAATCCATGAGACACGATATGGTAGTCAACCGAGGAGCGATATACAAGTCGAACCTGGCCAACAAAAGTGCTGCAGCCGCCTTAAAAGGCCAAATTAGAGGCAAGGCATCGAATGATAAAGATTTAGAAGCTAGTAATGACTCGATTCTTACCGAATCACCAGCGTCAGCACTTGGAAAACGCAAGGCAGAATTGATGGAGGATGACGACAGGAGTACCCCAGGCCGAAATACCCCTCAGCCTGGAACGCCACAAACCCGAGTGATGAACCAGCAGTTGACACAGTACGACTGTGAGATGAAGGTTATGCCGATAGATATTATGAGCAAAAATTCAGTGTTGATCCAGCAGACATCGAATTCCGCTACAAAGTTGCCACGGCCATTACAGCCACTCTCTTAGAGCTTGCGACGCTTGGCTTTTGCTTCGCGTCGATCCTCTGTCTGCTTTCTTCTGCGAAAAATTGTATCTTCTTGCTTAGCTAACCATTCGAGAATAAGTTGTGCCCTCTCGAGATCAACATGACCGTCTTTGATAAGGTAGCCTCCCATAACTAGTATGTTGTCACGCTAAATAGCAATAAGTGTATCAATTCGGTTCTCTCTGATCTCGAGACTTGGAAGATGAGGTAAGAAATTATTGCCAACAAAGAAACACATAAAAACCTCGTCATCTATAGCTCTTTCTAAATCAAATCTATAAGGCTAGTCTGGAACATAGAGTTCCGCGGCCAGGTATTCCCAAAGAATAGAAATATAGAGCTAGATGAAAGGCTTTAGTGGCGGTGTACTATCTTTCTTATTATATTCTCCATCCTTTACCTTTGCCTGGCCAGTACAATCCTTGGCTTCGTGTCCGGCTTGACCGCACATACGACAAGGACGAGGTTTGGAATCTTAAGCGAAAACATATTCCCAAAGAACACGGAAGTAAGGTTTATAAGTACCTAGCCCTAACATAATTAAGTCTGTATCTAGCCCATAGAGAGCATGTCTAGTGTTGGGATTGTGTTCAGGGGAGGACCTTTAAGATCTAATAAATTCCATAATCTTATGTTCACCCTCTCCAGGAACTATCGCGTCGGA
The DNA here is from genome assembly GCA_037952705.1 of Haplographium delicatum. NCBI lineage: Eukaryota > Fungi > Ascomycota > Leotiomycetes > Helotiales > Hyaloscyphaceae > Haplographium > Haplographium delicatum. The sequence continues at coordinate 279,303 of JAPZPC010000007.1, forward strand.
GATAATGACTTTCATCTTCGCCCAGGAAGGGTCGGTATTTAGTTTATACGCAATCCAGTATCTCAAACTGCCTGTTAATGTATCTATGAAGGGCGTTCCGGGTATAATCTCATTCGAATCCCAAGCCTTCTTTACTTCTAACTCTGTGATTGGGCCGCCTTGCGACTTTAACATGTTGAGTAATTCAGCTTGGTTTTCAGCTTCCTCTTTTGCCTCTTGGGCAGAACGGAACCTTCGAGACCGCTGCTAGTTCATCTTGATACGTGGGGCAACACCATCGATCGCGATCATCAATAGCTCTCTCGGTCGGACCATGTTTACAACTCGATCTGTATATTTAATGGTCGCCAACATCATTTCTTCTTCATTTTTGGGAGCAGGTCTATCTTCAGGATGAGAGCAAGGATGGACAATGCCATTCATATCGAGGTACAAGTTGTCGGATTCTTCTCCGTTAGGGTTCGGGCCTCGCGTCGATAGGTATTTCTTAACCATCTATCTCCCTTGGCAACTCCTCCGAGACAGGAGAAACGATTTTTGGCTATGCAGAAGTCAGCGTAACAGATTGATTTGGCCGAAGTTAGTCAGAACTCACATATTTCTGGGATAGCCAGCGGAATAAGGCTGGAGAGGTCAATCAATGTAAGCATTATCTACAATAGAGACTCATTTGTGTTTAAACGAGTATGCTATAACATACATGGGACACCCATCTCGATAGCTGGCAAAGCTTATATGAAGAAGCTGGATTCGTCGTGACGTTGAAGGGCGCTCTCGAGGCTTCTAGAGAACCAGTCGCGTTCTGCCTAGCCGTGTAAAGTTGTCGAATTGGCGGCGAGGGAACAGATAGGGAAGAGTGATCGCGGTGATATACCACATAGGTTATAACTGTGGTAGAACCTGTGAATATTATTGTTGTACTTTAATGAAAGTGATGGATGGTCTAGTGTCAACATCAAGAAAAGGCTGCTCGAGGAATCTACCGTAAACTCAAGTTTCTGACTACCCCAGACTAAACTATTTACGGTTAGACCAAACCTTATTTTTCGGGAGCCTCAAAGAACATGTGGAAGCTTCAAAGTAACCGCTTGCTACTTATAGTTTCTGTTTAACGAATATCGTTCTATCCTCTCTATTCCAACTATGAAATTTCAAAGTCCGCCTTAGAAATAATGAATACTGTCAATGGCAGACGCAATAAGTTCTCATAGAAAGAAATGTTCAGCATCGCAGCAACGCCTGCACGGCCGAAGGTTACAGTGACCGACGCAATTCAAACATACTCAGCTCGATTATCATCATCTACTCTAATTGATGATAGAAGATCTTCAATTCTCGGATTGAGATCTCTTGCAAAAGATTATCCGGCTTCAGGGAAGTTTCTATACCTCTCCATAAATCGCCCCTAATGCTCAAGGAATCTGTTACAAATCTCGGTTTCTTTCTTCCCAAGAATATATCGCTAATATCTTTACAGTCGCCTCAGAAGCTTTGAGGGCCCTGATAGGAAGCTTGAGAAAAGATGCCGAAGATGTTGACACTGTCAAAATTGTCCTGGAGACATTGCTTATGCTCTGCAACCCCAACGAGACGAGCCCTGAAGCGTCAGAGGAGATCGCCCTTTGGTTGGCAGACGAATTCACACAAAGACAAGAGAATATCAATCTTCTGCTAGATTTTTTGGATACAAATGATTTTTATTCACGTCTCTATTCATTGCAGCTCCTCTCAGCGATCTTATCCTCTCGCACCGAACGCACCGAAGAATGCATATTTACTGCCCCGTTGGGAATATCTAGGCTCGTCGCGGTTTTGGACGATAGAAGGGATGCCATCCGAAATGAAGGATTGTCTCTGCTCACATATCTTACGCCGAATTCAGCAGAGCTCCAGAAGCGGGTTGCCTTTGAGGATGCTTTTGAACGGATCTTCAACATTATCAAGGCAGAAGGATCCCTTATTAATGGCGACAGGATAGTAGAAGACTGCTTAATACTTCTCGCAAACCTCCTACGATTAAATGTCTCGAATCAGTCCTTCTTTAGAGAAGCAGGATGTGTGCCAAAGGTTGCTCAATTGCTGAGCGATGCTCTCCGTGAGCAGAGTAATGACGGAGAGATTGCCGAGTGGTTTAAGACTCAGATGAACAGAAATATATATGCGTTATTGGCCGTTTTGAGATTATTCCTCGTCACGGGAGGAGTAGGTACCCAAGCCAATCAAGCATCCTTCTGGCAACACGGCGTCCTAAACCAAGTCCTCCAGCTTGCATTCAATCGATTAACAGAAACTCAAATTAAAGCTGAGGTATACATGTTCCCGCTTCATGAATCTTAAGGCTTTATTAATGATTCTAGGCACTGATTACCTGCGCGGATTTGATTCGTGGAAACTCGGGGATCCAAGAGCAATTCGCACAGCTAAAAGTCACCTCAGTTCTCGACGAGCCTCTCGATGAAGAAAGCCAGGCTATTCAGCAGAATGGAATCCCGCAAGTTTATGTGATAGATGGGCTGCTTGACCTTACCTTGAGCGTGCCATTATTATCAGCTTTTGATTCTCGCCTCGCGGCTTGCGAATGTATCAAAGCATACTTCTACAATCATCCTGTCATTCGAAAGCATTTTCTTCGCCGTGCTATTGATGGCCATACCTCTGGCGCCGATGAAACTGCCAATGTCTTGACCACGCTCCTCCAACCTCTAGACAAGAATGCTTCAGCTGACCCTTATCGTCACTGGTTTGCTGCCGTCATTCTTTTCCACTTAATTTACGAAGATCCAGTTGGCAAGAGCCTGGCAATGAGTGTTGCGGATGGAGACGCTTCGAATGGAGAAGAAGTGGTAACTTGTATTCAATCATTGACTGAAAATCTACTTGCTGGCATACAGAAAAATATAGATGAGCGAGTACTAGTTGCATACCTGATGCTGCTATGTGGGTGGTTGTTCGAAGACCCTGATGGTGTCAACGACTTTCTCGGCGAGGGCAGCAATATTCAGAAGCTAGTACAGACTGTTTTACGCACAGGCGTGGATGGTATCATTGTTCAAGGCATGTGTGCTATGCTGTTGGGGATTATTTATGAATTCTCTACTAAGGATTCGCCCGTGCCAAGAGCGATGATACATCCAATTCTTGCATCGCAAATGGGACGAGAGCAGTACATTGATCGATTAACCAAGTTCAGGGGCCACCCATTGCTACGCGACTTTGAAGTCCTTCCACAGAAACTCAGTTCTGCTCCATCAGGAGGCTTTCCTGAAGTCCTTTTTGATAAAACTTTCGTAGATTTTGTGAAAGATAACTTTAGTCGCTTGCTTCGAGCCATTGACCGGGACCCTGGAATGGAAGTGCCAGTCATTGCAAACGGAGTGCAAAAAGGCATCTCCCGTGAAATGGTGGACTCATTGCGCTCGCAGCTTGAGGAAAAGGCAAAGGCATTGCAAAAAATTGAACAGGAATTCTTGTCTCTCGGGAGGCAACTGGGACAGGAGCAGGCAGATCATCGCAGATCAAAAGAGACATCTACAGTGGAGCTTTCAAGAATTAAGCATGTCAACGAGGCCCTACAACGCCACCATGATGATGATATCAAGTCAGACATTTCATCCTGCAACTCTGTCTGTCGCTAACGTTAACCTAGAAAATTACGTGCAGAGCAAAGCCGAATGGCGCAGGAGCATCAGAAACAACTTGAGCACACTCAGAAGACTTCTGAGGCCAATGCTGAGCGAACAAGAAAGCGAATGGAGGCTGAGATTGCAGATCTCCAGCACAGTGTAAGTAAATTGGAAGCAGATCTAAACAAGGTAAACCAAACCAGCCTTAGCTTGAAATTTTAATTAACTAGTGCAGGCCAACAAAAACCATGTCCAAGATCTGCAAACAGCTCACGACGAATACACAACGAGCAAGAATGAACTAGCTACTCGCTTGAAACGTGCAGAAGAGAAAGCTACGGAGCTGGAATCAAGGAGTAAATCAGCTATTGAGAAAGCTGTCAAAGCTGAAACTTCCGTACTGGAGAAGGAAAAAGAAAGACAGACTATCCAGAGCGATCATGATGACCTTTTAATGGTATTTGGTGACATGGAGGACAAAGTTAACAAGTACAGAGAGCGGTTAAAAGAACTCGGGGAGAGTGTATCTGACGAAGAGGAGGGAGATGAGGATGATGATGAAGACGATGTGGACTAAATGATGTGCTACACTGTAGAGCGCTGTTAATATTGAAAGCACAAAAATATAAATCTGTCCGAAAACTCTGGCCTCTATAGCGAAAGCTTAGGAAAATCCACTGTGGTCTGTTTCAGAGTATGCATCAGACAACCATATTTGGCCAGGAACACCCGCGACGAGGCTAAGTCGGACGAGACGAGGCTGAAGTCAACTATGATTGGGTGGCTTTCGCTTGACTTCAACACTCGAATTTTGACTCACACTCAGGACTCCTCATTGTAATCATAACCTCAACGCCACCATTGAAAGAAATCTGATCTTCCAAACACTGTGAAATATATTCAGCAGCACAGAGGACTTCCTGTTTTGTTTGTTTCGCGCCGTCTGGCGCCTTCACACTCTTCTAAAGACTGCCAAAATACCCCGCCAACATGAGCATCGACTTTCCAAAAGAAGAGGATGTCGTTCTTCGACGGTGGAAGGAAATCAACGCATTCGAAACTCAAGTCGAACTCTCAAAATCTCGACCTCTCTACACCTTCTATGATGGTCCTCCATTTGCCACGTAAGCCTCCTTCCCGGCCTTACTAGTAAATATCTAGAGAATTGTTATTAGACATTGCAGCTGACTTTATCCAGTGGACTCCCTCATTATGGCCATCTCCTTGCATCTACCATAAAAGACATCATTCCGCGATACTGGTCTATGAAGGGATTCCATGTGGAAAGACGATTCGGGTGGGATACTCACGGGCTTCCCATCGAGCATGAAATTGATAAGAAGCTTGGTATTTCTGGCAGAGAAGCAGTCATGAAGTTTGGTCTGGGGAAATACAACGAGGAGTGTAGAGCTATTGTCATGCGGTTTTCAACTGAGTGGCGAACAACAATTGAGAGGCTTGGTCGGTGGATTGATTTTGATAATGACTACAAGGTACATCTTTCTCGCTTTCTTTCTTGCCACTCTTTACTGACAGATTGGAAGACAATGGACTGCACATTTATGGAATCCGAATGGTGGGTTTTTAAAAATATCTTTGATAAGGGGGCCGTTTATCAAGGCTACAGAGTCATGCCATATTCTACCGCCCTCTGCACAGCACTAAGCAACTTCGAAGCAAATCAGAACTACCAAGATGTCACAGACCATGCAGTAGTGATTGCATTCCCGTTGTTGACTGACCCCACGACCTGTCTTTTGGCGTGGACGACGACCCCGTGGACATTGCCTTCTCATATTGGCCTAGCGACGAATCCAAACTTCGAATATATCAAGATCCATGACGAAGCCTCTGGAAGAAACTACATCCTTCTGGAGAAGCTACTGGGGACTTTATACAAGGATCCGAAAAAAGCCAAATTCAAGATTGTGGAAAAGATTAAAGGGTCCGAAATGCTGGGTTGGAAGTACGAACCTCCCTTCGACTACTTCTATGAAGAGTTTAAAGACTTCGGCTTTAAAGTCATCAATGCATCCTATGTTATGGATGATAGTGGTGTCGGCATTGTTCATCAGGCCCCAGCATTTGGTGAAGATGATTACAACGTGGCGATGGAGAATGGTATTATTAACGAACAGCGCCCACCACCAAATCCAGTTGATGAGAAGGGACATTTTACAGAGAAAGTACGAGATTTTGCAGGTCAACATGTTAAAGCTGCAGAAAAAGCAATTATCAAACACCTAAAAGGCACAGGAAGACTCGTTGTCGAGTCTCAGATCAGGCACAGTTACCCAATGTGTCCTCGATCCGACACTCCGCTCATTTATCGAGCCGTTCCATCGTGGTTTATCAGAATCCCAGAAATTGTGCCTCAGATGTTAAAAAATATCGAAGGTTCTTACTGGGTTCCCTCTTTTGTAAAAGAGAAGCGATTTGCTAGCTGGATTGGTAGTGCCCGCGACTGGAACGTTTCACGTAATCGATACTGGGGAACGCCGATTCCACTGTGGGTCAGTGATGACTTGGAAGAGAAAGTTTGTATTGGTAGTATTGCTGAACTCAAAGAATTAAGTGGATACCAAGGCGAATTGACAGATCTTCATCGCGACAAAATCGATCATATCACCATTCCAAGTAAGATGGGTAAAGGACAGCTAAAACGTGTAGAGGAAGTATTTGATTGTTGGTTTGAGTCTGGAAGTATGCCATACGCAAGTCAACATTATCCTTTCGAAAACAAAGACAAATTCGAAAGATCTTTCCCTGGAGATTTCATCGCCGAGGGGCTAGATCAGACAAGAGGATGGTTCTACACGCTTCTCGTACTTGGTACACATTTGTTTGGGGTTTCTCCATTCAAGAATTGTGTAGTCAATGGGATTGTCCTGGCCGAAGATGGAAAGAAGATGTCAAAGCGGCTCAAGAACTACCCTGATCCTGCCATTGTTATGAATAAATACGGGTCTGATGCACTACGTCTGTATCTTATCAATTCCCCAGTGGTGCGGGCTGAACCCTTACGTTTCAAGGAATCCGGTGTCAAAGAGGTTGTGGCTAAAGTGCTTCTGCCATTATGGAATAGCTACAAATTTTTCGAAGGCCAGGTCACGTTGCTAAAGAAGATTGAAAATGTTGATTACTGTTTTGACCCTACTGCGGAGGCCACTAACACTAACGTCATGGATCGTTGGATTCTTGCAAGTTGCCAAAGCCTGCTTAAATTCGTGAACGAGGAAATGGCTGGTGAGACCTGACCAACTCTATGTGGGTAAACTGAAAACTGACAATGATAGGCTATCGACTCTACACCGTTGTTCCTCGGCTTCTTGGCCTCATAGACAACACTACAAACTGGTATATTAGATTTAACCGAAAACGTCTAAAGGGAGATCTCGGCTTAGATGATACCAAACATGCCTTGAATACACTCTTCGAGGTCCTTTTCACCCTAGTCAAAGGTCTTGCTCCATTTACTCCATTCCTCACAGACAATATCTACCAACGGTTGCTTCCTCATATTCCCAAGCATTTACAGGCAGAGGATCCTCGGAGTGTCCATTTTCTAGCTTTTCCAGATGTTCGAGAAGAATTATTTGATGTGGCAATTGAGCGTCGTGTGGGTCGTATGCAGCGAGTCATTGAATTAGCACGAGTTTCAAGGGAGCGGCGCACGATCGGTCTCAAGACCCCTCTCAAGACCCTCGTTGTCATTCACCCCAATCCGGTTTATTTAGAAGATATCAAATCCTTGGAAGCTTATATCACTGAAGAGCTAAATATCCGGGATCTTGTGTTGTCATCTGATGAGGCGAAGTACAAGGTTCAATATAGCGTCTCTGCAGACTGGCCTGTACTTGGAAAGAAGCTCAAAAAGGACGTCCAGAAAGTTAAGAAGGCCCTACCAAGTCTGTCAAGCGATAAAGTCCACCAGTTTGTTGTCGAAAAGACCATGGTTGTTGATGGCATCACTCTTGAGGAGGGAGACTTAGTTGTTAAGAGGGGGCTAAAGGATGATGAGTCATCCAAAAACTTGGAAACCAACACGGATGATGATGTTCTAACTATTTTGGATGCCGAGATCTACCCAGAGCTTGCGGACGAAGGTTTGGCCCGAGAAATCATCAATCGTGTTCAACGTCTCCGGAAGAAAGCCGGTCTTCAGCCAACGGATGATGTCAAGATGGAATATAAAGTTCTTTCCGATCCTGATAAAATCGGGCTAGAAAGAGCTTTCACCGAGCAAGCTGCAGCCATTGAGAAGGCATTGAGGAGGCCAATCGACCATCATGTGATTACTGAGGTGGAAGGGAAAATCCCTGATAAGGTTGAAGAAGGTATCATTTTACAAGAGGAACAGGAGATTCAGCAAGCCGTATTTTTGTTGAGGCTACTGAAACTATGATAATATGGCTGGGGGGCTTAAACCCATCCAGATATAGTCTAGATGTTGTCCCAGTTCTGATATTCGTCTTAAAAGTTATCCCCGGATATCTTTCGGGCCATGTTAAAGCCTAGAATCGCGAAGTGCTAAATGTATCTCTTAAAGAGTTTCATCGTGTCATGATGGTCTTTTAATTGTAGCCTATATTCGTGAGCAAGTGACAAGACTAAAATTAGGTGGTCCAAATTCATACGACATAACAATCCTTCAATTTCAGAAATTCTGTTAAACATTTGTCCTTGTGAACCGAGTTGTAGTCAGCCACGATGCATTTTCCATACACTGAAGCCTAGGAAATTTTAGTACTGACATATTAACAGGGTGGAATAGAAATTACCTCCACTGAACATCTGGCAACAGCTTGTGCAAATTTATCTATTGGTCTTACTCGAGGAGACATTGCTTCAATTTCAGTGTGATCTTGACCTTACCTTGGGATGAAGTGAGGTGCGTTCGAGATTGACCGGCTAAGCAAGAGTATTCCTAAAGAGGCTAGATCATAATTTAGCGCAATATATTGAATCTCAAATCGCGACGCGTCGAGGAAACACACCGTATCGCTCAGGTACCGAGGCTGTCCACAGACATCGAAGATATTCTCCTAATAGGCCTTGAAAATACTTTTCATTATGCGTCTTTTGCAAAATTATAGGAAGTTTATGATTCCCCCGAATGCCTTCCTCTAGATGCCTCCAACAGGACCCCTCCCGCAATCCACCGATGGGCTAAAAGACACCGAAAATGCAGAACCCTATTACAGTAACGAAGGCTAGTTGGCCTATAATTCTCCAAAACCATTTAGCTGACTCTTTGGAACAGACGTGGCGATCCTCCATGATATTGTCGTCCTGGCGCAAGAGCTTCTTCCACAACTCCCAGAGCGCGAAAGACTTCCAACCAACGCGTTATTCAGCGCGTACTACGATATACTGCCCCGACTCGGACTCAATGCAGACCACGACAATCGCTACGCCCGAGTTTTGTTTAAGATTGGCGGATTACGTGGTCAGGGGTCACTTTACGAGAAGTTCGAGACCATCCTGTCCAAGTTGGGAATTGAGATCGAGTTCGACCACGAAAATACAGAGGAACAGTACAGCCAGCTTGAGGACTCGCAGAACAGTCTTGAAATCGTCGCATTTGATGACACCCCTCAAGACGAGAACCAAGATCCCCAGCCACGTCAGAGGCGCAACTCCGAGAGTACTGCTTGGGACCTGGGGGTTGAAGTTGAATCACAAGTTGAAAAGCGGCGGAACTCTCTATCTGTTGCTGAAATCAGACCTGGAATTGGCGGCCGTCAGGGCATCTTACAAGAGCTCCTTGCGAAGCAACCAGATCCCGTCGTTGCAGGACCGAACGCAGACGGGAACAAAGACAATATTGGAATATGGCTAAACTTGAAAACGGAAAATCCTCGAAGACGTCGTGGGAGATCCATCTCAACACATGATGGCATGCGGATTCGCAGGCGATCACCATCCATTGTCCATGGTCGACCTCCAAGAGTGGTAAACCCTTCGATTCCGGCATCTGATGAGTTTAAGGTTGCCAGTGAAATCACAGCAGTCTCATCGAGTCTTGGAAACGATACTACTGTAGATTCACTTCATTCCTTAGAACCATATCTGTTAGATCAGAGACCTGAAGATTGGATGCAAGTTCGGGCATCACAGCTGCACCATCATCAAATAGAATCCTCACTGAAGCGCCTCCTCCGAAATTGGAGAGACAAAGCGTTCCAGTTCCGCGAAGATAATATTGGTCTAAATTTGATCTCCGAGAGGCATGACAAGAGAGCGTTATTGCAATCGGCATTTGATAGCTGGCGCCAGCTCCTTTTAGATAGACACCAAGCTCTGGAAACAAGGAGATTCTTTGCCCATCTTGAGCGACGGGCAAAGAGGGCGCGGGACCTTTATATAATGCACATCGCATTTACACACTGGTCAAATTACGCCCATGAGCAAGTTCAGCGAACCGCAATTGCAAGAAGGCACATTGTCAGAACTAGGATTTTTAACGCCTGGAGAGACATCACCGCCGTAAACGAGCTCAAAGTTCGCCGGCAAGTTCTTAAGAAGTTTTTTGCTCTCCTGAAGCGAGAGAAATTACAAATCTCTACGCGTGATACTGCAGCTATTCAGATGTACCAAGGCAATTTGGTTGAGAAAATCTATAGACAATGGATCCAACAGATGTGGAATGCGACAGCAACCACTTGGTGGGCAGAAAGGAGTCAACGTCGCATTCTGTTTCAGTGGATCCTTGTATCTCACCGTAATTGGGAAATTAACAGTTCTGCGGAAGACAGAAGGCGATTTCAAGTTTTACGGGATGCTTGGGAGCTATGGAAATTCAAAACAGATATGTGGGCTCAACAGATCCAAGAAGCTGATACAATTTATCACACCAACCTCATCCGGAATTTCCTCAGGAAATGGCACCAGGAGACACGAGTGATCCCGGCTAAGAATATTGTGCAGACAGATGTGTTAATTCGATTACTTCGTGGTTCCTTCAGCATCTGGCTCTATCGAACTCGCCAGGAAAGAAAAGCCAGAGCGACTGATCAAATGAAGGTTACTCGAGAAGCCTTGACTCATTGGCGTCATAAAACCCGGTCTCACATACCTTCTGGCCGTATAGACTCGCGTGTTTTGTCCCAATCATTGTTCAGCTGGCTCACCGCTTCGAGGTTATTAAGCAAGAAAAGAAAAAAGGAGAAGGAAATCCTTCATATTAACTTCACCCTATGGTTGCAAGCCTTTCGAAATTCGAGAGAGAGAAGATGGGATCAAGAAGATTTAGCTCACTTATTCATGAGACAAAAAACTCAGAGCCATTTTCTGCACAGGATACGGTCACAGATGGATTGTCGGAACCGACTTGAAATGGCTGCGAGCAATTTCCAAATCCCACGACTCCTAGGAAATGTTGTCTCGCGATGGGCTAAGCAGATACAGCATGTACAAGAACTCAATCGCTGGTCACACCAAGCAGAATTCTACTTTGCCGCTACCAAGGCATTGAAGCAATGGAGAGCTGCAACGGAATTTGCAAAACGAGAAAAGCGAAAGTCGGCTTATGCTCAGATCCGACGCATTTGCAAAGTTAATTTAGCAATGGGATTCCTTCGCAAATGGCATAGAAAAGCTCGGCACGTTACTGACATTGAAGCTCGGGCCTTGGACGTGAGACAAAATCAGAATATTATTATTGGAATGAACATCTTCGATCGCTGGCGAGCCCATACGGAGGAGTTAGCTGAGTTAGAACCACTTTGGCGTCAAAATGTGTTGAGAAAGCAGTTCGCTATTTGGAGAGACCGGTCCAGTACGATCATAGGCTTAGAAATGGAAGCGATTCTGAGCTACGGGGAAAGTCGACAAATTCGAGCCGTCAAGAAATGGAGCCTTTTAGCTCTTCAACGGCGTTCTCAACTAAATTATGCAGCAGATATTCGAGAGAAAAATGCAAAGAGGACGTTCAGAAAAATGTTCAATTACTGGTACCAAAAAGCTTTACAAAAAAGACCGAGGAAACCAGGTGGAATATCAAACCTTGCTCAAGTATCTGCAGCGCTAGGAAGCACCGCAAGAGCTGAAACATGGTCAGAATTTGGAGATGAAATTGAAATTGATGAGTGGGCTAGAGGCTTGGAGGAGGCTGCTCCCCAAGTTCCCATTCCGGGTTATTTAAGTACTCCATCTAAGAGATCCGAAAGGGTGATGGCTGTGGCTGCAAGGTATTCAACTACGCCAAAAGCGCCATTATCGACGCCGTTCGAAAGACATTTGCGGGCACAATATTCCGGTGGACATCTGCCGTCACTTCGAAAAGGGCCAGGACGGAGCACGTTGGGCATGGGAGCAGAGTTTGCGGATATTGCTGAGAAGAGTAAAATTAATGAAAGGGATGAACAAGATTACGGTGGCCTGTGAATATGGAAAAGGAGGAGTACTGGATCATGATACATTTCATGGCGTTCTGTATATTGAAACTGATTGGGTAACGACTTTTGCTGCATACCTGCATGGATCTGGTGTTGGGGTTCAACGAATAGGCGTCAGGAGTTTTTCACGAGTTGTAAATATGTCGAGGGGCTTATCGTCTCTTCTTACGTATTCGTCCCGTCGAGGGTGCTACCTTATCACTCTAATAGCGGGGGACTCGATTGGCGAATCTGAACTGAGATCTATTCACATGAGGATCTAGATAAACAATACATATTTCAAATCCCTACCCCTTGATACATACTAGTCATTCCACACTCATTCATAGATATGCCCCACTTCGCACTATTGAACTTCAACCAGTAAGACAACGTTAGATAATTGCCTTTTATGACAATTGAGGAGCGCTGTACCAATTCTTTCTGCGAAAATCGAACTACAGTATATGCTCTAATGCCCACCTGCTAATGGTATTGGCAACTGGCGACACGGTACGAGTACGAATAGAACTTCGGATTGAGCCTTGCAGCCTCGCCTCATTACAAACTCGCGTCATTCGCAACACCGCGACGACCCGCCGGCAGATGCCAGACCAGCTTAAGAATCCAGATTATAACATCCATTTTTCGTATCTTTTAAATGCTCTGCTCTGCCATGCTCTTTGGCCAATAGCATGCGAGTGATTCTTCCTGGACGCCCCGAGGCCAAGCTCCAGGCTGTCTGCACGGGAGACTGGGAAAATCGACAGCTCATTGTAAATCTCCAAAAAAGAGCATCATACCGTGAGGAAAAAAAGATGATTTTGCTAATGTCATCTAGGCATATATTAGTGGGAATGCATTCGTCATTCTTACTAGCCCAGATTCAATATTGCAAACGATTTACGATGACGACGATGATCACCTCGAAGCAATCGCCATTGACGAAGCATCGGGAAAGATAGCAACCTGTGCCGGATCTAGTATTCGCGTATACAAGCCATATGGGCAAGGAGAGGATGCTCTGAAGGTTCTAAAACCAACATCTGCCGGCTTCTCTCGGGGCATCATACTGACTGGAATTAGTGGGCTTTACAACACAGCTTCTCAATTGAAGCTACCACGGCGGATAGTACCACAACCATCTCTTGGGGGGCGGCAGAGGAACTTCTTGTTGGAAATACATGTTTGACTTTGTTTTCTACTTTGGACGCCCCTTCTACGGTCTGGAAGCAGCAACTTGCAAATCCCGTTAAATTTGCCAGTTTCTCCTACGACTCTGCATACATTGCATCAACTGGGAAGTATGATCGAATTACAAAGATATGGCGGAGGCTTTCATTTGGGTCGGAAGATACCCGATTCGACTTTACCTACCTCTCCCATCCCTCCACTGTGACCAATATGCACTGGAGAAGACCTTACCATGTGGAGCAGACAATCGACAATGTGCTTTATACCATATGTGCCGACAATGTATTGCGGATATGGGCTGCTACCGACCCTCACGGATTACAACTCCTACAACTATGGGCTCAAATTAACTTGCAGGAGTCCATTCAATCTCGCAGCTTGGCAGAGTCTTCCAGGATTCGATACGCCTTTATGATTGATAGTCGAGATTTTATGCTGGCTACTGAGCACGCTGTCCAAGGCAGAGGATCTTCGAGCGAGGTTGAAGACCACGCTCTGTCACATCTAATAGAGGTTGCCAACCGCAATCCTGAAATCTGCATCGTCTTAGATGAGCATGGACATATGTCTGCTTGGGGATTAGAGAACGTTGGCTGCAAGGCACGGCAAACTACAAACATATTTAACATTGCTCATGTGGATGGAGTGGACTTGGGATTACCAAAAGATCTGACCGAAATAACAGACTATGTTCAGTTCTACAATTATTGTAACAAGTCTGGCGGGGGACTAAATATTCTTGTACATCACTTCGATGGAAAGATTGAATTCTTTGAGAGTAACGTGGCCGACTTATTTGACCCTTCACCGAGATCCAATCGATTCGTACCGAAAGCCATCTGGACCGGTCATTCTGCAGCCGTCAAAAAGATCGTTCGTAATATTAGCGGGAGAGCAGTGGTTTCGCGGACCGACGGGGATGAAAGTATTGTGTGGAAACATATGGAAAGTGAGGGCGGAGCCTTCGTCTCCCGTCAAAGCCTGATTACACAACCAGAGCATATACACAGAATATGTGTGATGAGAAAAGGGAATTTTGTCATTTTCTTGCATCATAAACGGATAACATTATGGGATACTCGAGCCCTCCGGGGAATTCTCCTAGCAAGCTGCGATTATACTATCGTGGGCAAACCACTTTGCATCTTGATGCTACCAGAAGTATCGAAAGAAGGCCCGGTTGCTCACGTCGCGACCATTACATCGAAGATGAAAGGGATCGTCTGGGAAATTCAACTTCCTCAAACTCAAGGAAGTACTCTTCAGAGCAATGGGGATCACAAGCCAAAGATCAGCGAGTACTGTCGATTTGATCTGGGCTACTCTGATGACCTGGCTTATGTCCTTCCTGTTGACCCAGCCGGGTCTCCACCGGTAATATCTGGATTTCTCGACACATTTGCGAGAGACATTGCCATTTCATATACACATTCTGGAGTTCTTCGGTCATGGACTGCAAGACTAAATTTGAAGGCAAGAACCGTAGATTGGCTTGAGACTTGTTCAGTAGACACTGGAATATGTGAACCGGCACTTGCCAGCGGGAGCTCTATACGAAAAGCTGCACTTGTAAACGCCAATAGGACCGAATTGACAATATGGGATGTCCGAGGCGCCCAACTTGAATACGCCCAAGACTATGAGTCGCAAGATACCATCCAAGACTTGGATTGGACTTCAACTCCTGATGATCAATCTATTCTAGCAGTTGGCTTCCGCTACAGGGTATTGCTTCTAGCTCAAATGAGATACGATTACCTCAATAAAGGGCCTGCATGGGCGTCTATTAGAGAGTTCAATATCCGGGATCTCACTCCACATCCAATTGGAGATTCCACGTGGTTAGGTGGAGGCAATCTCATAATTGGTGCTGGTAACCAGCTGTTTGTCTATGACAAGGAAGTCGATACAACTGCGCCTGTGGTATCTAGCCTCGGGATTCCACATGGCAAACCTTCATGGGATCTTTTTGATGTTGTGACTAGACTTAACGGGCCACTTCCGGTATATCATCCGCAATTTTTGGGGCAATGCACGCTTGCTGGCAAAAGTGCTCTCGTTCAGCATGTGCTTCTTGCATTATACAAAACGCTCAAATATTATGTCGAAGGAGATATTATTGAAAATCATCTTGGTATGGACCTCGAAGAATTCTACACACCAAATGATGTAAGAACACCGATTGATGTTTATAAGTCAATTCCTAACTCTGGCAGGAAATGGCATCCGCAGCGGCAACAAACAAGGGCACACGAGCTTTCAGTAGCTTTGCTGACGATGACAATGACGATGAAGAGTCCGTCACCGAAACTGTTGCAGCTGCGATCAACGAGAAGCTTACCAAGATTGCCTTGCCTCAACTTTCGAGGCATGAGCAAATTCACTTAGCAGATACAGTTGAGTGTGTTGCAATAGTAGAAAAACAACGGCGCTCTATGGACGACAATGCTGCTAGGTACATGCTATTCTTTCGCCAGCATGTGCTACATCGAGGGCGATCACATGAGATACCCGTATCATGGAGAGAGATAAATTGGGCATATCACAGCAACAGCCAAGATATCTTGGTGGACATGGTATCAAATCAGTTTCATGGTAAAATGCTTTGGGAGCATGCGAGAGAATGTGGAATGTTTATGTGGATGACAGACTCAAATGCTTTAGTAAGTATCATTCTTGGAATTGTGGGGAATAAACTAATTGTTCACCAGAAAGCTCAATTTGAGGTCATTGCTCGTAATGAATACACAAAGAGTGACATGAAGAACCCAGTTGATTGCAGTTTGTTCTACCTTGCCCTGAAAAAGAAAACTGTTCTGCAGGGCCTCTGGCGAATGGCGGCTTGGAATCGGGAGCAATCTGCGACACTGAGAATTCTCTCAAATAACTTCCAGGAGAGGAAATGGAAAACAGCGGCCTTGAAGAATGCCTACGCTCTCCTTGGGAAGCATAGGTTTGGTACGTAATATGCTTACTGATTCTGAATCCTTACTGATACTGCAAGTAGAGTACGCTGCTGCTTTTTTTCTCCTTGCCGACTGCTTAAAAGATGCTGTAAACGTAATTTTGACCCAGCTTAAGGATGTTCAACTTGCAATCGCTGTGACTAGGGTCTATGAAGGCGAACGAGGGCCTGTCTTGAAAGAGCTTCTTGAAGAGAAAATCCTCCCTTTGGCTTCACAGGAGGGCAATCGATGGCTAGCTTCGTGGGCGTTCTGGATGCTACATAGAAGAGACATGGCCGTTCGAGCTCTAATAGTAAGATTTACTCACTCTCAAGTTCTATAACTTGGGTTCTAATATTGATATAGTCACCTGTCTATACATTACTCGAAACACCTCAATCGCCCGATCTACAAGCCAAATTATTCTTAACTGATGATCCTGCCCTTGTCATTCTCTATTCTCAGCTGCGGCAAAAGACCCTCCAAACTCTACGCGGCGCCTCAAAAGTCACCCCGAAAGTAGAGTGGGCTTTCGTGATCCATAGCTCGAGGTTGTACGATCGTATGGGCTGTGACCTACTTGCCTTGGATCTCGGTACGTAATCCTCCTACTTAATAGTTATTCTTACTAACATTTCATTCCTAGTCCGCAATTGGGAATTCCTCCTTCCAGCTCCTACTACGTTCGAGAACTTAGATGGTCCCGATCCACGCTCGATGCTGCGCAGACGCAGTTCCCTTGTCGTCGCCGACCTTCCAATATCACAACTGCCGGTAGATATGAAATCTGGGGGGCACAAGCCTCCTCCGACCGTATTCGAGGAGCCTGAGTCAAGTTCTTTGTTAGATAGTTTTGGATTTTGAGGGGATTTAGCATTGTTTGCATGATTCCGGCGTTTTGAGGAGTCGGTACTTTTTAGTTTGGGTCGATCAAGAGTCACTCTTGAGATTTATTGTTGAAGCTTTGAGATTTGATTTGATAAAGCATAGGCTGGTTGCATTGAGCTGAAGACTTGACAGTCTTAGTCCTTCTGGAATTAATTGTATATTACACTGAACCATAAATTTACCCATCATTTGATTCTATTGAACACCTTGTCCTGAGCAGAAGTCTGCTAGTAGCGGGCACCGACCTTTCTCATCTGCCCATCTGAGATATGAGCTCTCGTCAAATCATGCATTACCATCGTCGCTTCCCTGTTACTCAAGTAATCCTCTCTATTTTCTTAGACCAGACTATAAAGCAGCCTCTATTTTACTCTAGAGCCACATTATTCGCGGTCTTAGTCAATAACTTTTGAATCGGAGTATAAAATAAACTAGGGTTATAATCCGATTTATTAGCGTCATTAAAGTTAAACTAATAGTGTTTAGAGCTAGTTTTATACATCTTAATAGCTTATATTGCATTTCTAGTAATGTGCGAGACGGTGTTAGTTAGACGTCCTCGCTTCACCGAGGCACTGCCTTCCACTTCTTTTATAAGAACTTCGTCTCTCCTCTTGACTTCATCTCTCTCTCTCATCTACTAAATTGGCCTCTAAACTCCAAATTTTCTTTCATCTTCCTGCTTGACCTGCGAGGCGGTGCGCCTGCTTCACCTCCTTGGACCCAAAATCTAGTCTTGAGAATAATGTTTATGTATGTGCATAGATAATCCAAATTGTATATTCCCTCAAAACCTACGGCTGTGACAACTTGTTTCGACATGCGCTCTCCCCCTTTCTCCCCTTTTTCTTTAGAAGTAATGAAATGATAAGGGCTAGTGGATATTCATCACATTTCGACCTTCCTCTGAAAATATTCGAGAAAATCTCGATGCTATTTATATGCTGACTTCCTTTCCCTTTGACCGAAAAAAATTCCCCCAATCTAAGCTAGTTGTTAGAGCTTGCGATAGCCGGCCAAGATACCGAACGAAAGACATTTAGCCATCTTGCTTCACTGGGATCTTCGGGCCGACACATCACCCCAGGAATGACCCTAAAATTGCGATAAGCAACAAAGAGGCTGACGACAATATGCTAAAGAAGACATTTTTGCCTAGCAGTTGAAGTAAAAGATAACTATGCGGGCTATGCAAGGAGGTAAGACCCGCTAGCTACTATAGCGTGCGTGCTTGGATTAAGGACTAAGGAACTCACTAAAAACTGCGACGTGCAATAAACGAGGAAAATCGTACGACAATTATTAAACTAATAGTCCTAACTCGGTTTTCTTGAAAAGGATTGGATATTTATTATATTGGTTGATTTAAGAAATCTATAAATGCGGCACGTTCCCGCTAGCTAAAATGAGATTCACTATGCTCAGAACGCCTTCCCCTAAGATCAGTCCACTGGCTAAGACTACGATGGGAGTCTCTTCCCGCCGACGGTAGGATTTCCAGTACCAGTTTACGAAACCGCCTATAGCGCGAGCAAGGGTGAAAGATGGGACGTTGTACATGCCTTGAAACCATCAACTTCAATCCGTTATAAGATGAGGGGGGAGATGAAAAGAAAGACGTACCAACAGCAACAGCAATCCCTCCGGGTACATAAGGATGCCACTTCTTTCCCTGACCTCCAATCCTCACTATTGTGGTGATAGTGAAGATAATCGCAGCACCTGATGCCCACTGCCATGCCATGTATGGCAACCCTTTTCCAGTTACTAGCCTTGCCGTGAAGATCCACACATAGCCCGTTGGAACCTGGAAGAGGTCTCCTGGGACCTCGTATACATTCGTGTACAGTTTGTAAATAAGAGCACTGACAACAGCGCCTACAGTACTACCAATCATCTGCCCCCAGAACTGGGCATTTGGAGCCGCACCGAGGAGATGGCCAGTTTTGAGATCCTGCATGAGATCACCCGCTTGTAAGGCACCTGCCTCGGATACAGCACCTGCAATGAGGTTTATTAGAACCGAATTCTTGTTCGACTGCGGAATTATGAGTGCGAAGAAGAGCTGTGCGAGTTTGCTGATCCCCGAGACTGGATTGAGGTCTGTTTCGCCAAGAGCGCGGACACCCATTATGGAAAGAATAAGGGCCATAAAGACAGCTGTGACTGTCGCATATAACGGTACCAATGCTCCGAAAACAATTCGAATTGATACGATGCAGAAGATAATGGAAAGGAGGAGGCCAATCCACACAGTCCGATTATCAATCAAGTGTTCGGGGGGAGCGTCTGGCTCCGGTAGATCTTTGATCTCGCCTGCAGATGTTGAGGAATCATCTTGAGAAGAAGAATGAATCTCTCCAAGTGGAGAAGATATATCTTCGCCTTCCCTGAGCGGTGCATACCCTTTCGTAGGCTTGTCAGTCTTGATGTGAAGGAGACCTTTCCAGTCCCGCTTCCAGATTTTTTGACTCGCATCTTCCATAAATTCTCCCCCGTGCATTACGACCGGCCGAAAAGCAATGTAGCCTAGACTTATCACCGAGTCAGCCAGCATAATAGCCAGCGATATCCAAACAATCCAGCCCTTAGATCCGGTTTCCCAATCATCTACAGGTCCGGGAGCCCACCCCTTACTCTTAGCTAAGGGAGATAGAATTGCCCATCCAACAATAGCGCCGAGGAGCATGTGTGTCGTAGTAGCTGGTCCCATAATGATCCCTTGCCCAACATAAGCAAAAGATGGATTCAGTGTCCAAAGCCAGGATTCTGCAAGTTGATATCCAAAAACTGGCAGATTTCGTAATATCGGGAAAAAGTAAGTCAAAAGAGTATACAAGCCAGATACGGAAAATGATATGACTAGTAGTTTGACCTTCGACTTCCAACTACCTGTTTGATCCTTTCCGAGCTCCTCAACATCAAGAAGTTCCTCAGCAATATCGGCGCTTGACTGAGAGGGTCTATCTCGATCAAACGAGTCTCTCAAAGGTACTTGACTAATAGGGCCATTAGCCGTAGCTTCTTTTCCATGTAGCACGCCAATCATCAACGCCGTCGCCGTCCCAGAAGGAAATTTCAATTTCTCCCTTATGATGACCTGTCTCCTCAGCGGGACCGCAAAGACTACTCCAAAGAAGCACAGTCCCAGAGACCACAGCAAAAGTTTCCAAATGCTGAGAAATATCGGCCCCTGCTCCTCTGGTTTCAACATGTAATTCAGCGCAGGCATGACACCTACGAACCCACAGCCCAGAGGCATCGTGCCCATCGACCCCGCCACCGTTTGAACGAGCACATTCTCCACCGGCGTGAAGGGTAGATCGAGGTGTTTGGACAGGGTTTTAAAGAAGGCAAAACCGATCAGGGACGAGGGCATGCTCATGCTCGATATCCATCCTGTCTGCAGCCCAAAGTACATGTTCGAGAAGCAGATAATGAGGCCAACGCCGAGGCCAACGAGGATCCCGCGGATGGTGAAATTCTGTCCCTCGCTGGCATGGCTGGCGATATATTTTCTTGCGTCGCTGTGCCGTCGCGCAAGCTCCGATGAGCTTCCTGTCGTTGTTTCGTCACGAGAGCTGGAAGGTGGGGTTGCGATAGATTGGTACCCAGACACATCTGTTCCTCTGTCAGGAGCCATGATGCCCTCCGTCGTTGGGGTTAAAAATGAACTCGACAATATGAGCAGCGGGGTTCTATCCGAGGCGAAATCTTTCTCGGAGATGGGAGTGCCATGGCGGAAGAAGTAGAAGAGGCATCGAGGAAGATTAAAAGATAGGGTGCTGAGCTACGCTGGCTGACCAATAAACTGCGCTACATTTAACGTCATCTGCCAGCTTAAAAATAAGGCATCAATTTCACATCGATGGCTTCCGGCCTGCATAAGAGCGCAGTTGCATTAAATGTAAGAAGATGTAAGAAAGATGTATTAGGCAGCCTGCTTAGTTAATTCAAGAGCTTGCTCTTAAATTTCCTCGAAAGTCAATTTTCCGGCAAATCTGCGCCATTTCAGACCCGAGATCCGAAATAGAGAAACATCGCTTCCCACCTCTCGCTAAAGAAAGGGGCGAGGAGAACTCCCACCATCTGAAAATAGATTTGTAGTCTGGAGGGAATTTTTGATCTCGTTTCAGGATCTGATTTACAGCAATAGAGTTTACGAAAGCTTTTGAGAATTATAATAATATTACTATTATGCATTTCTAGGTATCATCGCTAAAACCTCATGTTCTATCGTATGCTGCTCTGATACTAAAAGAGACCGTCAAATATCTCCGAAGCGCCAACGCTAAAATCTCCCAGTTGCTACTTATGTATGCCTGTTCTAACAAAAGCTTTAGGTATCAAGCAGCCGTCGCCGAAATTCTCCCCTTCTGCGTTCCGGCGCAGGTATTAGTTCTTCTCTGCCATGGCGGCAGCATGGGCGTCGTCTTGCACGCCATCCTCTCCCAATTTATTTGCCAACTCCATTTTCCGTCTTTGTTGAGCAAATACGTCATCTATATTCTCGCCGTTTCGGATAGCCTCTAACGCCTTCTCTGCCATCTCTGCATTCTCAAATGATCCCTTCGCCGGCCACGTCTTTCGCTGCTTCATAGCGTGAATCCGGCCCCGTAAACCTTGCGATCTCTTTTCTTCCATGACGGTCCATATTTGTCGGAGGGCTGACCAACCTTGGCCGACCTTCTCGATCTCTTTTTTAAGCTCTTCTTCGTCTAGATCGTCACGGTCTCGTTGGCCTTCGAGAATTCGAGCTCTGCGAATGAACTTGGTTGGCTGCCTACTTTTTAAGAGCTCCTTGTGGATTCCTTTGAATGTGTAACCGAATGGTCCAACAATGGCTGCGATGTCTTTCAAAACAAATCCAGTCAGACCCATTCCTACGCCTTTGATAAATCCTGTGGGGCCATTATCACGAGCCCCTGTGTATGGTTGGACCACAAGTCCACTGAAACCATCGTAAATACCAAGTGAGAACTCTTTGCGTGCAGCTTTAAGCCCGGACTTTACCCCAGTGATCCTAGTAGGTCTGTATGTTCAATTAATATAGTTCAAAAGCTTAGAGATGAGAAAATTCTTACCTTCTCACAGTAGTATCTCCATAGAGACGGGGCGCATTATGAAAACCTTGAGCAACAGCTAAAGAAAGATCCATGGGTGCTCTCGCTATAGCTTCAGCAGTTTTTCCAATCCCAGAGCCAACATGATAGGCCATTTCTTCAACTGCACTGTCGTCAGGATCTTCCGATAACTCCGACTCATCGTCTTCGTACTGGT
This sequence comes from Haplographium delicatum, assembly GCA_037952705.1. Classification (NCBI taxonomy): domain Eukaryota; kingdom Fungi; phylum Ascomycota; class Leotiomycetes; order Helotiales; family Hyaloscyphaceae; genus Haplographium; species Haplographium delicatum. Next base: position 301,611 of record JAPZPC010000007.1, read on the forward strand.
CTTCATCTTCTGCGTCATTTGTCGGCGAGATAGGTTCACCACTGGACGTATGTTTTCCCATATCAGGTCCTGTGGTAACCTTTTCATTTCCAATAGCTGGGGCTTTTGACGAAGAAATACTCTCAACTGAGTTACTGCATATTTTACCTTGTGGTTGTTGGTTGTCCTTGTCCTTGTTGGCTGCGCTGATTTGACTTGTGGTACGGGTCCCATCCCGAAGGCTGTCAGCAGATTCAATCTCCTCCGATCTTCCGCCATGAGCTATGATGGTGGTATAGCTTTCATCCACCGAGTTGCTTTTCGAAACTTTTTCATTTGGCGGGTTTTCATCTTGCATATCTCGCCCCAGACTTTCACTCCGTCTATATTGCTCGGACTTCCTCTGTTTCTTTTCTTCGTGCTCACTACGTTTCTTAGAGGATTTGGCAATCCTAAACGGGACACCCCCGACTCCGGTGGCAATGTCGCTAACAGTTCCCATGACTGCAGTTGCCCCACCAGTCAATGGCTCTCCAGGACCTTCGAAATCATTCCATTCATTGTGTCGGATGAGCCGTAACTGTTTCCAAGTAATCTTCTTCTTCTGTATAAGGATATCGGCAGCCAGAGCACATAGTCGTAAATTCATGTTCTTCAATCTCCAAACAGCAACTCGTTCCTCCAGGATCGAGCACCGCATTGAGTGCTGGCCTCTAAGAACAAGGCTTCGATGAAAGGAATCCACGGCGTTCTTGGCGCCGTCGCCGTCTGCCTCAATAGCTTTTGCGATATTTTGAGCAGCCTGTCGTGCTTCTTCGGTCAAGCATTGCTTGATCCCTTCTACAAGCTTGTCTACAGTTAGACTTTTATAGGGTACAGGCTTAGCACCTGCTCCAGCTTCTCCAATCATTGAACCCCAAAATTGTTGATCTCCAAAGAATGGTACAATCATTGAAGGTTTTCCACATTTCAAGCCGATGGCTGTCGTTCCAGCACCGCCGTGATGAACCACTGCCGAACTACTCAAGTCAGTCATTGGGAGCCTATTTGTCTTTATTCTCTACGATAGTAAAAGAGTAGCGTAGGATATCCTCCAGGTAATACCAGGAATTTTAAAAAAACGAAACTTACACTTTAGGGAAAAGCCAATCATGCGGAGTATTCTCAAGCATATAGACATTATCAGGAGTGTTATCGTCCCCCAATCCACCCCATCCCTTAGATACCAAAGCTCGTACACCGGCCTTCTCCACAGCCTCGAAAATCATTTTGGTAAACTTATCTGGATCATTAACAACAATTGAGCCGAACCCAATATACACCGGAGGATCTCCCTCATCCAGAAATTTCTGAAGTGGGTCAGGTGGAGTAAAAGAAGAGGCAAGGTCGAGGAAGACAAATCCGGCTATATTGATTTCTGGACCCCAATCCTTGGGTTTCGGTACAAGTCCTGGTGACCATAAGTAAGTGTATGAGACCTTAAGCCTATAAAGTTGGCCTGGCGCCCAGAGCGTAGACACTGGCTCGAGGCCTAAAGTCTTGACTCGGAAATTGTTGACCAAGTCACCGAGGCTATAGATATGTTAGCAGGAGCAATTAAATTGTCTCGTGGATCCGTTAAAAATCATCTCAACCTGGCTCGTACTTTCCAATGTAGGTTCATCCCAGAGTTCAAGGAAATACCAACTTACCCTTGCCAAGTCATCATTTCCACCAGCGGATAACTCATGAAATTCGTATAGCCTGGGTCCACATTTGACTTTTTAATATTGGCTAATGGATGCGGAAAAGCCTGGGTCGGGGTATAAGGGAAGGTGAACATCAAATGCAACGGGATGCCCAACCTCTCGGCACAATGAATGTGTGCAAACGAAGGTGGGTTAGCAATAATAGCATCTGCAATGAATGGGGCTTTCTGCCCCATCATTTTCAGATTAGCAGCATCCTTCTCGTCATCCGTGGCATTGATACAGGCCCGCCAGAAGCCCTCGAACATCTCTGCCATTTGCTCTCGCCGACGGCCTACTTCACCTTTTTTCAAAGTATCTATGGTGGGTATCATGCCAGGGTTCTTGACCATAAATGCCATCAGCTCAGCGGGGTCGCCACCAACGGAAAAAAACTCAAGGCCTGAGTCTCTCTGGACAAACTCTTTGAACGCTGGGTGGGTGGCTATTCGTACCCTATGGCCGCACTCCTTGAGATTCTTCCCCAGTTTCAAAAAAGGTTGGATATCTCCACGGCTACCAATAACCATCACAACGATATTCAGGGCTGGCCGTGGTATATCTCGGGAAATCGTCGCCTCTAACGAAGCTCGAGAACTAGATCTTTCCTCTTTAAGGCCATGACTTGCCTCATCCTTGGTCTGATTTGATTGGCCCAATCCAGCGAGGGGCAGTGCTCCCAGGGCCTTGGCCAGATATCCTAGGTTATTCGTCTCGTTCACACTTATGTTCAGTCTACCATCTTTCTTCGAAACCTTCCCCTTAGTTTTGAATTCGTCATTACCGACGTTAAATTTGGAGAACGATCCTCTAACTCCACTGCCATGACGTGCTCGTGTTTTTCCATGCCAATGAGTCTTTTGCTCTTGTAAGTTTTGTTCCTTGTCATCTTCGTCATCAGAGGAAGAGCTGGTTGAAAACCCATCACCAGCTTCTGTATTCCATATCGCCTCATTTAGCATCGAAGTGTTGGTCGCGTGACGATTCAGAACGGGCGGCACTAATGTTGATGTGCGTGTGGTTGGTTTTGGACGCTCAGTGTTCCATTTTTTGGAGATTGGAGGGCGAGGTACCTCAGAAGAAGCAGCCCGAGCTACACTATGCGGATTGGAAACATTCCCAAAATCCAATCTTGGAGGCTCCGCAGGCTTGGAGTGACTGCTATTGCTCCCTGCGGAATCAGTAGTCATGTTGACAGGGAATAAACAGCTGGAGATGGCTGAAAAATGGAGAGATGTGGCATGACACCACCTGAACTTTTGCAGAGGAAAAAAATAAAAGAAAAGAAAGAGAATTATCAACTACCGTATCATTATCGCATGTGAGCTAGTCAGACCTTTGGATGTAACGCTGTGTCCATTACACGTCGCACATATCAACATAACGTGGAATTTTGGAACTGGCGGAGGGCCTGGAACTATGACGCACCGTGTTTCAGGGGCGGTCATCGGGTGTGGCTGATCCAGTGGCTGATCCAGTGGCGCCCCTTGAAGGTGCGCACCAAGCAAGAAATGGTCATACAGTACGAGGAACACCGTAATAGGAAATATATAGGTGTTATAGGACAGGGTACATACCAAGAAAATCCGCCACGGAATGAGCAGAAACAACAAATATATACACCGCATTTCTTAATAGAATCTCACATCTGCTCCCATTCAAATCTCTCCCACCTAACTCAGAACATAAGATAAGTAAATAAATCGTGCGAATTGGGTGGCCAGATGGGTTTTTACGAGGCTAGAAACAAACTTCGCCCACTTCTTCTCTTAGACTCTCCCACAAGCCGCCAATCTTGCTAGGAGGAAGTGGATGGATGTTCACATCGCGAATCTAGTCCCAAGCCCTAGAAATTATTTGAATAAATGTAATTCGAATAATTATGTACACGCCTCTCTCAATTCTCTGAAATTGATATACAACTGATCACTCACGCTCAGGTCTTCTGTATGATATCAATGACAGTAGATACAAAATACCTTAACTTCCCCTGTCCATCGCCGATTCATATCAAGAAGTAATAGACCTTTAATTTCTCCTTCCAGCTCTCCAGTCTTCTGGCTCGGGTGTGTCACTCAAGCTCGGCTCCTCGTCTGATGCGTCACCTCTTCTCCAGAGTGTCCTCTCAGTGTTGTTAAATCGTACTCCTTCAACCCAATTCTGTTCCTCATCTCCATTTTCTCGCCCACCATACAAACCTTGAAAACCATCACGTGCTAATCCAACGGGAGAATGGGATCTGCCCATTCCTCTACGGAGCGGTGTATAAGACGAGATTCGACGCTCAAAGGTACGCCTGTCGCTGGCTTCTTCACCGATACCATTTCGCCAGGAATATCTTAAGCCCGCTCTAGTGACAGGTGCAGTGTAGGAAGGGTGGAAATGTGATTGATGGCGTGCCTCGGGTAGGCTGGCTGGAGTCTGAGGCTGTGTTTCCGGGGATAATTCATCATTATACACTTGGTAGGCTCGAGCTGGAGTTCGAAGTTCGAGGTTTGCTGAAACATGACGCTCCGGAGATTGGCTAACAGCTGTGTAGGGGGATGGCGATCGAGAATGCTGTCTTGGTGGACCACTCAAAGGAGAGTGAGTCCTGTAAACGCCTATGATAAACTCCGCTGTTCGTCTTATGAAACGCCGTGGGCTTCTTTCACTTCCATCCTTCATATAATAATTAGCATCTGACTCCACCAGGCTACGAATAATGACGTACAGGAGAAGCTGGATGTGTTTCCCCGTTGGGATCCATTCCTATTGAATTTGGATTCGAGTTATATACGCTAACTTCACCTCCGCTCTGGATGGGGGAGGTGGAAAGACTTCTAAGAGGACTGGTCCGCGGATTATCTGGCATGTACTCACCAACTACTGAGGATGGTAACGAATCTGCTCTTGAAACTCTACGAGGCACGGCTGAAAACGGCGGAGGCAGGGAAAGAGACGGAGAGGAGAAACTGAAACCTCCGGTCACATCTTCGACTGCTTTCGTGTTATTTGCTGCCACGATTGCATCCTCTTCTTCACCTAAATGTGTTGGAAAAGGAGGAGAGATAGCAGAAACCACCCGAGAACTCTGAAAAGATCTTCCGCGCAGCTCTTCATGTAGGCTGACATCAGACGGTCTGTGGGCGCTATCGGCCGTTGAGGTTGATGATACACGCTCTTGTTCGTAGGCTGCACTGGCCCGTTCAGATGAGTCAAAGGAAAAGCTATTGGTTTGATGCCTGAACAACCGAGTTGAACGTTGAGGTATACGTCGAGGTGGCTGTGCAAATATAATACCAGGTGTATTGTAGGTCGCTACGCGATCAGCAACGCCCGGAGTGAGTCCACAAGTCGGGCGACGTTCTGGCGAACTTGAAGCATTGTAAGACAAGAATAAAGGTGAACGAGGAAGTGGTCGGGCGCGAAGTCTTTGTTCCTCTGAAAGTTGAATATTTTGAGGGGTAGATATTTCATCTGGGGCTTCGCGCCAAAGTTAGTATGATCGCTACAAGAGAAGTCGTGCATGTACCAAATGACGAAGACCTATTTGGGTTGCTATCTGATGTTGGCTGGACTGGGCTTTCTATGAAACCACCATAATGAAAATCATCTTTGAACGGCGAAGAAGGCCGCTGAAAATCAAGGATGGCATTCTCAGGGGAAAGTAATGATACTTGAGAATATTCATCTGCCTCCAAACCTTCTGCGTCTGTATATGTATCCAGTGCCCCGCTTGTTTGCTTGTGGGATACAGCTGGGTTGATTTCAGGTTCACTGTGACTCTCAGAAGTCGAGTCCGATGCTACGGTTTGGAGAGCCAAAGGCTTCGAGAGCAGATCGTCATGGATATCATTAGCAGGGTCCAATCTCCCCGAATCCGCTTCTTTCAAAGAATCATGATGATGCTGCGCAGAGAGTGGGGCGGGGGTAGGACTTGCAGGAGCACCGACTACAAAATGGTCAAATTGTCGTTTGACATTTTCTATTTCGTTGATCTTTTTCGGCTGTCTCTTGCGTTTTTCAAAATCTTTCAAATCGCTGTAGCCCAAAACGATTGTAGAGGGATTTGGACGAATCATGACTTCATTTCAGAAATTAAAGAATGAAATAGTAGAGAGAGAAATATATGAGAAACACTCGACAGCAATAACCAACCAAAACATGACTCGGAAGGCAGGCTTTTGAAGGTTTCGAGAAGAGGAAGGAGAACGGCTAAATTTTGGAAACTGCAAGCGACACTCGAGCTGGTTGAGGCTTCTTCGTACATAGGGGTTGTTAGAATATAATCTCAAAATATCGTCTTCTCCAACCTAATTTATGATGGGATCAAGGCGAATAATAAGATGTATAACGAAAACAAAAAATTCGAAGTAAATAGAAGCATTGCATCGTTAGACTCTAGTCCAAACTTGATGCTCTCAGTCTGTAGAGCTGGTAAGGAAAGCACGGCACAAAGCGATAGCTGAACCTCGAAGCTCTTGCCTCAAGATTGCTCTCATTCCTTCGAAGAAACCATTGTATGCCTTTGTCAATGCCTAGCGCTGCCGGCTATAGTCGAACCTTGCCTCGACGACGACGGCATGGATCTCGATTAATGATTCTCCGGTCATTAGAAAATTGCGTGGGACAGTACGTGATATAAAACATGTGACCCGTCTCGCCTTGAGCCGTGTATAGCTGCATGTAGAATTGTTCCGTACTTCGGCTCAATTGGGAGCCCACACCATTTCCGTCTGCTTGTTCTGCATGGTGCATTTTACTTCATATCTCTCTAATATCCCTCGAACCCGTCGCAGACTCAGCTCTGCAGGTTGAAAGAGCCACGCTATTCTAGATATAAGGACCTCACTCACTCTTGCCACCTCCTTCGTGGTTGCGTGATACAAACCTCAAAGTGCCGCCCCTTTAACCTTAGCGAAATCATGTCTAAGAGGCATTCCCCGATCTCCCTCTTCGTAAGGAGAAATGAAGGCGCCTTCTTTTGCAGCGCCGGTCGATCATGACTCGGCCTGCTCTCGTTTTAATCACGCTTTGGCGTTCTTCATTTGCGGGTAGCAATAAATATCAAAGGGAGAGTAGCATAACGGACATCGTATTCTGCTGAGCGGCTGGCTAGCGAACCGCCAAAAGCCGCTTAACGAGATGAACGACCGCACGGCCAATCAGCGGGGCGACTCGCTTGGCCCGCCTGACTTGTCCTTGTCTGTCGTCTCCCAAATTAACGACAAGTTGGCGAGAGACATTTCCAAGTTTGAATCGCGAACTACCGATCCACGTACTATCCATTCCAACTAAGCCCGACCCCAAACCTGCTGGTGCTCTCCTGACCCCGACGCCTCCAGCTGCAAGGCCCAAGGTCGAAAGCAACTACGGAACCCTTCAAGGGCTCTCCTGTGTCCTCGTCCGCCACTAGACAAGTCTTGTTCTGACATGAGATTGCCCAGGGTTAGGTAGGGAGTTCGAGGGCCTGAGCCACAATATCGACTGCGGAAATAGGCCACCGGCAACGCAATGAATAACGACCTGAGTCTTTCTCAGTCGTTTGGCGGCTTGCGCATTGCGAATCCTGATGATGTATCCCCGGGCGCCTCTCAAGATGTCCCCATGAATGCCAAAATAGAGTCCGCGCTGGGTCTGTCACGGACAAACGAGTCGACGTCTCCAATCCCTTCCGTCACCAGAGATCTGCGCTCCTCGACCGATCCCCAATCTCAATCCCGCCGACACTCGATCTTCAACATTCTCCGCCGCGGAGACAATTCGAGCGAACCTCCTCCTTCATCACGATCCCCTCCACAGAATTACGACTCAAAACCTCCCCCTCCACGGCTAGATACTAGCAACGGCTCGCAAACCGATTTATCATCACGAGCTACGACGTCCAAGCCATACCGTCAATCGATGCCGTTGAGCCATCAGGCACAACAGCAAGCACAATTTCCTCCATATCAATCAAACCAAATGCAGAACGGCCAAAGAGGCTATTCCCCAGGAGATTCATCCAGACCCATTTCAGGAGTTTATGCAGCTCAACCTCCGCCGAACGCTATACCATCCCGAGAACCAGGATCATATAGGTTACGGACCGAATCATCCAGATCATCAATAGTCGGCATGCCCTCGAGGAGTGATTCGAGAGGAGCTACCGCAATGCAGGCCGGCGTCCCTTCCAGGGAGCCGAGTCACAGAGATCGATCATATAGCCAGAACCATCCATTACCAGGTAATGGCCCTTTGCCACCCAGACGAAGTTCAAGAGGAATGGGAGGAGGTCATACAGATGCGGCTTCTGGCCCTACCTCCGGATCTTCTCCTCGATATGACTTGGAAGGCAACCTGCCCCCTAGCAGTGAAGACTGGAAAGACAAGGGCGCAGCGGTTGGCGTTCGAGAGGAGTACGATGCCAATGGAAAGCTGGTCTTGAGACAGGTCAAGAAGGGTGTTAGAGATTTCGTCTTCGGTCGTACATTGGGCGAGGGATCATACAGTACGGTGCTGTTAGCAACCGACAGACAAACACTAAAGGAATACGCGGTCAAAATTCTGGACAAGAAGCACATTATTAAAGAGAAAAAGATTAAGTACGTGAATATCGAGAAGGACACGCTCAACAGGTTGATTGAACACCCGGGGATTGTCCGTCTATACTACACCTTCCAGGATAGTACCTCACTATACTACGTTTTAGATGTGGCCAGTGGAGGTGAGCTTCTTGGAGTTCTTAAAAAGATTGGCTCATTCGACGAAGAATGCACCAGATTTTATGGAGCCGAAATTCTGGATGCTATAGAGCACATGCATAACAGAGGCGTCATTCATCGAGATTTAAAGCCAGAAAATGTTTTACTTGATGATCAAATGCACATCAAAATTACAGATTTTGGAACCGCAAAATTACTTCCTGATCCCAGAATCCCTCGAGATCCCAGATCCTACGACCCCACTGCTGAAGACGAAGAATCAACTCGAGCACGCTCTTTTGTTGGCACTGCGGAATATGTTAGCCCTGAGCTGCTGACGGATAAAAATGCTTGCAAAGCAAGCGATCTATGGGCATTTGGTTGTATTATCTATCAACTTTTGACAGGGCGGCCGCCTTTCAAGGCCGCAAATGAGTATCAAACCTTCCAAAAGATAGTAGGTTTGGAGTTCGAGTACCCTCCTGGATTTCCGCCTGCTGCGAGAGATCTAGTTGATCGACTTTTGGTTCTGGATCCACAAAGAAGACTCTCAATTGAACATATCAAGAATCATGAATTTTTCGACGGGATACAGTTTGGTCGTGGTCTGTGGAAGATGAAGGCGCCCAGGTTAAAGCCTTATATTCCCCCTACCCAAGAACCTACTATCATCAAGCTTAATGGGTTTTCAAGTGCTCCGCAGCCAATCCCAACCTCTAGAGGTCAGCAACCTGCAAATTCTTCCAACGGTAATTCTCGACCACAGCCAAGAGTCATTACAGAGCTTCCGCCCCCAACACAACTCGACATTGAATGGTCACCAGTTTTGACCCGGAATAATGAGAGAATATTAAAGCTGGGTAATTTGATGGTGTTATCAGCGCCACTGCCACACAGCCCAAATTTGCGAAATGGGGAGCACGGGGACGGCCATGAGAAGAAAAAGCTTTCGAGGTTTTTTGGCGGTAGCACTACCAAGAAGAGGCAGCGGCTCGTGATGGTGACGTCCAGTGCTAGAATAATTCTAGCTGCTGCGGGAGGTGATGAGAAGAAAGCAAAATCGGAAATCTCACTTTTGGCTTCCGAATGTTTATGGCGAACACAGATGGATGCAAAAGGCCAAGAGGTGTGGTGTGTTGATACAGTAAGTTATTTTCGCCTCTACAAATTTCAGTGTCTAATTTTTTACAGCGTGGTACGCACTATACCTTCGAGGACACCAAGACATCTGTGATTACAGGTGACCCTTCAAAAAGTTCTGCACAGGAGTGGGTGGAGTCTATCGAGAGAGCAAAAGACATCGCATTGTCCCAGAACATGGGGGGGTCATACAGTAGCGATACAGGTTTTGACATGAACTCTACCGTCTCGAGCCCAAGTAGTACGCTACATGGGAATATATACCCTGAGGGTTTCAATGTTACAGATCGACGAAATCATCTAAGCAAAAGTCAAGCTAGCCTTGGCGAAGATCATGGTGAGAAGGCGACCAAGAGAAACCGATTCAGCAAAAGACAATCAAAGAATGGGTTGTCCACACCCTTTTAATTTCCTCACTCCATAAGGCTTACGATGGTTAGTCATTTCACCATCACTAAACTTTGCTGTGGACTCATATTTAGACAGAGGACTACAGCATAATTCAAAAATTTTCGGCATTTGGTAGCGTGGCGCTGGTTTGGTTCACTTCTAGCATACCTTTCATTCTTCTCATTCAGAAGACCCTTTTTTTTTTATGATTATCACGAGCCGACCACCGAGATCGGATGTTTTTGTAGGTTCACCTTGCGTATATCATGGTGGATCTCGGCTGCATTGCAGAAGCGTTCTTGGTTAGATTATGGGTGGAGAATTGGTGTGTTTGGGGAGCTTTTTCGTCCACTAATTATATTTAATTGCTCGACCCCCCATATTCATTTTCGTGTAGACAAGAGTTGAAGATGTAGGGAGAGGATTGTGGTGCTTGACTTCTATGTATAGTAGAGGGTGGAGACTTGAGAAATATATATTCAAGCAGTCGTCGAGATGCATCCTGTTATTGGAACCAATGAATGAGAAAAGACATCCACAATTTGGACATTGGCAGAGCCAACCCCATAAAATCGGCGATAAGATTAGAGCTACCCCGTATTTCCGACTAGCTACATCATACGTCAGATATAAAGACGCTTCAGCATCTCTAACAATGCACAACAGATGCAAAGAATTTCTTTCTTCCGTAATCTCTCGAGAACAGTACCCAAACCTGTATTAAACAGTCTCACCCCCCATTCTCTATTCCCCTCCCGTGAAACCAATTCAAAGCTACATAGAACGACCTACCCCCACTTCACAACAATGAGCACCAACCCCGTTTTCAAGTCTGGCAATACCGCCGTCATCACTGGCGGTGCTTCAGGAATAGTACCTTATTTCCCAAATCAATGTACTATCATGATACTTATAGAGTCATAGGGACTTGCATTGGCAAAAAAATGCGCCAGCTACGGCATGAGCGTCGTCATTGCTGACAACAACAGCTCCAACCTATCATCAGCAAAATCCAGTATTAAAGGCAAGGTTGAGACCGTGGAGATGGACGTAAGTAAAGTGGGGGATTTCGAGAAACTGAAGGAGAAAGTTGTGAAAGAATTCGGAGGTATTTATTCTCCCCCCCCCTCACCCCACCAACTCTTTAACCCCCCCCTATTCGAAATCCGAAATATTCTAACGTCGTAAATCTCAAGGCAAAATATCACTCTTGGCCCTCAACGCCGGAATCGGCATCAAGGGCACCTGGTCCGACACGTCTTATTTTGAAAAAACCCTATCCGTCAACCTCTTCGGCGTCATCTATGGGCTGAACACGCTCCTTCCTCTCGTGACGGCTTCGTCTTCCGCCTCGCACCCGGCCAGCATCGTCGTCACGGGCTCCAAACAGGGCATCACCAACCCTCCTGGAAACCCGGCTTACAACGCCTCCAAAGCGGCCGTCAAGACCCTCACCGAACACCTTTCTATTGACATGTCGAAGTCTTCCCCTACCACTTCCGTGCACCTGCTCGTCCCCGGATGGACTTTTACTGGTTTGGGCGGCAACACCCCATTTGCTAGCGAGAAGAAGGAGAAGCCAAAGGGGGCCTGGTATCCCGAGCAGGTTGTTGATTATTTGGAGCAGAAAATGGAGGAAGGAAAGTTTTATGTCATTTGTCCCGATAATGAAGTTACCGAGGAGATGGATCAGAAGAGGATGTTGTGGGATAGGGAAGATTTGGTTAAAGGTCGCCCACCGTTGACGAGATGGAGAGAAGATTATCAAGCAGAGGCTGAGGAGTGGATGAAGAATGTGAATATATAAAATATGAACTTCCGAAGCTCTCAGCTGGAAGAAAAGTGAAAAGCAATATAGGGAGTGAAAAAATAACATGAAATATATTGTTTTGATAGTTATCCCTTCAGTCCAGTATCCCATCATTTACATAGTACATACTCTTCCGAATGAGTCTAACTGCCAAACTCCACACTCCGTAAATCAAAACCGAAAGGATATCCCACTAAACCTTTGGCTTCTGGCCCACCAGTAAGTTAACGCTCTCCCTCACACTCTCGCTGCCCCAAACACTATCCTTTCCTCCACGCCTCCACTCATCTCCAGTAGCATCCTCACCACCACCTCTCGTTGCTTCCCCAGCAATCACTTCCAGATCCCGCTTCTGGGAGCTCAACCACTTAGCAATGAACTCCGTAGGATTTCTCGAAAGAGCGTCAAAAAATGTGTGCTTCGATTTCGAATTCGATATCTTTTGTATTAGGAGTGCGAGATGTTCGTTCATACTGGTGATTTCACGGAGGGTTTGAGCATAAGAGGGGTTTTTGGTGTAGGCATCCAATGCGGCACCCAGAGGATCGTCGACTTGGACTCTGATATCATAGATGGTCGGTTGAGGATCATCGTGGAAATCCTTGTCGACTCGGATTGTGTAAGGTAGCTTGACTGGCGGCAAAGAGCTCATGTGGTTGATAACTACGTCAGGAAGGAACGGGATGTATCCCTTGTCTCGTTGAAGAAGCTATAGTGGTCAATAAATATCATGAAAACCAGGATAGTAAACATACTGCTCGTAGGCGATCATCACAATCGAACGATCTCTTCTCATCATCCTCCTCCAGTCCCATGGCCTTAATATACTCCCAAATACCCATTACGGCTTCCGCGCGTGTTGCAACATCTGTGTCTAAGATATCGGCTAAAGTTGCGCTCAATTGAAATCTCTCTGGATTCTCATCTCGAACAAGATTGATAGTGATGTTCATATTCTCGTCACCACCACGCTTGAACTCTAGCTGATCGAAATCTGCCGCATTTGGAAGGTTCGTGGTATTCGGCGCAACAACAGGCTTTTTCCACTCCACACTTTGGTCCGAGCTATCCTTCGCCTTATTTCGGTCGAACTCAACTGTCATGGCCTTGAAGAAGTGAGAGAACTTATTCTGCTTAGAGATGGTCTTGTTCTTCTTGGGCTTGTCATCTTCGTCCATAGCATCTCCATTCGGTACTTCATCTTCGTCCTCGCTGTCCTCGCTATCCAAGTCTTCTTCTTCTTCATCCAGTAGCCTTCCTTCAATCTTGACCCGATATGAGGAATCCATATTTGTGCTAAAGTCAAATGCATCCACATCCAGGGAATCAGCTTGCCAAGGCTGATCTTCGACAGTATTGCTAATCCAGACACGTAAAGTTCTATAGCGCTATAAAGAAAAAGGTGTGAGAAACTGATAGATAAAATGGAGCGGATGCCATACCTTAACATTTCTGTTTACAGAATCTTGAATATCCAGCCTCTTTCTCATCATTGTAGAATCCAGCCGGCGCTCCAATTCCTTCAACTCTTTGTACCGCTGCACTCCATCTCCAATAATACAGTCTTCAACGCCGTCAGGAACATTTCTATCGGTCGGTCTGCGACTACGCATCTTCGCGCGGTCGCTGGCCTGAATCTGGGCTTGTTGCTGGGCCTGCATTTGCGCTGCAGTCAACGAATTCTGAGGATGCGACCCGGAAATCATTGGGCCTGCAAGGGAGGATTTTTGTCAGCAATGGTTATGAGAGTGGATATTAGGATGCAGCGACAAAAGCTTAGACTCATTATACTGAGGCCAAGTCCTTGAAACTAACTGGCGCATGGGAAGGCACGTACCAATTCCTCTCCTCGAAGCTGCAGCATGGGGGGATCTCTGAGGCGGCTGCTGTGGGAAGGGGCGGTATGAGGGCTGCATCTTGACGGCCGCAGCTCGACACACCTTAGGCTGTTCTTGTTGAGCTGATTTGATTTGAGCGTGAGTGTGACAAGTCCCAGGGCGGTCCGCTTGTTCGTCGTGAAAATAAATGCCCGTCGCGTTGACTTCTACGCGAAACCGTCGAATGAAGGTAGATATTTGGCGCTATCCAAATATCGACTAGCGTTCAATGCCCCCTTTCAGCCTTGCAACCAAATGGCACAATACACTTCAGGCACTTTGTTGAAGCCTTTAATGACGATTTACAATTTCTATTCATTTCAATTGATGACCAATATGCAACAGCCGTGCTGCCTGACTACAATGACCGCTAGCAATTATCAAAACCCAATGCCCAGAACTCCGGTACCAGTATCCAGCCATGCCTTACGTCTTACGTCTCTTGTCTCCTTCTATAATCCTATAACATTAATGCTCCCTCCCCTAACGCGCTTGTGACCCTAGAAGAGCTGGCTTTTGAGTCGGCTCAACTGGTACTGGAGGCATGTTCTTGATCTGCTTGATCAAAAATTCTCTTTCATCAATGAACTGCTCATCTTCAGTCCGATCCTCTAAGAAATGCTTCAAAAATGTCAGAAGCCTTTCTCTGTTGATAAGTAGGATCTTCTGCACTGCAATAGACTTATGCGGATTTGCCACAAAGACTTTAAAGACGTGGAACCCCTCATATTGCACCATCTTCCGCTCATCTCTTAGAAGATTCATGCATATCTTCAAATGCTCTCCTCGGTCAACGTATGCTGTCATGACAGCATAATTTGCTCGGTCTAGGAGAATCTCACCCAGTAATTTTATAGACTGGCGTTTCGTAACATAACTTTCCGACTTAACAAGTATGTTGTTGTATTTATCGAAGAAAAGGTCAAAATTGGTGGAAAGGTATTGCGCAACGATTTGTTTGTGCTTCGTCAAGAGCTCCTATGAGAAGTCAGAAGGTCCAATCTTCACTTGAGATATATCCTAGCTTACCCTGAATGTTGTGAATGCATCTGCGCCAACTTCAAAAGAGCCTTGGTCAATCCACTTGAAGAACTTCCAGAACACCCCGTTTCCACTCTGTTTTGCTTCTGGCTGGACACCAGTCAAACCTTTCATATTCGTGGAAGTATCTGGATCGTCATATAATATAATGGCTGCTGCAGCGTCGCTCTTCAAGACCTCTCTAAGTACGGTCCCCGCTGGTGTAGCACTCTCTTTATGATCATACCCATTGCACAGCTCGACCAAGACCTCCGGTCGGTTATTAACAACGTAGCTCAGAGCAAGCGGCTCGCTTTTGGGAGATGCGGTAGGGGGTCGAAATCTCAGGACATAGGAGAATATGACCTGTGCATCTTTTCTGGATTCGAAGGGTAGGCGCCATAAATTTACGGCGAGCAGGTAGAGCAGATCCTCCTGGATCAAACCCGTTACGAGTGAGTAAACCTGTTCCGGGCTACTATCCGTTTCTAGTGAATGATGTTAGAGAATCAAAATAAATCCGCGCAGAGTCGAACGTGCCTTGAGTTCCTTGCAGAACGAATTTCATTTGGGCCAGTGTTTTGGCCAACTCTTCAGCCTGGTCCTCGTCAGCTCCAGCTACTCCCTCTCTCGACATTAATATTTACCCTCGCAGTTCCTGCCGGCCCATCCAGCTTCAACATCTGCTCCTTTGCCTGCTTGGGCAGGTCTACTGTGTTCGTCCGAGGACGACGTCCAAAGAGAAACGACATTTTCGAAGAATTCGAAATTACTATCGGCGTTTGGCTCTGAAGTTTATGGTCGCGCGTCGGAAGGAAGGACGGTCATTCGACTCAACTCTTTGCAAACTGGCAGTCAATTCGAGCATTCAGAAGAGGCTGGAGCGTGTGCAGAAGCATGACCCGTTTGTATTGAAGTCTTAAAGGCTCATTACGTGGAGTGAGATTGGCAAGTTGGGCTCCAACTGTCCGTGGCTGCTTCCATCAATGTTTTGTTCCGAGAGATCAGGCGCTCTGGGCGGGCCCCTTGTTTACTCGCACGGCAACGGGACAGGGGAAATTGACCACACGAAACATCATATCCCCACAAAGTCATGATGATTGGGGAAAGAACAAGAGTAGCCTGGGTTTGGACACTGGTCTTTGTTATTACCTGCATATTTACTGAATACGGGATACGCAGCTATGAAGGATGCCACCGGCTTTTATCATGTCTTGGTGCAGTGCAGGACAGCTGCACGTTCAAAGTCCTAACCTTATCGGGGATCCGTATCAGCACGTGACTTCGCTTCATGTTTACCGTTCTGGGCAGGGTGTTGTGCTATTGACAAGGATCTCTCGGGTCTCTCGTCCGACAACTCACACCAAAAGCCAAAAAATTCTGCGTAGTAAACAAAAGTGGTGTTTACTATTTGATAACATAGAAGTTATTGCTGCGTTCCTTATCAATTTTGCCGGTTCTTCAAACACTTATTTCTTCATCATGGCGGCTCCTGGCCCGGCTCGTGAAAATACAGCTCCGTCTTCTGGAAGCTCAGAAAATTCTGACATTCTCGACATGAGAGACGAGGAAGGTTGGGAGGATGCTGAGCCAGATGAAGAAGAAACAAATTTTATCTCTCTCCTGGACGATGAAGTTTTCATGGACATCCACGCTATGCTAAATCACTGCAAGGAAAAGTATAACTTTGATTTTTTGGAAATCAGACAAAGATTGAACCTAGATTTCTATGACAATATTAAATTGGTCAACTTTATTCGTTCCCAGGTTCATAGTGGACTCAAAGTATCTTCAGATTTATCAAAGGAAGAATTTGACGACGAGAAATTTTTGAAGCCTGTTTTAGAAGATGATGCTTTTCTTTTCAGCCTGGATGATCTTCCAGATATAATGCAAGATGTCCAAGGGACGGATGGAGAGAATGGCAAAGAAAAATCCTCTAACTCAGGAGAGCTCGTTGCCCGTGTCTCTGAACTCGAAGAAGAGTTGAGGAGAATTCAGTTGCAGTTCGACAATTACAGGGCCACTGTTTCGGAAACGTTGGATGACCGTTGGAATGAGAAAGGTGCCACGGGGCCTTCAAAAGAGGCAGAGGAGGAGAAGAGGGATGATGATAGCCATTACTTCAGCTCCTACTCATTTAACGGTTTGTTTTCTGCCAAATATTGGACCGATTTTTACTAAACAGGCTAGATATTCACGAAACTATGCTGAAGGACACGGTTCGAACTGACGCATATCGCGATTTCATCTACAACAACAAGTCCTTATTTGCAAACAAGATCGTCCTCGACGTGGGTTGTGGTACCGGTATTTTAAGCATGTTCTGTCTCAAAGCTGGTGCCGCACGTGTTATTGCAGTCGATAATTCGGCCATTATCGACAAAGCGCGTGAAAATATCTTCAATAACGGCTTCTCAGACAAAATAACATGTGTCAGGGGCAAAATTGAGGAAGTCACCCTGCCAGTCGAAAAGGTCGATATCATCGTAAGCGAATGGATGGGGTACTGCTTGCTTTATGAAGCTATGCTTGACAGTGTCATCTGGGCTCGAGACAAGTATCTGAAGCCAGACGGATTAATGGTACCTAGTCACATGAATATGTGGGTAGCGCCAGTCGCAGACCCTGACTACATTGCAGACCATATCTTATTCTGGAGAGATGTGTATGGATTCGACATGAAGGCTATGCAAGCTGGGATTCATGACGATGCTCAAGTTCTCAACATGCCGGCCACCACCTTGTGTGCTGAGCCTTTTCCATTCCTGCAATTGAGCTTACACAGCACCACTGTCAAGGATTTGGTGTTCAAGAGAAAGTGGGAGGGAAAACTTAAACAGGATATTGATGCTCTTGATGGATTCATTATCTGGTTTGACTCGTTCTTTATGCCTACCCGTGAGCAATCTGTTCCAGAAGATGCGAAGGCTGAAGAGTGGGCAAAAGGTGGAAAGGCAGGAATAGCTTTCACAACTGGGCCTAAGGGGAAAGCAACTCATTGGAAACAAGGTGTTCTTCTTATTGAAAATACAAAAAGCGCCCCCATCAGCAGGAAAGAAGGGGAGCATTTGACTGGCGAGCTTGAATACGCTGTTCCTGAAAACAATTCTCGGGCATTAACCGTCGGCATGACGTGGAAGTTTGATGGGGATAAGGAAATGACTCAGAAATGGAAGATGAGCTAGTTGCACGATTTATGACATTAAAGGTTCCACCAATAACTCGGGAGATCAAAAAGTATTCCAGCTGTGAAAATGACATTACATGTTCTGTCCAAATTCAATATTGTTTCATTTCATTCGTCGAGAAAGCCACGGAAGCCAGGAATTCACTTCTCTCCACTTGATAACATGCAAATCGCGACTACACAGACACTTACTGTCCCTTGGCAGCTTGGACCGCATACTCTTTCCCTACTACATTCTCCCTTTTTACAAAAGTGGTAATATGCTCCGGTACCTAAAATATAAGATCAACAAGATTTACTCACTATCATAGCCCAAAACTAGGTGACTTACTTTCGCAACTCTATTCTCAGGACATGCAATAGGCTCACCATAGGTTACCCATGTCGGTACAACACCAATCCAAACCTTCTTCCTCAGTTCTTCGTTCTTCAAATCTGCCCTATCATCACCCGGCACGCCTGACCTAATTTTCGCACTCGCGTCCACAACACTCACCTTGATAATTTGTGTACTAGTCATCTCAGTCTTGGTGGGAGGAATACGGGAATTCGCCCATCGATCGTCAACAACCCCGTTCGTGATTTTCTCCATGGCCCATAGTTTCTCGTCTGCATCAGTGACAGGTGTGGCGTAACCGTGCAGGATGGCGGACCGGTAGTTGTAGCTGTGGTGGTTGGGGGTGAGAGCGAGGACAAGACCGTCCACGTGTGCCGCACTGACTGTGAGGGGAAGACCTTCTTCTCCGGTGGGAGAAGTGCCGCCGAGACGCATCAGTCGCGAAGAGATGTAACCGTGGAGATAGAGGTCTAAAGGTTCATTGAGGGTTGCGGAGGGGGTGGTAAAGGACCCCATGAAGCCAAGCATTGGAAGCATGGCTGGGAAAGGATCCTCGGGGTCTGGGGTGGGGAATGAGACGTGCAGCACGGGACATGTGTTCACGATACTGTGGATAGTTTCATAGTCGTATTTCCCTGGCGGGGGTTAATATGAGAAATCGAAAGATATATAATGGAAAAAGTTCTGACCACGAGGCTTGCCATATCGATTGACCGTATTACGGCCCAGTTTGGGGTAGGATGGGAGTTCTGAGTCAGTCATAATGAGATTGAGATAGGAGAGAAAATTATTGAAGATAATATTTGTTGAAGATCCAAGACGAGAGAAGATGAGAGAAGAAATAAAATAGTAAATGGATCTATATATCGAAGGAGATTTCATGTGGCTTCAAACATATGAGTAACAATTTCTTTTTGGCAGGTCCAGCCTTAAGCCCTTCCTACGTAGGTACGTACAAAGAGAAGGATACAAACAGCTCCACCAATAGGCCAGCCATGATTTTTAAACAAACATTAGCTCCACAGGTAATTGGTAGAATGAGCGACGATCGTTCGGGCCGGCAAGTGAAGGAAGCCAAAAGTGGGCTCCGGGCCGAGCGCTTCTCCTGTCAAGAACTATCATCAGAATTTGAAGACGGAAGTTAGACGGAGCCGAGATGTGCCGATCTAAAGCAGAATTCCGTCTCGGCTAACCTTATTCTTGTAGTCCTACACTAAAAATGGGCAGCGCCTTCAATACGTACCTGCCCTCTTGCTAGTGTTCTCCATCGGCTTCCACTCCTCTACATATCTGGGAAAATCAATGCACTTATATGTAGTATGATTATGACTGTAGGTAGTTCTATAGCATTTCTGTGCTCCCATCAAGGTTGTTTATTGGCACCTGCCAAATGACTCGATTTTGGTACCCTAGTGAGACTAACTGAATCGATGACACTTACAAACCGTTTCCTGCAACGCTTGAATTTGGCTATTTAAGATGCTCATCAAGATGGCACTGTTACTGTATATCGCTTCTTAATTGAATCCAGGAAGTGATTATCAGAACACCCACGACCGAAATCGAGATTTGGGCATGCTCTATGAGTGTTTATTCAAGCCCAGCTTATTATATGCTGATTAGACTTTAGAGAACTATACATCTCACGGAGGTATTCTTTCCAAGCTCTAGAGTTGCTGTAGCCGTGATAACTGGGAGACTCACCAACCAAAAAGGACTTAGTGACCGGATTAGGCCGTCGTTCGTCCGGCCCATTTAAACAATGTGAATGACTCTCACGATATCCAATAGAGAGGCCTTAAGCTTATTTACAAAGGCCTCCTAAGATCCAGCCTAATAGTCGTGACGAAATCATCTGAAATTTCGAACATTAGTGGGCTACTTAACCTAGTATTCTTTACTGCACATTTAAATCTCTGCATTCACAGTCTTTTGCACTCAACCAACACAGGAATGACTCTCTTTCTTTAATAGAAAGTTATTTTCCCACAATAAAACCCCTTTTGCTTTCGGAAACACAGTCGATCAACATGGAACCAAGGCCATCCATGATAGATATGTCAGATTTCGAAAACGTTGATCTTAACGACAATACCTCCGATACTTCATATGAGACAGAGGGCTACCCAGAGCCAGAATGTCAGGAAATAGAGGCTTTGCCTAATATTCTCCCTTCATGGATGTCAAAATTACCAGGATTTCAATCCTCCCAGTCGTCCAAACCCGACAATTATGTGGAAGCTAAGTCAGCGTGGCTCGGAACCGTGAACATGACCACCGGCGATAGTGATATTGAATCAGTTACAAGCAACAAATACGGCATTGATGACGACAAAAAGAATGATATTCTCGTTGCCAAGGTCCGGCCATCAACAGAAGATGACAGATTCACTGAAGACTTCCATGATCTCATGTTAGATATCGAAATCCAAGAAGTTGAAGGAGAGTTTAGGGTCCATTCCGATACTATCTTAAATATTTTGTCTGGTGCTCGCGGCATAAATAAGGAGCAGGTATATCGAGAAATCGGCGAACAACTGCAAACACATTCAAGAGAAATTGCTGCGATGTTCGGAGACGACATATCAGATTATGAAGAGCAACTTAAGTCTTATAATGACGAACTGATTTCTACAAGGCAAAGATATAAAGCCGTATACGAGAGTTTGACTACTCAAAATTCCGAACTGTCTCAAAAAATGAAAGAAATAGGGTATAAGTACGAAGGAATGATCAAGAATATGGTTATGATAGATAGAGATCGCATTAACAGCCTGGAACATGAAGCAAAGACGCACATTCAACAAATAAATGGAAAGAATGAGACAAGGTTTCGAGTGCTCAAACAGCAAGTCCGGGATCTCAAAGCTCTGCTCGACAAAGCAAATCAAAATAATATAATGCGGACGAGAGATTCCCTCCAGACAGAAGAGCGCATGAGTCTTATTCAAGCCGAAAACCAGCAGTTCAAAAAGGAATTGGCAGCCGCTGCAGAACAGGTCAGGGACTTGGAACTTGAGGAATCACTCGTCAGGGCTGAATTACTTGCTGCCCGAGAAGCATCGCATTCGGCCAGAACCCACTTGAGCAAAGTCCTCGCAAGAAACCAGATATTAGAGAAGAAGAACTCGGTAGCCAAAAATCAGATCGTCAAACTTGAAGATATTTTGAATGACCAGCGCAGAGAGAAAGAGATTATCAACTATCAAGTATCTCAGATGGAGGAAATAAACTCTCAGATAAGTTTGGAATACAAGCAGCTGGTCACGGACGTGGAAAATTTCAAGACAGAAATAAAAACACTACATGGCCGGGATAGAATTTCAACCCGCCAAAAAGATACCCAGGAAGAAAATAAAGAGCCCGGAGCAAGTATCTCGGCTCAAGATCCAACGGAAATTTACCTCGAAAAGTTCAACCTCCCTTCGGAAGCCGGATCCTCAAACCTCAGGACTTCCTATAATTCAACTTGTAGTAACAATTCACTTATTCTGGCTAAGTCTGGAGGCCCTAGAGACGCAACAAAAGTCCTCGGGAGAGAGAAAGAGCAACTTCGTTTCACATTCAAGTCTATCGCCCAAGATGTCGAATCCATTATGTGTCTCTTCCTCGAAACTTTCCAAAAGGACCTGGGACAAATGGAAGATTCACATTCCCTCACCAAAATATACCACTTAGTGGTAAACATGACAATTGGCCTCCTCTCTAAACACAGCGAGGCTCTATCCCCCTTCTTAGATGAAAAACCGTACACCACGGTAACATCCACCACATCGCCCAAACAGAAAGCCAAAACCATAATGCTGGAATTCATGCAAACCCACTTCACTGACATATTCCAATCCATCACCACCACAGACAAGACGATGAAGGCACAAAAATCTGCCTACATCTCTGCCCTGAACCAGGTTTCAAGCCTCGAGGCCAAGTTGACAGCGCAAGGGAAAGAGAAGATGAAATATATGGATAGACTGGCGTTTTTCATAGGCGCAAATGCTGACCTGAAGGTACGACTGCATAAGAGCGAGCATTTGTTTAAGGATCTGGAGGAGCAGAGTCATGAGGAATTTACGTCGTTGAAAGAGCAGCTCATGAACTCGGGGGTGGAGCTTGAAGAGCAGAGAAATAGTTGTAAAGAGGTTGAAGAGAGGGCTGCGATGCTGGAGATAGAGATCGAGAGAGTCAGAGAGAGTTTTGAGAAATTCAGGGAGGAGGCTCAAACAGGATATGGGTGTTGAGTAGATCGTGGGCCGCATAATAGCCTAGTGGTGAGGTTTTCAGAGGCTATGGGTCTTCTGAAGGGCAGTAAGAATGGTTGTGGCTGGCCCTAACTTGGTTTGGAATTATGAGGACACTACTCCAATGAGTCGACTGTTTTTTAGGTTGGAGTTGGGAAATAATCGAGAAGTGGTATCTATTCTTGTTTATTTGACGTTTACGTCTATTAATCATACTGAGCAAACACCCCCGGGTATAAAAATCATGTGTATCCTTGTGTTCGAACCAGAACTTTAATCCGTAGGAAATCCCAGAAACCCTTAAAAAGAAATTTTCTTTATGTACGTCGAGCCCAAAGCGCAACCCAACCTAATAAACGATATCCGAGCACAATCCCGAGGAGGATACCCACCCATTCGCCGGTGTGTCCAGTGTGGTAACCATACTGATCCAAGACACCTTGTCCAGCAATGCGGCACTGGGATGCTAGCTCGGTTTGGAACATGCATTGGCAATCACTACCGCAGCTATAGCTCCTATGGGCGAATTCATTCACCATCATGCCCTGGAAGACGTATGTCTGTTTGTGTATTAGCCTTTGCGAATTATAATCAACTAGGTTCTTACCTGATAATCGATGTAGTGGAAGACGTATCTCCAGAATACATTTATAAGCTTCGGAGATACCATGAAACCATCTACAGACATCCAAAGGCCATTTGCAAATGCCGTAACAGCCAACGCCAGGACGAATATTGGCGCTGTAGAAGACACCAAGACGACAAGGGATTCAGCCGCAACAAGGTCGAGGAAAAGCCACATGACCCAGGTGAAGAAAGCACTAGCCGTCGGTTGGAAATTGGACAACCAGTAAGCGATAGCAGAGAAAATAACTGAGATGAGGACTACCGGCACTATTAGTGAAAAGAGCTCTGCACATGAGTGACAACTTACATAGATATGGTAAGCCAATCAGGAAGTTCGCAACCAAGAACGCAGTTGGTCCATAGAGGCCATTGGCGCGCTCTTTGATAAATGTAGACCGGTCTTCCAGAAATGCGGGGATGTAGGCTACGGCCATGAAGGACATAAAAGCCGATCCGAAGAACTGTAACTATTAGACCTTTTTGAACGTGTTTCATATTGACAGGGGGGACCCACAATAGCATTAGTGAAGGACTCAATTGAGGCTTGGTCTTGGTCAAGTCGAAGCCAGACAGTGCCCATCATAATAGCTAAGCCGGTGTACATTGCTACACGGATACCATACGCAACGACGTCACGGTAGCTTTTAATGAATGATCGATGGACTAGCGTAATCACATCGATTGGGAAGTTGCCCTTGGAAGGCTTGGCCACATTCAAGGGTATTACATTGTCAATTTTCTCTTTCACAATATCATTAAGGTCGATTGATTTTTGAGAAGTAATCCATGCTGTCTGCATCTCTTCGAGGCGCTCCTGGGCCGAATTATGCTGACTGGCAAAATCAATATTCATTAATTCGAGAAGAAATTCGGCAGGATTGGTATAGAGAGGTATTGGAGTACCCATGGCCGCAAATTGGGCCCCGACGTCTTGGATAGGACCAAAGTAGTGGGATTTTCCACCAGAAAGTAGAAGGAGTTTGTCAAAAAGCTGGAAGGTGGATGTAGATGGCTGATGAATACTGGCGATGACAATCAACTAGGATTCTGTTAGCCATACTGTTATTTTCCAGAAAATATAGGCTTTATATGAAAATGAAGACAAACATTATTACGTTTAGCAACCTCCTTCACAAACGAAATAACTTCCCAACTCGCCGCCGAATCCAAACCGCTGGTAGGTTCATCCAAGAACAAGATTTTGGGCGCGGTGATTAGCTGACTTGCAACACTGACACGGCGTTTTTGTCCACCGCTAATGCCTTTTCGGATCGGGGTCCCAATAATAGAATCGGCTTGATTCCTGAGACCGAATGATTCGACAAGCCCTTCAATTCGTGCAACCCGGTCCTTCTTGGACAATGAACTGTGCAGATATTAGATTTATCCTTAAGCTCCCTGAACTGCACCCACCTTTTATGTGCAAGACGTGCTGCAAAATGCATTGTCTCACGAACTGTTAATGAACCGATAAGAGCATCTTCTTGCTCGACATAACTGGTCAGTCTTCGGAATGCTCCTAGGGATGGATGAGTTCCATTGACGAGGGTGGTTCCTTCGACTTTTCCTCCTGACAAACCATCTCGACGGGCGAGGACATTGAGAAGTGTTGTTTTACCACAACCGCTAGGTCCCATTAACGCGCAGATCTCACCTGTACTATGAGTGAGCAACCGCACGTTGTATCATCTCCATCAGATTTGTGGACTAAAAACATACCAGCTTCGACCACCCCATGAATATCCTCAAGAATAACCTTTGGCTGTTTTGTCTTGTGGTCTTTAACTGTAGCTGTGACTCCTTGCCAGACAAAGTTTTGAACAGTGTCATTCATCAAGTGTGAATCTTCTACCGCTTTCTGCTCGATATCCACTGTATAAGGGTTTGGGGTAGCATCTTTCTGGACTTTCCCCGTCTCCGAGGGCGTAGACGGAGTTACCGAGGCAGCGCTCATTTCGAAAAACAATTCTTTGTCGAGATTTATGAGAATGAGAGAATTGGACAAAAATTAAGTAGATCTCTAAACTATGCTTCGTAGTCGGGAAGATTATTGTCTGCCGAGGGGTGGGAGGAGGTAATGAATAGGCAAAATCTCACAAGCCCGCAAGGCTGTACCGAGGATCTGCAAACGAGATTGATCTGCGGAAAATATCCAGATTATAAAGAGTTGGCAAGAATACGTTACGTCTAATGTTGTTATATTCACTTTTCTGATTGGATACAATAATACCCGGCTGAAGTTCTGGGTTGATGGGAATTGCACCAGAATATCACAAATTGGCAATGCTGTACAACGTATTGAAACTTTTGAAACGGACACTGAAGGAAGAAGATCAAAGTTATAAACAATTGAAGAAAACGGCTTTCAGGACATCAACGTGGAGACTTGCCACTGAAGAGACACCGTAGCTTAACTGCATTGCCCGGGTCGGCGAACCCCAACATCTCATTGAGCCTATCAAGGCTAAGATGAAACTCCGCGCCTACCTTCTCGGATATGTACATGTCCAATACAGTCAACGGTTTAGCTGAATTAACGGGACCAGTGCAGCTGTGTCGAATAGTCCTGCAGTGCGGTCCCCGGATGCCTTATCTGGAACGTCGACAAGCTATCCCTAGGGCGGGCTGGTGCGGGGGGGGTTCGGGAAGCAGTTGATCGGTTTGAGCTTTGGCGAGGTCACCGACTTTTCGATGTCGGCGAGCTTTAATCCGTCTCAAATTCACTGAATGCCATGCTGACAACACTCGTAGGTTTCGATCCTCCACGAGTCCATATGGGATTTCGTCAGCAAAGGAGTGGTAGCATGACCTCATGCGGCGTGCTTCGTACTACGAAGATCTATGGAAGTCCGTACGAGATCTGATATGGCGCCTAGATGCTGTGACACCAAGCACGCCGTTCTGAAATTGGGTAAAGGTCTGACCGCGCCGTCCAAAAGAGTAAAACTGTGTGGGAAGAGAAGTGGTGCAGGACATGCTCGCCCGTGCCGCACAAGGAAGACTTGCAGTGTCGGGGAGTGTTGATACTACTCTGCACTGTACTGGATTGTCAAGTCATCCAACGACCACCTGCAACGAAGTGCACCTTGAGGCCGGGAACAGTACTGGAATGCGAAATACCATAAGTTCCAATGTGTCCGCCAAAAAAACAGTATACTTCCGAAGTACTGTATTTATTGTTTCGGGGATATGCGGTGGCGTGAGCTATGGCCAGCTATTCTCAAGCCCTACCAAAGTGTTGGTACCCTTCTTTGGGCCTCAATAGTTTCTCTCCGATATGCAGTACTCAAATTTGTACATATGACACTGTATTAACCCCGCTCGCCCCGCTCGCAGCCAGCCTTATGGAGCTCTCCCATCTCAATGGGATGTACTGGCGGCTCGGGCTGCATACGATGCTCGGCAGTGGTTAATCTTCTGCACAAGTTTTCCTTCAGTGGCGTCAAAGTAAATGGTCTGGCCCCCCAATCGCGGGGAGACCATACTCAGCTGCCAATTTACCAGTACTTCAAGCTTTAAGGTTTCCGTTGATTAAATATTTGCGACGGCAGCAGAAGTGTTGGGCGTATAACTCGTTGCGGTGCACTTGTATCGTTGGACGTGTTCGTTCCCTACCTTATCACGAAAACCTCGCTGATATGGGCGTTGACCAATGGAGGAAGACGCATGAAACCAATGCTGATGGCGCATGTTTGACCGCTATGACATGGCTGAGCAGTTGAGGAAGCTCTGCTCGAAGCTGCGACACTGTGTTAAGCTGAAATATGCGAGCATGACAATATAACGAGTGAGAGTACACACATTGGAGAAAGGGAATCCAGATTCATCCGTCTGCCAAGAGCTCGGCCCAAGGAAGTTGATAAGAAGCCTGGTAGAAGATACCGTTAGAATTCGGCCGAATGCGAAGATTGTTACATTGGACAAAACTTTGATATGAGCCAACAATGGCTGATCTAGGGAAGCGTCAGAGCTGCGGAACCACCACTACTCTACAATCGAAGACAGGATATTCCGCAAACCTACTCAAGTAGACCAATTCCGAATCGATGCCCAAGCTAATTGTGCCACACAATAGAATTTATCAATTTGCGCACAGTACCCCAGAGCAGCTTTAGGGAGATCGGTTTAGCTGGTTATCCGAAGAAGACATGAGATATTTCGATTGTTCAAATAGAGTTAAGGTAAGATTACGATATATTGTAAGATAAGTCAGTGTTTCTTTATAATACTAAATTTGGTTTCCAATTTTCATTATTCTTTCTTTCGAACTAAATATATTTTTCAACATAGGAGAAATTTCATACTCAGGGGACAATTCCCTTCTCATCGACAGTTTTTCAGATATAATTTCCTATCTAGTAACAATAAAGGTTTCTCGCATTGCGTTTCTTATCCAAATAATCGGCCATATGTAGCGTGATTGTTGAGTCGGAGGATGACAGGAGCAGTGCAGCAGTGCAGCAGTGCAGCAGTGGCAAGATCGAGGACCCAGCCTTGAAAATACACAGTGAGTAATTTACCTCTTTACGAATTATTCCTAAAACTACAGATTTTAAGTTCTATGTTATCCATAGAGAATTCTAGCTAGATTAGATTTCTATTAACAGTTTGAAGAAACTGTCTTCAAAACTTCTCACATGAACGTACGACAGATATGGGATAGCCAACTTATTAGCATCCAAGTACCCTAATTTCAACACTCTCAGTCTCTCCCCATAAGTTTGATGGCGAATTCCCATTTCCAAAACCATGTATTCGATCCCTTCCAATGGATTCGTCACACCGAGCTTTGGTCTGAGTTTAACCAATCCTGTCATATTATATCACAAGTCCTAACGAATGCCTTCCAATTAAACAACAGAGAAGCTACAGACCCATCATTTTGAAGCGGTCTTTGAAGCGGTCTTAGGTGTTCAATTACTCGCTCCGCTACTTTAAGGGTTATGTCTAGGATATGTTTATTTTTTCCATGAAACCTACTCTAACCAATTCTGAAGTAGCAAAAATGACGCCAGGAAACCAGCAATAAATCAGAATCTCGGGTACACTGAGAGCAAGGGGCATCCAAGTAAATAATACATGGAAAATTTTGCATTTCTTCATTTCCGTCTTGAGGGCGTCAAGGCTAAGATAACTGCAATAGGGCTACGGTACAGAACAAGATGTTTCCTATTAGCTCTCTTAACGAAACCACTCAGCTTTGTTATATCGTATTCCATGATATTGATCTTAACCTTATTAGTCTCCTGTACATTTTAGTTTCTGTCTTTGAGAGACTAAGTTATTTTCAAGGAGGGCTGATGTATTGAAGAACGCACCATCCCACTCTAGCAACACCTTTTTGACCCAGTTAGTAAGCTTCACAGGGGCGAGCACATCAATATCTCTGCCCCGCTAATAAGCCCACCCTCTTCGCCGACCTCGCGAAAATCTCACCATTCCCCATTGTCATTAATTACTTGACAGTATTGTTCTTACATGGATGTATTTCCGCCGCCCACTTTCATCAATTCCGCATAATCGCCAGTGTCTTGGTCGGCGACAAGAGGCGCGCACTATCCTGCCACTGGAATGGAGCCTCAAACTGAAGCCGTCCAGTCCGTTGAGACATCCGTAGCTGGGCCATCGGCGTCCCCAAGCTCGGACGGCCTGCCTGAGAGTCAAGGCGATCGGCAAGAATCAATAGCCTCCTCACGGCCAGATCAGAACAAAGAACGAGTTACAGTCCCCTCCGCATGCGTCCAGTGTCGCTCGAAACACCTGAAATGCGATGGGCTAAATCCTTGCACAAGGTGCTCCTCCAATAGCTTTGAATGCGTATATGTGCGAAGCCGTCGAGGCTTCAAAGGCCCCAGGCGGAATGGAACTGGAACTGCAACGGGAGCTCAGAGCAAGGCATCCTCGGTGCCTGGAGCTGTTGATAGCAGTTGCCCTATGATAAACCCCGCGGCTGCAAGAACTCCTTCAAACGTCCCAACTGGCTTAGCCACCCCTCCGGATCATAGATTGCAGACGCTCCCTCGTTCCGCTGATCTACCAATCTTCGATGTCGGACAGGAGCTTGTCTCTTTTGAGCCAAAGCCTCTTCCCCAAGGTCTGGACCTCCGAGAACGTTGTATCGAAGCGTTCTTCTATCATTTCTACCCCGCCCATCCGTTTACCATACCCAGGGAGGCTTTCTTCAAATTGCGAAAAGAGAAACCGATCAATCACCTTGAGGCTGTAATGCGCTATGTTGGCTCGTTCTATGTGCCACAAGCGCCAACTGTGGCTTTGGGACTTGAGGCGGAGCGCACAATCTATCATGCGGATTGCCCCAAAGATGGGTTTCGAGTTCAGGCAATGCTTATCATGACAATTGGCCTAGATGGTTATACGTATCAAGAGAAAGCTCTCCAGATTCTTGTTGATGCTCAAGATCTCGCCCTAGAATTTGGCATGAACAAACGAGAATTTGCATTTATGAATGGTAATGGATCAGAGATTCTTGAAGAAAGTTGGCGCCGAACATGGTGGGAGCTTTATATTATCGATGGAATGATCGCTGGCGTCCATCAAAAGAGCAGTTTCCGGTTGAATGAAATAGCTGCTGATGTAGGTTTGCCTTGTGAAGAGAGAGAGTATCTATCTGGAGTGAGTGCACCGTTAGTCCTGCCTCATACTCTGTAATCTAATGAATTTAGTGTATACCATCGCCTCGTTCTATTGAGGATTTCGACGATGAGTCCTTCGATGGAAGAGACTTCAGTTACTCTTCATTCACCTACCGAATTGCCGCTATTCGGAATCTGGGTAGAGTTCTTGCAGCAGGCGCGATCATGCTCCTAGATAAACCCAGCATTGATCGTGTTGACGCACATCTGGTGAACTGGAGACTGCATTTACCTGAGTCCAAAAAATACTTCATTAACAGCGAGGGCCAGTTGGATGAGGTACTCTTCCAGGCTCACATGATCACCGAGGCGTAAGTGGGCCAATGCTTTTTATAAGATCGACATACTTATAACCATATAGGTCTACAATACTCCTTCATCGTGAGCACTCGGAGCTTGACTCTAATGTTGCTCGAGACATCACATCTTGTGCTCCCCATAAAGCCATCATGCCTGGCCAGTCGTATAACATTCACGCCGCAAAAACCATACAAGCGGCACAGGAAATCTCAAAACTCATTCAACTCCCGGTGCCCCTGGTTAAACATACTCATTTCTTTACTTGTGTTGTTACTCTCGCTTCTATTGTTCATCTTTCATGCTGGTCGGTTCTTTTGCCAATTATTCGGGACGATGATTTAAAACAACAACTCCGACTTAATACGGGAGCATTGAAAACATTGTGGCAGGTCTGGCCTTCTGCCGGAAAAGCTTTTGGCCAAGTTAAAGGAGTTGCTCAGGAAATTTATGCTGCTAAGAAACAGGCGGCTGAAGTTGGCTACTGGGCCAATCTTTCGGATGATGAGGTCATGCGAAGCATGATCGAGGATCAAAATATTATGGAGGAGTTGCAATTGCTCCAGTAGAGTCAATCATGGGTGGATCTCTGAGACTTTTTTGGCGTTGATGTATGAGTACTATTTTAGGAATCTCTCTGCGGCGTCAGATATTATTTGTTTATAGTAATAATCTTCTAAAATTCTTGTCATTACCACTGTAGTATGATGTGATTATACAGTAACCCGGCTGGTCTAAGGTTCCCAAGGGCAGTATTACAAAATTTAGCTAGGTATATATCTGTTTCGTTTCATCCCAGGTGCCGAGTATCACGTGTTTATTATTTTCAGCGGGGTCGAAATTCAGACGAACACGCGAGATCTCCAAATTCGACGCGTCGGATGGGCCGCGAAACATCAAGCACCGTCTTTTGAAAAACGACCCCGCGTACAAGATCCCCAGAGCCCGATCCCATAAACTAAAAATCAAAATGGAGCCCGGCGACTCCACAACAACCGTCCCAAGCGGAACGAACGAAGAGCTCTCTCCCCTCGAGCAAGACGTCTTGGATGAGTATGAGCGCCTGGCTGAGAATATGAAGAAGGTAAACATGCGACCTATCCGCTCTTCAATACGGCTTTGCCACGGAAAGAATTAAGCTAATAAGGTCTTCTGGGATAGTTTGCGAGTCTTCTCGATGGGATGGCGGGCAAACCCTCGACGGAAATACTTGAGCAGTTGCGGCTCTTAGAGCGGAAGACCAGTTTGGTGTTTACCTTGTTGAAGGCGAGTGTGTATAGCATCGTGTTGCAGCAGGAGATATATTCTGGGGATCAGGGTGGAGGGCAGGATGATTGAGGGAAGAGGCAAAATATGGAAGGGTGTGATCTATTTGTGGGGATTTTGGAATACGGGATGGCCATAATGAACAACAAAACGGGGTCATGATTGATTGATGCGGCATGGGAAGGCACTATGCATGTGACGGCGTTTGGAAGATACCCAGGGAAGATGAAAGTAAGGGTGACAGGGTGTGTATTTTAAAGGTGATAGTCGCCTTGGCTGCGCTTTTATGCTATGCTACGACCGTCTATGCAACTCCAATATACTCATACACAACTTTTGAATTTACAACATTATACACGTCCGCCATAATATACTTTCCGCACGTCAACAAGTTTCTTCCCCCTCGAAATTGCTATATCTTCTGGTAGCCGCTGGCTCATGAGGGCTTTGTAAGCCGCCTTGACAGTGTTCATCTTGTTGCGAGATCGTGGCACTCTGGCAGCTAGATCGTGAATACCGGCTGCTTTGGCCATTTCGAAGATGAGAGATTGACAACGTAAGCCAAACCCTAAAGAACGTTAGCATCAACAGCATGCTCAGGTAAAAGAAAAGACTTGCCTGGTGGTCTAGCCATAAGTTGCACTTTCACAGCAGATGTCTTGCCTTCAACCTCTCCGAAAATTGTCCGCTCTTCGTACCGTGGAATTGGTTTCATATTTCGAATGGCGGCAATTCTAGCATTGAGTACAATGTCCGTCATTTCTTGACCTTTCGACTCCCCAATGCCGAGTATTCCATTCTCATTTCCAGCGATAGCTAGAACATATATACTCCGAATCTTGCCCAGTCTGGTTTGGTTTGTTACAAAGTTTTGAACTAAAGTTTTGGTCTTGATACGGAGAATATCGTCCAAACTCATGCCAGTCTGTTTCCGGAGCCTATCAAACTTTCCCTCTGGGTCTCTTGCATCCTCTTCTTCTGCTGCAGCAGATTTTTTTTTCTCGCTTGCCCCATCTGCTGCATTTTCGTCTTTGTGAAAGTCCCGTGGAAGACCAGGAGCCAGGGCGCTTTGACTTTGTGATCTTGGTATGGGACCGTTGGAGCCCATAAACAATGACATTTGGTCTTCCGTTCGCATATGATCGATTCGAGGATCCAACTTCTTCATATTCGCTAGTGACATGGTATCTTCGTTTGGGAGAAGTTCCACGGGCGGGGACTTAGCTCTGACTTCTTCCCATGCTTTGTTGTACGACTCCCTATATTCGTCGTCATCCATGACTCTAATGTGAGGGTCAACTGGTCCCTCATATTTAGGCGCCCGGTCCAGCACAGGTTGCAATCGACTAAAATCGTCAAAGTATCCCAACGCTCCGAAGTCTGAGCGAATGACACCTTGGTTGTGGAGGTCTACTGGGTCGATCGCCTTCTCACCAGCTTCGATTGCCTCCAGTTGTTCAGGCGTATATTTTCTCTTCAGGTTCTCTTTGTCCTTTTCGGTGTATGGCTTGAAAATCTCTTCGGGCGATCTATTTTTCGTGGTAAGGCCCATTTCCGCAGCGCTAACACTGGGCATTTTGGGTTTTCGATTTGGTCTCTGGCAGAGCTCAGGAGAGGTGTGGAAGTTTTGGAATCGGATCCGTGGCCTCAGCGTGGGCACGGAAGAGGGGGTTAAAAGACATCGTGCAGGCCGTGAGACACTCATCACTGCCGGTGTATGTTGGTGTCCACCGAGCAGCTTCCAATGGCTCAATTGTGCTGGTTTTGTTCTTTCGCGTGTATGTGATACTTTTTAAGCTACGCGCAAATCGCTTCATGGGAAGCCCCAGTCACGTGAGACCCGCCTGTTGCAACTTGCAAGGGCCAGGCCATCAGGTCAGGGATTACTAACACTCCGGCATATCCAAACGCCAAATTGCATTGTGGAAGCTCAATTAATAGTCATACTATATCTTGAGCGATACTATACCTATGTGAGACTGTCAATAAATTTCCAAGAAGCTGATTGTTATATACCCTAGAGAACAGTCCCTGTTTTTAGACATAAGTCTAGTTCTAGACATTTTCAGATTCTAACCTCATTATCTTTATCTAGCACAGATAGAAAATATCCATGCCCTCTTAATGGAGCGGTTTCTAAGACTGATTGCTTATTCTATTAGCTTCCTCAATCTGGTTTCTCTCATAAGGCCTCAATTCTAGCCCTGAAAGCCCAGGAATTTCACTTGAGCGCTGGATCATGTCGTAGGTTTCTAAGATATTTGATTATAGACACCTAACTATCAGATTACTTCCATGTTAGTTTCTTTGAAAGCAGATTTGCCCAAGATATCTGTATTTTTCCCTGCAACGGCAACAGCCATTCCACTGCTCTTGGCTTATCTTCAACTCCAAGCCACAAACTTCAAATATGTCTTGGAATTCAGTCTTTTCAATTTTTGGCCTATTTTTCTCTCCAGGAAGTTCTCACTGAGAAGACCTATCATTCAAGGCTTCGAATTTCTGATAATGGAACGATTTCTTGGCATTCTTGGTCTCATGCAGTTTAAAAACGTAATATTTGGCAATATTCCTGTGTATCTATCGATCCGAACCGTTGCAGAGATTTGTGAACTCTCAGTTTCTGCTGGAGGCCAGTCAAATCCAATCAGGACGGCATACCAAAAGATCTGAGCAACTGCGCATGGACAAGAATGAAAAGCTGTGCGTTTATCTCCTCTTCGGGACTGAATTTCAGCCGCACGAAAAACGTAGAATCTTGTCTGGGTGGGTTTCAACATCGCATACCGCCGGTCTCGCCAGAGGGATAAGAGAATGGGTTTCCAGATGCAGCTCACTGCATACCGAGTTGCAAGTTCACATTACTCTATTGGACAACGTGTTCGCGATGTGCCACTTCTGGCAAATCAGTCCAGAGCAGTAATCACTCATGCATGTCCGTCAGCCCTACGAAATTCTTAGATCAGGCATCCAAGTTAAGTAGGCCTCAACCCACCTTAAACTTCGCTCGCCCACATATTTCCACGGCTCCTCGCAGGATCCAAACTCAAAGATCGTATCCTCAAATATCATTATCTTGAATAGGTGAAGGAGTCATCAATCATATCAATTACTTCAAGGAGATCCGACGACGAGACAAGATCTATTGTTCGGTCTTCAAAGGATTCGAGTCTAGTGACAAGACCCCGCCTCATGAAATGAATCCCGATGAGGCAGCGACAAATACAAGTGCAAACATGAATGATAATACGTATCCGCAAAGATTGAAGCGAGGCTCCAATTCTGCAGGAACCCGCCAGGCTCCACTGTCTATATCAACGAAGAGACTATCACTTTCTTCTGGTGGTGACCAATCGCCGATTGTGAGGTCTGCACCGCCACCCCGTAGTGCGCAAAGAACCGTCAGCGAGCCTATGCCGCGCCAGTCATTTGCGCGACGTGAGGGTGGGTCGATGCCGATGTCAGCGGGGTATATGGAAAGAAATTTAATGTTTGAGAGGGAAGGAGAGAGTTTGGATAAGATGAGAAGGAGAAATTCACACGAGCAGAAGGTTAATATATATACAGAGTGTGGGAGGCACAGTGATGAATGGCTATTTGGGGGTTTCTCCGTCTCGGACGCAGTGAGGAAGATCTGGGATAGGGATAGAAAAGCTTAGGAGTTAAGAAGTATGGATGAGAGCCAGACTGGTAGGCGGATTACATGAAGGAAAGGAAAATTTGATACCCCAATGGAGATTGAAATTCGAAAAAGTACGAGTGAAGGGATCTGGGTTGACAGGTTCTATAGGATGAAATAGATGGAAAAATTCTTTATACTTAATATCAGTTTGGCAAGTTGACAAGTTTGGTCAGATATGTCAAAATAGCACATATAACTTATTAATACCGAACCTTATGATCTTTCTGCCCCAAATATGACAAGTTCAAAGTCTGAATTTCTACAAACATATCGTATATATACTGTACTCACTTAAAAGACCGATAACCGTGCCAAGGCTCGCTTGTGACAACTACCCCTTTTCCTTTTCAATAAATCTCACAAGGCAGGTAAGGCAGATGTACGTATTCGATGCATGTTTTGAATATTTATCTACATGAAAGCTTCACAACGGTGAAGTTTCACTTCTAGCTGCGCACAGTCTCTAGAGGCTGGTCGAATATCGAATGAACCAGTATTTTCTACGACTGATCAAGTTTTCACTTCCTGTTGAACCTGAATTTCCAAATCGCCCTCAGCGGCTTCCCTAGTCTCGCTCCTGTTTGTCTCCGACGTTGATTCCTTTTCCTCAGGTCGTATCAGACCTTTATCTTTTATCAAAAAACATAACAAAAGGCAGGCTCCGATAAGTGGGACCCACAAGGTGAAAACAGCTTTAGAAGCATCCATGTATGCATCTAGGACTTCCGTTGCCTCAATACTCGACAAGCCTGATAAATCTGGCACTCGGAGAATGGCCGCGAGGATGCCAGATTTGAGTGTGCTGGGTAGTGGTGTGGGTGCCGAATCGAGTGAGCTGCGTAATACGTTTGAAAATAAGGCAGATGATAATGCTAGGCCTAGAGCGCCACCTAACGATCGAAGGAAATTTCGAGTACTTATAACAACCGCCCTGTCCTTCTTCAATGAGTGGGCTTGAGCTGCCACTAGTGTAGGTTGAAAAACATTTCCTACGCCTGTACCTTCGACGAACAGGATGACAATCATCTGCCATTTTGGAGTAGATCGGTTGAACAAAAGGATCAGTCCAGAACCAAGAGTCCATAAAGCGTAACCAGTCCAAACAACCTCTCCATACCGTTTTGTACGAGATACATACTGACCCGATAGGATCGAAAAGATAGATTGACCGACTACGAAGGGGACGGTGAGTGCAGCAGAAACTAACGGCGAGTACTGCCTGACGTTTTGGTAATATATGGGCATATAGTAAAGATGAGAATAATATACGATTCCAAAAAGTAAATTTTGAATAAGTATAGCGCAAACGGGCTTATTCTTAAACAAATAGAGTGGCATCATGGGCATGGCTGCTGCTTTCCACTCTACCAAGATAAACAGGACCGAGCATATGACCCCTAGAGTGATCATGGATATGACCATGGGGCTATTCCAGTCAAAGAAAGTACCGCCTCCAGAAACGGGGATGAGGATAAGCATTATCGCAGACGAGCTTAAGACAATTCCGGAGTAGTCTATCGCCTTGACTTTCGCCTTCATATCGCCATGGATTATACTTGGAGGCAAAGTGAATGCGACCATAATCGCAGCAAGTACTATTGTAGGGCAGAGAAACCAGAAAAGAGCTCTCCAGGTTGAAGTCTCGATGAATGCAGCAGCCAGAAAAAGGCCTGCGCTATTTCCGAGGCCGATACATGATCCTAGTATTCCCTGATATCTGAGGCTATTGTGAGCAAGAAGACAATAGTCGTACAGTTGTACACATACTTTCCGCGGTTTTCTAAGCTCACCACGTCCGACACAATTATCATAGCTAACGCCGTGATCCCTCCATTTCCAACGCCAGCTATGCCTCGAAAGACATATAACTGAGGACCTGTCTTGGCAAAGGAACACAACAAATCACCGAAGGCTAGCAGCCCCGCAGCAGACAGGAAGACAACCTTCCTGCCCAAAATATCTGATAACCGTCCATAAAGAACCTGAAAAACGGTATTCGCAATCAAGCTTGAAGTACCCGCCCACGATATTGTGGTTGCCGAATGAAGGTCTTGGCCAATTGTGGGGAGCGCTATCCCGATTGAATTTTGATCTATAAATGAAATAAGAAGGGCAAAAGCCAGGCCGAAAAAGACAATTAGAAGTTTAGCTTTTGGCAGAATGTTCGTCTCTATTCGAACCAATTCATTGCCAGACATATCGGGTGCATTTCCCGAAACAAAAAAAGAGGATATATAGAACCCTTGATGGGTTTGTGAAGAATCGTAACTATTAGTTTCCAATAAAGGCAAGAGAAAGAGGAAACATTTTTTAGATGCAAAAGAACGTGATATGAGATTGGACGGCTAAGTCGGCTCTGCTAGATTTTAGATCCACTTGGATCTGGTCAGCAGTGGCTTTCCGCATCCTATTCAGGAATCAGGTACAGCACGCAAGATGTTCAACATCTCCGATGCCTACCTAGGGACGAAAACTTTTCCCGGAGAAGCATAGCCTCAATCATCGCACCTCGGCCCTCCGTGTCCCGCTCTTTTGAAGTCATTCAGGCCCGTCTGTCAGTTTTATTCGGAACGCCGTCGTTGACGACCCTTGATCTTCGGGGATCCGACGAGCGTGACGTGATGGCTAGTCGTGAGAGAGTGTGTTAGGGTATCTTAGTCAGCACCTCCTCCTCTAGTAAGTTACAGAATAGGTGTCTTTGTTGGGCTCCTTGCTCATGATTGACTCTGGTAATGCAATTGAGAGGTTTTTGTTCTAGTTTAAAGCCTAGAAAATGTCTCTTTACGGTGCCTAATTTCCACCTATCATGACGATACGACAGCGAGACAACCCTAGCTTAGTGGCTGCTAAGACTACAATTCGACTTTAGATTAAGTGGCTAATCCAACCATCCTACAAATCATATTATTCGCGCAATTAGAATTCATGCAGATGGTAAGGATACTACTACATCTTTATCGACCACTCCTCCCGATCTCTATACAACAGGAAAAGCCCCTCGGCGAGTGATGTTAGCAACCTTTCTCAGTTCTTAAATGGCAACAGTTCATTGTCTTTCTCATATAGAGGGCACAACTGATTTGAACGCATCCCAATCTTCAATTTAAGAAGAGCCTTAGACTTGTAACGAAAAGGGACAGTTCATTTTCTGCTCTTATAAACCATCTATACCAATCCCATCAATCTTCCCTAGAAAATCTCCTTTTGCACCTTTCAACAGCTCGTTTACATCCACCGGCCCAGCTGTCAAATATCTCTCACTGACTCCTACGTTAACACGCTGTGCTAATAAACTTTTCAACTCCGCTCTTAATGAGCCTAAGTCTCCCTTCGTTAGTTCTCTTGCCTCCTTCTCCTTCAACTTCCTGCCCGTACCCCTACCCTTCCGCCCACCTCCGGCGGCCTCAAACTCCTCACTATCATAATCAACACCCAGCTCTTCAGCAGCGTTCCTCACCCAATCATCATCATGCCCTTTCTTCTCCTTCGCCAATGCACTATCTGCAATTTGCTTTGCTAATGTCAATCTCGGTTTGACTCTGGCGACCACTTTCCGGTCTAAGTCTAGAGATCTCATGTAATACTTCGATTTGCTCCCTCCTCCCGCAACTGCGTTCTGAGCATGGACTTTTGCTACCAACCTTCGCATTGCAACAACTTCCTCGGGTGCGCAAATCAAAATGCTTGTACCTGAAGCCTCGGCTCTGGCCGTACGTCCCGATCGATGAACGTACATGTCTGCTGCTCGGGGAAGATGGTAATGTATCACTAACTGTACACCTCCGATGTCGAGGCCACGAGCCGCAACATCTGTAGCCACGAGAATAGAGCTGGTAGCACTAGGTGCTGAGAAACGTTCGATTGATCTAAGGCGTGCCTTCTGTGCCATTTGAGAGTGGAGGGCGTTGGCCTGGAGATTGAGATTCTGTAACATAGGAGTGAGGCGACGGACTGAGTGTATGGAATTCGTAAATATTAATGTGCGCTGATTGGGGTGGTATAGAAGAAGTGAATATAAATACAAATCCTAGAAAGTTGTTAAAACGGGTCGAAGAAAGCTTGAATATTTTCTTACCTTTTCTGTCCCAGCACATTCAATCATACCTTCTTTTAACCCCTCGGCCATCTGTGACACAGGATTGACATCAACAAACTTTGGTTTATCTTCCCGGAAATTTAGTTTCTTCAGAAGATATTCCATAGATTCATTTCCATCCATCAATCCCTGTTTTCCTTTCCCAGATAATTTTTGTTGTAGCCCTTTATGGAATGTAGCAGAGAAGACCAAAGTTTGTCTGATAGGAAGTACTTGATCGTCATTTTCGTCTGGGTCTTGCTGTCTATCTAAGGCACCGATAATTTCTTCGGCTTCCTTGAAATGGCCTTCTGTAAGGAGCCTATCCGCTTCATCAATTACCAAGAACTTAATCTGCTTGAATGCAGCCAATAGATCCACACTCGAACTCATAACCTCCCAAAGTCTGCCTGGCGTACCAACAACGATATCTGCCTTTGTAAGTTGACGCTGCTGCTTTTGAACCGAGAGGCCACCAGTAACAGCTGCGATATATGGAGCATTTGGTAGTCCTTTGCACAGGTTTGTGATATGTTCCGTCAATTGATGGGCCAATTCACGCGTTGGAGAAAGAATCAAGGCTGTTGGTGGTCTCGAAGTTTTGAGGTCTTCCTCCTCTAAATCTTCATATGCCTCAAGCCAGCTTTCTACTATGGGTATTCCAAACGCCAAAGTTTTTCCAGAGCCAGTAGAGGCTTTGCCGACAACATCATGTCCGGCAAGAATCTCTGGAATCGCAGCAGATTGTATTGGAGTGGGTCTTGGAAATCCCATCTTGGATATGGCTGAGAGTGTTGTCGGAGAGAGCTCTATTTCTGCCCATGCCGAAACGTCTGTCTCATTTTCTACCCCATCTTCTTCGAGAGCTTTAAAAACATTGCCTTTATGCTTGGTCACATCTATCTTGTCTTCTGGTCGCAGATTTTCCTTCTTTGGTTTGTCATTTTTGATCTTCTTTTCTTTGACAGATTTGGATGTCTTCGGCGCCTCAGGGTCTCCTCCTATAGCAGTTGGTTCTAAATCATCGTCGCCAAAACCGTTAAATTCGTCCTCGTCATCACCCGTTTGTGCTGCAGAGGTCATCTAAAGGAGGGTAAGTTGGTGGCTGTCTAACTTTTGAAGGTACTTACAAATTTGACTGTATCTCCTTCGCGAATAACCTCGATTCCTTCTACTTCTTCAAGTCCAAAGAATCCCTCTGCATCCTCGAACATATCGGGCATTTCAACCTCATTCCATGGCAGTGCATCTAATGCTACTGGCCGTTTCTCTGCAAGGGCTTTTCCATTCTTGCGCAGGCCAGTTTTTTGGCGCTTTTTTGACCGCTGACTGGTTGCAGATACGGGTCTTGCTCGTTTTTTCTGATCTGGAGCCATAGTCGATTTACGAGAAGGGTTCATAGGAAGTTGAACCTGAAATCATGTTCTGCAATTTTTTGAGGTTGATTTCGTTCAAGAAATTCTTACAGGGATTAGCCTCTCTGATTAGCTCTCCCGCAGATAACCTTTTCAGCCATTTAAGCGAACGATATACTGTAGAAACTGCCTTCAATTCTAAGTTTTGCTATCTCGACATCGCAAATCTCGAGTTATAAAATATGAATTGATATCACACACGACATGAAAATATTACCCAAAGAAGTGAATATTTTATATTTCTTGTTCCTTAATTGGAGCTTCGGCTATCCCATAAACCCTTCTGTTCCAAAATACCCCTCGCATCGATCCATCTGACCCTGGTCTTACAGCCCCGCGCTAGTAAAAAAACTTCAGCCTTGCAAGCTGCACCAAACCCAGACCTACATTTGCTCTGGCCCACGCAACTACCAACAACATGGTACCGACAACGTGATTCTCTGATCGGCCTATAAAATGGGTAAATCATCAAAGGATAAGCGTGATGCTTATTACAGACTCGCGAAGGAGCAGGGATGGCGCGCACGAAGCGCATTCAAGCTCCTCCAACTTGATGAAGGTAATTTCAGCCGATTACTCAGTTCAATTGACCCAAGCTGACCCAGGACATAGAGTTCGACCTCTTTGCAAATGTCAGTCGAGTAGTAGATCTCTGTGCAGCTCCCGGGAGCTGGAGCCAAGTCCTGTCTCGAGTCTTGATTAAAGGCGAAAAGTTTGGGCGGGCGGCGTGGGAGGATAGACAAGAGACGATACGACAAGAGATTCTGGAAATGACTGGGATAGAGCCCAGTCTTACTGAATTACAAGCTGCAGAGCAGAAGGAAATAGAGGAAAAGAAGTCTGAGGCCCCCGAACTCAAGCCTCGAAAGGATGTCAAAATCGTCGCTATTGATCTTCAACCAATGAGTCCTCTAGAAGGCATAACTACTCTTCGCGCCGATATTACACATCCAGCCACAGTTCCCCTTCTCTTACGCGCTCTTGATTCTTCGTACGATCCCTCATCTCAATCCCAACAAATCTCTCACCCCGTCGACCTCGTACTCTCCGATGGCGCCCCAGATGTCACAGGTCTACATGATCTCGACATATACGTTCAATCACAACTTCTCTTCGCGGCTCTTAACCTCACACTATGTGTCCTACGGCCTGGTGGAACATTCGTTGCGAAGATATTCCGGGGCAGAGATGTGGATTTGCTCTATGCACAGCTTAAGATTCTCTTTGAGCAAGTGGCCGTTGCAAAGCCGAGGTCAAGTAGAGCTAGCAGTGTTGAAGCTTTTATTGTGTGCCGGAATTTTTCCCCGCCAGAAGGGTTCAAAGCTAGCTTGGAAGATCCATTAGGCACTGGAAGTAAGCTACCAAACATGGTACAGGATAGAGTGAGCCAGGAACCGATCACTGCCCGTCCTCTGTTGCAAGATCCAGCGACTGGAGCGTGGTCCGCAAATCCAGCAAAACAGGTGAAAAAAGATGAAAATGGCGTTGTGGAGCTCAGTCTATCAGACGATGAGGATAAGGCACGACAGTATGGAAGATGGATCGCTCCATTTTTGGCCTGTGGAGATTTATCCGCGTATGACGCTGATGCTTCATATCACTTACCAGAAGATCGGGTTTCACTTGACCCCGTCCAACCCCCGACGGCACCTCCGTATAAGCGCGCCCTTGAGATGCGCAGGGCTGCTGGAGGGGCTTATGGAAAAACCCGACCGCAGTGAAATGGCGAAAAGTATAGGATTTTCTTGAGGCTTGCGAA
This sequence comes from Haplographium delicatum, assembly GCA_037952705.1. Lineage (NCBI taxonomy): Eukaryota > Fungi > Ascomycota > Leotiomycetes > Helotiales > Hyaloscyphaceae > Haplographium > Haplographium delicatum. The sequence continues at coordinate 343,758 of JAPZPC010000007.1, forward strand.
GCCTAATACCTGACACGCCTACAGCTGCCCACTAGCCTAGCCGTGAGAGGCAATTCTACTTAGACTCGAATCTCAAGTTCCACAGAGGAGATAATAGGCCTTATTCACAGCTGAGGTGAATGTGGTGATAGAGGAGTGCCGAGTTGTTACGAGGTGAGAGAAAGAGGTTCGGAGTCGGCCTCCTCGTATTAGGCAGTTCATAAAAAATAGAACGGTGATTGGCCCCAATAAATGCGCAGTTGAGATGTGCCATAGCACTGCAATATAAAATTATACACAAGTCAGACTATACCACTCAAGATTCTAAATATTGGCTCAAAATTTTGGTCCGAGATCCTGTTAGTTCAACTTCTCGAGCAATTTAAAATGATCTCGTATCTATCAGACATCCCACAATAAAATGTGTTCAAATACACGTACAAGTTGATGTGTATTACCCTATCGTAAATGCCGTCACAATTTTTATTAGATGGGGTTCTTGATAAAGTTATTTTGTTGCACGTCGCAACGTTCGGGCCTCTCCAGGGCCTCCTTTACCAGAGGCTAGGTGTTTTGAACGAGACGAGCTCTCTCCCCGATCGTGGGAGCCCCTTATTCTTTCAAGAGAAAGACACGTATTAAGCATGGGATAGGGCAAGAACCCAACAGGCCACCCACTTTTTTAAAATATTAAAAAAGTGAATGAATTAACTTTTGTGCTTTTGCTTTTCGCCTTTTTGTTGCACATCGCAACCCCTTTATCCAATTCCCCAAATAGGCTAGGACGGTCTCGCTTGAGTCCTCAATATCTCCCACAAACGGGAGTTCTTTTCCAAATATTTTTTCTTTTTCCATGGGCCGGCATATATAGTCAGATGATGCATTGCTGCATATCGCGGCTATGATTTAGACATTGATTGAATGGGTACAGGGATATCTCTCTGTTTGCTTCGGCTATGCAGGCTGTGCACAGACAAACCTTGCACGGGGAGTCCTTTCAACATAAAATATGCTGATAAGTTTTTCTCGAATATAATTCTGTCGGGAGCTTGAAGAGCATACAAGGAAATTTTTCACAGATCAGATAGGAGAAACAAAATAGTTGAAATACCATATGTATTCAATGCTGTGTACATTGCAATATATGTATATGTGCTTGTCTCTCAATAGATACCGGAACGGACATGACTTAAATTAAATGAACGATGCATAAAGATATTCGGTTTCCAAAACCTCCAACTCCGTTAAGTGATACTCCTCCCTTTATTTTTCAAAAGGTTTAACTGATATTCAAAACCCCTCTCCCCTGATGTGGAACTAATGTTTCCTTTGTTACTTGGTGATGAATCCCAAATAATCAGCCACGATTAAAGTTACCATGCTATATTAAGTTGTTAGTGTTTCCAATTCCAACCTAGAAAGTTGGGGAGGGCGAAGAAGAATGGAGTGCTTACGCATGTGGCGCGATTCTGACATAATAAGTGCTAAACCCTCTATAAAATCTCAGCAAGCCCTCTTCCTTCGCTACCTTCCTGAAGCAATCCGCCATTCCTTTATATGGCATAGTTCCATCCGCTGCTTTCTGCTGCTTCTGCAGCCGCGTCTTCACAAAATCAAACGGCAAGCTGAAGAAACTCGCAAAGAAGCCAGCAACAGCACTTGCAGTTAGAGTCTGCGCCCGCGAACTCATGTTCGTATCCTTCAGCCTCTGCTTGGCTTCCGAGAAGAAGGCCAACTGTCCAAAATTTAGCGCCATGGCTCGGACGACAGTGGGAGCGGCGCCTGCCCATAAGGCTCCGACACCTTCCGATTTTGCAATGGAGCTTAGAGCATCGATGACGGATTTATAGTTCTTTCGTTCTGCGAGCGGTTTGAGACCGTCGGATTGCATGCGGATGAGGGCCAGGTCGGCCGGGTTGCCAATCATAGCTGCCAACCCGCCAGCGGACAAACCCGCTGCTGCTCGTTCCTTGAAGCCGATTCCGTTTCCCTTTTCTTTTGCCCTTGCGGTAAGTGTTTTCATAAATGTATCAAAAAACCCAAGACGAGCGGTGGTATAGACCGCTTGGCGGAGGAGACCCGCCGAGAGACCAGTGTATAAATCCATTACTTTGCCAGCAGCTATGATTTCTCTAGTTACAGACAGAGGCGTGGGTTTGGGTCCTGTTCGGGCTCCCTCCCCAGCCAATTGCAAACGTACTTTTATCATATCGATGGGTTGGATGACGGTCGTTGCAACCATTCCTGCGGCGCCACCGTTTATGAATGGGAGAGCTCCCCTCATAAATGGGGTGTGGAGGAAATCTGTTTTCGCGGCCATTGGATCTGCTTTTGCGGAATCTGCAAGACGCTTTGTGGTTTCAAAAGCCTCTGTTGTTTTATTGCGCGCAGCTTCGGCGGCTTGCTTAATGGAGTTGGAAGTGGACATCGAGGTTGAGGAAGATGAAGGGGGAAAGTATATGATAGGTAGGTCCAGCAGTTTGATGGCTACAGCCACAAAAAGAAGTTTCGTTAGCTAGCTAACTTTGAAGACACCAAGTGGGAAAACTTTAGGGGCAGTATGTTGAGTATATGAAGAACAGCTTGTGACTAGGGCTGAAAACGATAAGCAGCCTTTTGGGGATACTTCTCCCACGGAATGAGCTTGCCAAGGCCAATATGGAGACGGGGAACCCCCACATGGGAATTGGCAGATGAGAGCGAGTAAAACACGGAGAAATCGGAGGAATGTGGATAGATATAACCTTGGTAAAGGGAAGCACTGTACACTTGAGGCACTCACTTGTGGAGTTTGGCCTGGAATAGGACGGCCGATTGTCGGTCGGGTACAAGTCCTTCGGTAGCCGAATCTCTGCCTGCGGGTGGGGATTGGCTGAATTGGTTGGGGGGAACAGATGGGTTCTAGCCGAGTGGAGCGCAGAGTCGGGTCTAGTGACGTCGCATAAGCATAGGAACGAAGACGGAATGGCCAGCGGCAATGTCGACGATATAGACAGATGATGTTGAAGAAGGATGGAGGAGGTGAGCTGGATTTTAAAAATAAAAAGCCGATGGTGCCTGGTAGGGTCGGTCGCGTTAAGGGATTTGTTTTGGTGGTGTCACGGCCGGCGTCCTCGTTGGGCGGTTGGAAGGGGAGAGAAGGAATGGATGCGGGGTTGCCCAGGCACGAGACAGGACAGGGCGAGAGTTTATGCTGGGCGAGGCCAGACAGCTTTAAGGAAAAGAGAGATATATTCACGCAGATATGTCCCTGGATACGCGCAAGAATGGGGACTACGGATCGATCGAGATAGATCACATCGATATACTGTGCTCCTGGGGTGAAAACCAACGGAGAGTTTGAGCCAAGTTTTGCCTCTTGAATCCAGATAAATGCTCTATGTATGGTACATGTACTCAGTATCGCTCTGGTAAATAGTACAAGTCAGTAGTTGTCCGGGCCGGGCATATACCTCGCCATGCACGACCACCTACCAAGAAAACAAGTCGCCGGCCCCGGACGCAGAGGAATACCCGGACATATCACGCACGCTGTATTGCGACATCTCAAACTGGCCCGGCTCCGTGGCTGGCTTTTGTTGAGAAAGATGAGATGGCTCAAACAGGATATGATCCTCGTCTTAGCCACTACTAGCTTGGAGAGAGATTTGCGATGACAATCTCATAGTCTTACTGCATCTCTATCTCTATGCGTCAAGATAGATAGAGGGTAATGACAAGTCCTATTATTTCCCTCACCAAGTTGATGCAAGATACACGCACACCATCCTGTAGGCTCTCCCGCACCCCCGGCGGGATGGTGTTGTGTTGTTGTTGTTGTGTCATGTCATGCTGATCTCAATTGCCTTGGCCTGGATGTCATTGATGCGGGGTAAACCTACTGTAGGTGGTTCAGGACTGCTTGTTTTGGGTTAGCACGAGTTCAAGTCCGAGCGATAACGCGATAAGAAATAACAGTCCGATCGATAGTCTCACACCGGTTTCCCTTCACTCCCATCTTCAGCTGTAAATTCACATATCACATGCTGGAAACTGATGTCCTTGTGTCCGCCGTCCCATAATCCATTGTTATTTGGAAATATAAAGACCCACAGCACCGCCTACAAGCCTCCAATCCCTTCGCTTGAGTGGCACGTGGTCGGTTGGTCTCCTTTCAAGCGATGCCCCCTGCCCCGGCCAGCTAAACCATCTCTAGCTTGCTTCCTCCTTGTTACTTGATACTGAAGTTGTTTCAATATTCCCAATGTCCTTTTCTTGCTTTTCACCTTCCGATCTCTTTTCGTCATACCTACATTTTTCTAGTGAGTCTGTTTTAGTGGAAGTTTGATTATCCACCAATCTCACCCGAGGCTATTGCAAAGTCGGCGGGGGCCGTTGCAAGCCGCCTGATTGCTTGAGCTCAAGTTCAAAGCTCCGAGACAACCCGTCCCATCTCATCACGTGTTTGGTATTTGTCCTTTGATTCCGTCCCAACCGCTCCCAATGTTTCATGGAAATCCTCCAGCTAAATCTAAACGGATTCATGAGTTTTCCGTCCGAACAAGGGCGATATCGGTGACATGGGATATCTTCTTATCTCACACTTTTCCTGAAGGATGACAAGCACTGCTTTTTGAAATTCCCTGTGGGAATATATTCAAGGATATTACAGCTGCCCCGCTAAAAGCCACTTCAAGAAACATTTACCTTCTGCATGTCTTTTAAGTTTGAGGAATATCGTGGTTTTCCATAAATCTCTATTTTTTTCAATTTATTTGCTCTCTATGAAGGTAAGGGCAGCAGTTCTATGGAGAACGATGTTTGAGATACCATGCAAAAGGCATTTATCCCCTGCATGAAATAATAAAACAGCTCTAGCTTGGAAGAAAAAAAAAATTAAAAAAAATAAAAGGTATTCAAAAAGTGGATTAATCCTTGCAGGCCGTTCCCTTCTTTTTCGAAATACTTCACGCTTTCCCAGGACCTTTCGATTCCTCAGTTACTGTCAGAACGCCGCCTTCGCCTTCCTCGCCATCGCTATTTCTGACCCTTCTTTCCTCTTCAATCAGCTTCTTTTCCTCCTCTCTGATATACTTTTCCTCTCTCCAAGTAGGGCCCCACTTCAAAATAATTATCAGCAACGGACTGAAAAGAATCCAGATGCCCGCCACAAGCACACTGACCCACCCCGTGCCGACACTGGTCAGCAATGGACCAGTAGCAGCCACGGCTCCTGCTCCCATCCAGCAACGCACCCAATTCGCCGCTGCTATCGCAGTTCCGGGGCTTTTGGGATACAAGTCGATCATCAAGGTACTCAATGCGCCAAAGGAGCCGCTTGTCGAGAACCCGAGAAAATATAAAAGAACAAGTGGAGCTGCCAAGGTCCGACTCTCACGCATAACCCATCCATAGGCCAAAATCAGCAAAGTACAAACTATAGATGCTGGGATTGCAATCTGTAATCTTGCCTTTTCAACTGGAAAATTACGGATATTACTCTGCCGTCCTTTGGTGATAGGTATGTTCAGCAGCCGTGCATGCCGCCGAAAGTTCCAGTCGACTGTCTTCCCTGTTACAACCGCGGAAGTCATACTTCCCAGGCCAAAGGGTATATAACAAAGGCCGATTTGGAGAGAATTATAGTTATATACACGTTGGAAATCGGCCGGTAAAGAAGCAACCAGAATGTAGAAACCGGCGAATAGTAGACCTATGTACAGCAACACAGAGCCACCATCTTTGGAGAATATGATATGGAGCGTGCCGAGGAGATCGGGCCGCTTATGTGAAATTGGAGGAAGGGATGGAGGTACGATCCCCTTTTTTCGTTGTTCTCGTTGCTTTAAATAAGCGATGAGCGAAACGTTCCAAGGCTGTGGGGGGATGGATCCATTGCCGACAACATTACGGCAAGTTTCTGGAAAGAATATGAGGAAGATTATCATGATTACCGCCGAGAGAATGACGAGGAACCAGAAAATGGCGTGCCAGCCAAGAACGTGGTTGAGCAGGCCACCAATGATGGGACCTATGGCAGGGCCAAGAAGAGCTCCAATATTGGCATAGCCAACATAAGAGCCTCTCTCAGAGGCAGTTGCGATGTCAGATGCGACAGCATTCGATAGAGCGACAGTACCACTACTACCTGAAGATTGAAGGCAGCGAAGTACCATCAAGGCTGGATAGCTATTTTGAAGAGAGAGCCCGAGGTTCGCCACGAAGTATATTATAAAACATAACATATAGGCAGGTCGTCGACCAGCCGCATCGGAAATTGAACCTATAAGAGTCGGTGCCAGGCCTTGGAATATCAAATATACGGTGATTGAAAGGTTGATGAGACTGTAGGACACATCCAAATCACGTGCGAGGTCATTGAGGGCGGGATAGTAAATATTGGCCGTAACGGGAGACAAAAACGCCGCAGTCCCAGCTAATATAACAAGGAATATCTTTTCTTTAGAGGTGAAAATGGAATAAGGCTCGTCGACAGGGGCCTCAGAAACATGAGGCTCATGATCCTTTGGTGAGGCCTCTACGGAAGGGTGGGTTGTTGGAGCTTCGATAATAGCAGTAGGAGGCGACTCCCCGGACATAATTGAGCGAACACTTTGTCAAGCCAAGAAAGATCTGCTTGAGAGGTACAAAGATATCTTGCAAAATAACATTCTGCACGTAATCAATCGGAAGAGAGAAAATTTACAATCGGTGACATATTTAGTTGGTTTTGTAGTTTACTGCGAATTCGCCATTTTGGTGGATGAGGGGCCCAAGCGATAATGGGATTGGCCCACAGATCTCCGTCCGGCGTGCCGATGTCCCGTGTGGGGTGCTTTTTCTATTTTCGAGCTACTCCTTACCATACACTTGTATCCTTTTGGAGAAGGAGGATTGGATCGTTCTGAAATTCGCATATGCGCCTTCCGATTGCCCTTCCCGTTTGGGTATGGAAGACGTGCCGGAACCCGCATACTCTGAGAGACACTTCTCCTGCCCCTTGAGCGATTACTAAGCCATAAATAAGAGCGACTCATATAGAGACTTCCCTTGCTAAACCAAAAGTTCACTACTCTGCAGAATGTCTTTTGTAAGAAAGGAGTAAATTTTGAAACGTAGATTTTATATCGCTATTGAGGCTTTAAAGGCCCCGCAGGTTGCAGCCGTTTTTGTGTCAAACCCAAGAAGAAAGCTCGTTCTGCGTGTCAGAATTCGCACTTACATACAATTTGGCATCCGTTTATCCTGTGAATTATCCCTCCCAGTCGATCCTTCATGCAGTCTTCTTCCATACCGTGTACAATCCAATCAAACTGCTAAGAGTTCCTGCGAGACCAACAAATCCATCATCGAAATTCGTCAGACCAATTGCCGAGGTCGGGACAGTAAGATCGCAAAGATCAGACAAGAGTTGGAGGTTGATAGCAGCACGCTCCCTATATGTGATTGTCAGTTTTCCAAGATCTGAGTTATCCAGTGATTGGGGGGGGAAGGGGGTTCTCATACTTCTCAATCCTCTTGCTAGCAACAACACCCTCTCCGTCCTTCTTATCAATCTTGGCATCTTGCTGCCTCAAATTATACAAGGAGTAAAAACCGGACATAGTGCTGAACATAATACCGATCATCCAACATCTGTACGCCTCGGTCTGTAACCTCTGGGTCAAGGGACTCTTTCTGATCCCCGCGGCGTCTAGATATGTGATCATATCAAACGAGAGGTATCCGGCATAGCCCAACTGCCTTCCCACGGCGCAGTATTTAATAACGGGATCCAAGCTCTTGGAATCGGCAGCTACGGCAGCTGCTTTAAAATGCTCGACGTTCTTGCCGACTCGCATCAGTTTGCGCGCAAGACCGAATTGCTTCTTGATCGCCTCGAAGGGCGCAATCTGAGCTGGCGTTCCATTCGTGCGGAAGAGATACCAGGCGTAGAATCGCGAGAAGTATTGGAGCGTTCGGAGGAGTTTGTCGCGACCAACAGTTGTAGCGACAAACTTGAGATAGTGAGCGACAGAGGGGTGGTAGATTAACGCATCTGCGACCATCTTGGCAACGGTTTTCCTATTTTTTTTTTCTCTCGTGAATTTGAGACTAAGGAATGGAGGTTGAGTAAAAGCCGTGGGGTCTGTTGGGGTTTATAGGCAATATGGACGTCGTTGGAGATTTCCCGGTAGGCGTCTATCTCATGTGAAGTGAGCCGAGGTTGACTGGTGCATTCGGAGATTTGGTCACCGAAACGAGGCATCCACACTGATGCCTATCCAGATCACGTTACCCACGCGTTCGGCCTTGAACTTAAATCACGCTGATGTGCACGCTTACGCGACGCAACCCCAATATTTCAAATCTGCTGCCGATATTTTGATAATACCTTGTTAATACGTTTTGAAACCTTGCTTTAATCTCAACATGCCTGAGATTGCAGAAGGTAAGTGTTGCTTACTACCTGTACCTATAGGAGACTATCACTATATATTGACCTCAATCACTCAGTTGCTCGTGTTGTACACTTCCTTCGCCAGAAGCTTGTGGGCAAGACTCTCAAAGTTGTGAAAGCCCAAGATGATTCCAGTGTATTTGGCAAGGTGGGCACCAGTGCGGCGGAATTTGAGAAAGCTATGACGGGCAAGAAAGTCCTGGATGCAAATCAGCAGGGCAAATATTTTTGGTTTGAATAGTTCCTTTCATTTAGAAATACGTTAGTTAATATATTCTAGGCTGATAATGTCATCACCACCTCATCCGGTCTTCCATCTTGGAATGACAGGTATGTATTTGTTCCTACGTTAAAATTAGCCACATGCTGATATTTGAAGGTTGGCTTGATATCCGTGGAGTACATAATGTTCATTATCGGCCTAAAGAGTCAGACGATGCCCAACAATGGCCGCCGAAATACTGGAAGTTTACCTTGGAGACGGACGAAGAACCCAAAGTTGAAGCAGCGTTCACTGATGCCAGGAGATTTGGGCGGGTCCGTCTTGTAGACTGTGCCGCCGCCGATATCAGAAAGACAACGCCACTAAAAGAGAACGGCCCCGATCCAGTCATTGATAGAGATATATTGACCGAAGAGTGGCTGGAGAAAAAAATGAAGAGCAAGCACGTTCCTGTCAAGGCGCTCCTATTAGACCAGGGTAATATAAGCGGAATCGGAAATTGGGTTGGGTGAGTTTCTCTAGAATAAGTTCGGGGGGACAAACTAACTATTTTTGAATAGGGACGAGGTTCTCTATCATGCCAAACTCCATCCCGAGCAATATAGCGACACATTCAGCTCTGCCCAGCTAAAGCAATTACACACTTCTATTCTGCATGTCTGTAAAACTGCTGTTGACGTGTTGGGAGACTCGAGTAAATTCCCTGAAGAGTGGCTATTCAATCACCGCTGGGGTAAAGGAAAAAAGGATGCTTCTTCGACCTTACCAAACGGAGCCAAAATCACATTCCTTACCGTTGGTGGGAGAACAAGTTGCGTTGTGCCTAGTGTTCAGAAGAAGACAGGAGCCGTTGCCGGAGATGTCAAGGCTGGTGGTGATACCGCTCAAAATGGAGATGACGAGGATGATATGAAGAAAGGCTCTATTAGGAAGCCGACGTCAAAAAAGAGGAAGAATGTGCCAACAGAAGAGCAAGAGGAAATGAAAGACACAGTATTAAAGGGAAAGGGTAAGAAGCTGAAGGCGGAGAAGCCATTGCCACCTTCTAAAAAGCCCCCTACAGCCAAAGAAGCATCGGTAGCAGTGAATGGACAGAGACGTCGGTCTGGACGAGCTGCTAAGGCAGAAGTATGAAACCAAAATTTTGACTCGACAGCTTATACAATATTACAGCTGAATTTCTTCTGAAGTCAATGAAGATAAGGGCTAGGATCTGGTATTTCTTGCGCCTAAAAAAGTGGTGCCTTGAAGTAACCGTGTTAGGGGCGGTATAGTACACCTTCATAGCTAGTTACCACTAAACGACTGCAAATCCTTACTGAAACCTCTACAAGAATTACATATTTACTCAATAGTTTTCGGAATAATTCTAGGTATATTGAAGTGCCAGTTTTCATCCTTGTCCATTCCTTGCAAGGCTCTCACGTGTGGCGTTCGTCAACATGAACTAACCTATTTCGATACCGAAACTTGGGCTGAACAGCCACTCCAACTAACATCAAGGAGTAAGAATCCCAATCTTCAATTTTCACATTAAAACATACTCTTGCGAGATGTTATACATCCATTTTATGCTACTATGAGCACGATCGCGCCAAGGAAGCGGCAGAAAACGGGTCGGAATGAGGCTGTAGAATCTCTTGGTGGCGAGGCTGCCAGCCTCAAGAGGCAAAGGTCACGCTCTGAATCTTCTTCTAACGGAGTTGGAATATACCTAGCGGAAGACCAGTCCTCAGGTGTTCCAAAGGACTCTCCTCCGCCTTCGGCATATGATCTCGATCGACTAAACTATCACATTGGCCTTGACGAGTTTGGCAAGGGGCTTCAACTAGCAGCAAATGCTGTCTTCTCTGGTAATAGACGATCTAAGTACACTCAAGTGTCGGCCCTTTTGTTATCGTGGGAAGATGAGGACCCTAACCTTCCTGTTTCTGTGGAGATTGATGATTTGAAGGATTGCTTTACCACCTTGTATGGCTTTGCTGTTGAAGAATGGAAGATACCAGCGGCCAACAGTCATATGAGATTGAATTTGAAGATTCTAGAATTCCTGAATGACAGCCATTCCAGTCATCTGAAGATTGTTTATTATGCTGGCCATGGGAAATTAAGCACCCACGGCCAGGCGATCTGGACAAGGTAAAGCTCCAGCTTTGCTGAGATATTGATTCCGTTCTAACATCTCCCAGCCATCGAAATAGTTTTGGAAATCGAGAACGATGCCCAACTGTAAAGTGGTCTGGAATTCAGAACGCTCTAGAAGAATCATCATCCGATGTGTTGATTCTCTTAGATTGTTGCGCTTCTGGAATAAGCAATACTGATGAAGGTCCACTTTCCACAAGCCAAGCTGTATCAGCTTCCATTAACAACCTATATAGGAAATGGTGTAACTGAATTGGTGGCTGCCTGTGCTTTCAACAACACAGCCAACGGTGTCGGCCAATTTTCGTTTACTCACGCACTTATAGGTCAGTTGCGCAGGCTGGCTCACATGCCTTCGTTTACTATTGGCTATCTCTATAATCTTCTCTTTGCAGATATTCAAAGATTGCGAGTCGACCACGAGCAGCGTAAGAAGCCCCCGGTACATCTGGTGTTGACTCAAGATCATCGATTTCCGCGAAGTATTCTGATATCACCACGGAGACAGGGGAATTCCAGATTTGATTCGAGTCAAATAAGTACAAGATATTTAGATGTGGATTCTGGAGGTCAACAAAACTCTTCTTCGGTCACCCCTGACCCATTCCCAGGAGATACGAGTCCGTCCAGCGACAACGGAGAATCATCTATTACGTCATTGTCCCAAATTCCTGAATATCCAAGATTGCTTCTCAGTATCCGAATCGATGAGAATATTAAGCCCAAGCAGTTATGTACACAATTATTTGCAGACTGGTTGGGAACGATACCTCTGGACACAAAGTGCGTAAGGGTGGAGGCCGGATTCGCTAGTGACTCCACATTGCTCATGGTTTCAATACCTATTATGTTACTAGGATATCTCCCACTAGATCCTGCTATCAACATGCTTGGGATTACAAGGTCAAGAAACTTATTTGGTTTGGAAGAATCTCCTGAAATATCAATACAAGCTACCACAAGCCCGGAGATAAAACAAGAACTTCTTCCAAAGACTCATGATGGGGGGCTCTCAAAAAATGTGAAAGAATCATCTCCATTATCGTATGGCAAGTGGGATAATACAAGGCAAACACCAACCAGCAATAATAGTTGCGAGGAATGTCGACTTGAAGTGGTAAGTGGTACGAAGAGCGGTCTTTTAGCCGTCAAACTAACATGCTGGGCATTTAGTCCTTCTGCCAACTTGGTACACTCCCTGGTATATGTATCAGATGCCAGAGCCACCATCTGAATTGTCATTACGGTCTAAAGGCCGGAATCCAAGATTCGAAAGAAAATGAAAGCCCTATGAAAGACGGTCTTGGTGTTCCAAAACTTGAGAAATATTTTACAGGGGCATCAAGCAAGCTTCGTACCGTTCGAACCAGCTCTGATTATTATTTAGATTCCTTGAAAGTTCCCTTCTCGAGGGAGAATAAACAGGGTCAACTATCTCTACCTTCCGTGGACTGGAAATTTTTAAGAACATTTTTTAACCGACGTCAGGACAGCCCTAGATCTAACCGAGATCATTTTGGGAAAGCAAATGCTCTGAAAGATATAAGCCCGTGCTTTGAGTGTTGGTTCACTGGTACTATTTGTGACAAAAGTCTTCCAAGATGTATTAGCTGTAAGAAGAGAAATATGGATTGTCTAGAAGGCGATTTTATAAAAAAAGAAGAAATGCCTGACTGGCATATTTCCACGGGCCTGGTGCATGGAATAAGGGCCTCTAATGCAGCACTCAGAGCCGCCAGCGAAACGATTAACCTCCTTACAACCAGCTTCGTCGAACTGGAGGCCAACCTAGAGGGTAAGCGCGGTGAGGATAAAACATTGATGGAGCAGATATCAATTTTAAATCTAGGGACTAAAACCCAAGAAAAATTTCAAGAAGAAACACTGGCAAGCAAAGATCGCTCTTTGCAAAATCACAGTCATCTTTTCGATGCAGTGGATAACTGGTCCCCAAAAGAGATAGCCAGTCTTAATTCTGCATCACCTCCAGTGGGTACGTCGGGAGCGAGTCTGTCAGGGCCATCTTCTACATTAGCTCCTACGGCCAATATTCAGCAGCTAAAATATGAGCGAGGTACATTTACCGAAAAAATATACGAGTACAGTCCTACCTAGAAAGTCTTCCTTGAAACTTATTAATTTGTGTGTAGGATGTTAGAAGATCAGGGGATAAAGCATTTAGTGGGATGGGCAGGTTTAGGCGATACCTTCTTCGTGTCTCCATCTATCGATTTCTTAGAAGTCCTTTTGTAAATTAACTCAGTTCCATTCAATGCCTTAAAGCTGACATATTGCACAGCCGATACTTCAAACATAGAAATATGGCGTTATTCATATCGCAGTTACAGACGCATGGAATTCATAAAGGTTCGTTGCCGAATTATCTACCATCTTTCTCAAAATATGACACTAATATACCTTTAGTTGGTGATCTCCATGTTTTGCGTTCCTCCGGACCCCATATTCTTTGGGAATTTCAAAGTAGTCTTGGGGGATTTTAAAATGAAAACTGTCTATGAGCGTCAACAAACTCGCAGACGCGCCCTGTTTCTCGAAGAGTCTTATCCTGGCCTAACACCGCCGCTATCTAAGTCTGGTACGAGCGAAAGTGTAGAGAATCGTCAAGATCGCAGTCCTAAAGTATACGCTGTTAGTATTTCAACCTTTTATGATGCAAGTGCACTAATATCCTCCAGGCTGTATACTCAGGAAAATCCAAAACAATATTCCGTCATAGGAAATGAGATGTCAAATATTTTATATAAGATGGAATATCAGCTTTATTATTCCAAGGCCACTCACTCTTCTCATCTCTTTTGCCGCAATCTCAAGAGATGTTCACAGTATTGCTATTGCAAAGTTGAGATTACACTCCCGAGATAGTTTTAGTTCTCGTATTTATCTCTTTTCTAAGATATAGACATGAAAGCGCCAAACGTAGGCCTGCTACTATCCCTCCCGTTCCCAGACTTTTCCCTCTCTTTTTCCATTTCCTGGCTCATTTTAAACTGCTCTTCTCTCCTCATGTCGATACTGCCCTTCCTCAGTTTCGACATTCTTATGCGCGATTTTCTCTCCCTCTCCCTCTTGCGCACTGCCTCGTCTGCGTCGTAATCGGCGTCGACTCCCTCCGCCTCCTCCATGATATCCGCCGGCGGGATATGCGGGAGGTCGCTGGACTGTTGTATCGTCGCCATGGAGCCCACCTGGGAACCCCTCTTGGCATTAGCCTTCTTGTTTACGGCCACGATAACGGCCGCTTCTCTCGCGCGGACTACGATCCCCGCAGCGCCCTCTTCTACAATGCCTGGGCTGTAGCTGGGCGTCCGCGAGGAGGGAGATGATCTCAGCACTTCGGGAACCAGGGGAACGCTGTCAGAGTTGTCGGCAAAGTCGCCTTCGAGCTCCGCAAAAGCGGCTCGCTGACTACTCTGTGCCCTGCTCTGTGACCTGGTACCCCGACTCCTCCCCCTCTCTCGCCTATCTGTCTCTACATTCTCAGCAGTCCGAGTCCTCTCGATAACTCCACCTTCTGCTCCCGCACCCACGGGCGTCTGGCCGCCCGCAGACTCTCCTTTCTCGGCATCCGCCGCCCCTTTGACCCTCCCTCGAGAAACTCGATCCCACATCTTCCTCCCAGCCGAGCACTGACAATCATTGTGATGGCACCCCACTCTGGCATACTTCCTCCTGTACCGAACCCAGATCCAAAATAACGCAATTACCGTTGCGAGCGAGATGCCCGCCACGATCAGCATCTCATTCCTCTCATCGTTCTCACCAGACTGGGTACTCGTCCCGAGACCCGCTAATCCGGTAGCAGTGCTCTGGCCTGGCGATGAGGAGGATGTGGCTCTATCGGTATTTGAATTTGATGCTGTTGAAGAAGATGAGAAAGCAGGCACGAAACTGGCTGTGAGCGTGGCTACGGCTACGGCCGGCGGGGTCATGAGCACAAGTGCCGCTGGCGCCGCAATGGTTCTTGTCTGTGTGGCAAGGTCATTGAATAAGTTTAGAGCTTCGGACTCGCATTGCTTGTCTACCACCCCGCGATACCCACCGGTTTCGCCAATGAGTTCTCCAATTTCGGATGAGGGATCAGAGAAACAGCTGATGGCTCGGCCGGGCGGTGCAGTTTGTGTGACTAGCACAGTGGCACCCGCGTACGTGGTAGTATAGATAGTGGGAGTAGGTGTAGTATATGACGGGATGAGGCTGGAGGGCCCAGTCATGTTTTGAAGAGTGAAGTGAGGGGAGTAGTAAGTTACTGCAATGGAGGTGTTTAGCTGGAGGATACCGCGGATGCCGAGAAAGTAGGCTGGAGAGGTAGGGCCGATAGAGGGCGGGAAAGTGATGTAGTTGGAAATCGTCTCGGGGGATGTTGCTGAGAGGTTCCAAGCATAGAGAGTTGTCTTGTGATATTTAGTTAGAATTAGCTGTGGTTTGGGGTTTTTGTTAAGAGAGCATACAGGAGAAGAATAATCCCCAGCCAGCAGAACCAGTTCGAAACCAGTCATCTGATCGAAATACGGCACTGAGTATGAATCTGATACCGATACGATGAGAGAGGCACCGCCCGTTATGATTTCATTTTGAGTTGGCTGGGAGAAATACACCTGGGCTAAAGCGGGAAGAATGTATTGAACTTGCAAAAAACAACAAACAAGAAAGAAAGAATATAAATTCATATTTAAAACAAAACCGGACGCCAACAGGCAGAACGGAAGAAGGGAAGAAGGGAAGAAGTGAAGAAGTGAAGGTAGCGGGAGAATGTGCACCAAAAGGCACGGAATCACTTAATACTACATAGCCTTGGTCATAACAAAAATTTGTGCCTCGACTCAGCCTCTATAAACCCAACGCGTATAGCACCTCCTCCCTGGGACAAAAGCGCAAGCGCCCTCACCATCGCAGAGAAAAAAATTCCGGAAACAAACCCATGGCTTTCCTGTTTGGAGGGTCGTGAAGACCCCACGTCGTGGTCGTTCCATATCGCCTCGCTTCCCGACATGCTGGAACGGTTCCCAACCAATGAACGATGGTCTGGTCTTTGCGCTCTGCCACTAGCGGGGCTCGCTAGCTTTGACGTTTGGTCCAAGTAATCTTTTGCGCACGGGCTGCGCGACTATATCAAATATATTTCAAAACGCATGAATTGTTCCAAGAATTGCCCGATTTCGATACTTGTAGGATTTCACACCAATAGAAATGCGTCGAACACCGTGAGTAAGCCCCATGAAGGAAATCCATGAACGGGGCACCATTCCTTGGATCCCACATGGGATTTCGAACAGTTAGAAGCTCATCCTTCAGCGGGTGACAGCACACATCCACCTAGCTGGGAAACTAACGCGTCCCCATTTTTATTGGTTCCATGCTCGTTCTTGCAACCTTTGGCGGGTCTTCGAGACAGCGACGGATGATGTGTTTCAGGGAAGAGTCCATAGAAGGTTTAGCTTCCTCTACTTACTGAGGATCTGTCTGGGAAACCCCGCGGATCCGACTAAACAAGTTCATCCGCCTGGATAGTGGCAGGCTGTCAGAACTGCGACGAGACAAAAAATCAATCCGCTAACTGATAAGAACTCGTAGGTCTGAGCGGCAGCCCTGCTTTCACATAGCCAGAATCAACCATGGACATCTGTCTTATGGAATCATCTCCATCCATCCAGACTCCTGACCCCTTTCTGCCTCGAATTTTGTTGACGAATTCTTCTAGTTCATATCTGTATGTGGACCACCAGTCTTGCCCCACTTGAGGTCGGCCTTCTCCTTCCTCCCATGTGTAAGCAGTCTTATACTCTTTCTTCGTCCAACTCTTGGCGGCCTTCTTATCTTGAATCGTTCGGATTGTGTGTTCTTCCACAATGTCAATCCGATGCCAGAAAACCGGCATCATAGACATCCACATCGTAACTGTCTTGACCATAACATGCTCCTTCCCGCTCTCTTCCCCCAGACTCTCATCTACAATGACAACCTCCTCGTGCACGGCCTCACAGAACGGCATACCTACTTGGTAAAATGGAACCGATAGGTCCGCAGACACGGACCCAACCCCGCCATTCGGGAACTGCCACTTAGCTTTGATAGCTTGATCGCACTTCTGATCAAACCCCTCGGGCATCAACCTAGGCGTAGATTCTAAACATTCCACAGGTTCCGTGCCAAACATTTGGCGCAAAAACATTACACCATAGGTTCCAAAATCCATAAGTGACCCTCCCGCCAGCTTGTATTGGAATCTTATATCATCATTCGCAAATAGGAAGCTTGGGGCCGAGCTAATCGACCGTGCAGAAGCTATCTTCGGTTGATCGAGAAGGGAAATATATGTATTCCATGCGGGGTGGAAACGAGAGTGGAAAGCCTCAAGAAGGACAGGAGCGTTGGGTTGGGAGAGGAGTGGATGGCGGAAGAGTATGCTAGCCTCTGTAGCATTTGATACAGAAGGTTTCTCAAGCAGAACGTGTTTTCCTGCCTTGAGGGCTTTGAGAGCCCATTCGAAATGTAGGCCATTGGGGAGGGGAATATACACGGCATCAATAGCCAGGTCATCGATTACATCTATTATATAGACAGTTAGCACCTAGATTCTAAATATATGCTTGGTGTCAATTGAAAAGAGCCGCTAACCTTGATATGTAGCATGAACGATTGGTATGCCATGCTTTTTCGCATATGCCTGGGCTCTCTTCAAATCCCGCGCTGCTACTGCCGCGATAATAACCTCCGGATGTGATTTCGCAGGTGCGATAATGGCGATGGGCCTAAGACACAAGATCAATCATGACATCCAAGTTTATCAACGCCGGTTTCCAACTTACGCAATGTTGGACGCGCCCAGGAGGCCGATTCTCAGCGCATTCTCCGTCTTCGCGGCCTGTGGCGGACTCAAGGAATTCCACCCGCGACGGATGAGCTGGATCACAGATGCCATACTATCTCTTTCTGAGGACACAAGCTTTAATGATACAGGCAAAGATGTTCGCTCGTCGGGGAGCTGTCGTTGTTGTTAAGCCGAATGGGGAGGGCAGGGAAGCCGGTTACCCCATCCCACGTTAGCATTATTGCTAGTGGGGCCCTTAATTGCGGGAGGCTCCGCCCACAAAATGGCATCACGATCTTATCTTCGGGCGAAAAGGTTAAAAAAGAATTTTCCCGGCGAATGCTGGTGTACTTGAAAATCAGATTTGAAAGATTCGAGATTTATTAAAGGTGAGATAGCCGTGCGGCGGGTCGTGCAAGCTCTGTCGTCAGCTCAATTCCCTGGGCTTACTGTAGCTAGTACCGGAAAGGTGGCTGCGCCTTACAGGGAAGGTATATGTAGTGGAGTTTTCGGTGCACTAATCATGGACGTTAAACTAAAATTCTACGTAAAGGACAATCAGTAAATAGGGAGTTATCAATCGGCAATCGACAATCGGCAATACAAAATGTAAAATAAGGGTATCTTGATTTAAGCTGGCTATTTAGGGCAATATATATATGGTCAAGCAGTGTCATCAACGCAATCATATCCGCACTTATATCATCGACTTATGTTGAACAGCCCTTTTAAAACTTTTCCTCTTCGGCTTTGACATTTACGTTCTGGATACCATTTTCCACGCTTTCTCCCTTCATCAAACCGAGCTGGTTGACGTCCCAGCCGTTGCTTTCGAGGTAGGCTCTGAATTCGATATCCTCCTTGGTAATAGTATCTTGGCCGATGTGGGGAAGGCCAAACAGCACGATAATGGCACTCAGAACGCACAAGGCGCTTGAAACGAAGAATGGGTCCTTTGCAGAACCAGTTCCGCTTCCGCCAGCCTTCTCAATATAAGGGAAGATGTAAGTACCAACAAAGGCACCAATCTTACCCGTTGCAGCGGCAATGGCGTAGTATTGGCCGCGGACACCGGTTGCGCAAGTCTTGGATGCGACAAGGCCGATGTTGTCTCCAGGCCCAACTTCTCCGAGGGAGAGGAAAATGCCGTATACCACTGCAAATCCACCAACGTTTTCTGGGCGTGCAAGGTGGTCATAGCCTCCTGCCATTCCGAATCCTACTATAGCCTGCTCGATTGTTAGAATATATTGGCTGTTTTGAGGTATGAATATCAAAGATTTACCTGGGCAGTAACACCGGCAGCGAGGGCGTAACGTGGACCAATCCAGTCAGACAAAACTGATCCCAACATAGCACCGGGAATATAGAACAGGTTGATAACGGTATTCCAGCCAAATGATTGAGAAAGGGGCGCATCTGCAGGTAGGATATTGCCGAGAATGGTTGCGGAGAAGATGCCGAAGGAGTAAGAGGAAAACTATAAAGTTAGCTAGTTATTTAACTGCGAGGCTTTTGATTGACTAACGTCATAGAGAAACCAAATAAGGCTAACGCAAAGAAGTCTCCACCAATAATACTTAATGACGAGCCAGTACGGGATCTGGACGTGTTTCATGCTCTCCCTATAGGAGTTGTTAGTCTTCGATTAGGGCTCGATGGCAGAATTGAATCTTGAGACATAATAAAACTCCGTAATGCAGCAAACTTACTTGGTGAACTCAGCAGGCTCCTTAAGCTTAAGACGTAGCCACAAGAGAATCAAAGGGGGGACAACGCCCAGTCCCAAAGACATTCTCCATGCGGCACGTAAATGGTCATCAGTAAAGATCACAACCATGAGATAGGGAACGAATGCGCCAATGACGAAACCCCAATCAATGGCGACATTTGTGAACATGATGAACCATCTGTTTCTGGTACCACTCTTCAGTTCACCGGTGGCCTCAGAGCACGCGACCGAGCCGGCAGGATATTCCCCTCCAATTCCAACACCGACCAGGAAACGATACGCAGTAAGTGCTGCGAACATGCCTTGGAGACTACCATTGGCACCGTACGCGCCGGCACCGAGGGCTGCGAAGACGATGAGGATGACGGTGGAGAGGAGGAGAGAGTTCTTGCGCGACCACTTGTCACTTGTGTAACCAAAGATGAGTTGACCGCAGACGGTACCAGCGAAGGTGATGGCCGAGATGTTCTTTTGCGCGCTTGATCCTGTATATGCCGTGCCGTAGAGCTTTTTCAAAATAGAGTTGACAGATCCAATGACCTAGTGCCTGTTAGTGGCGGAAAGAAGGCCTGCTTGCCAATGGAGTAAACATACGTTGTTAATATATCCGTCAGAGAAAAGACCAGCACCGCAAGCCATTACAGGCCACAGACGTTCCCATCGAGTCTTTGGAATATCGGCCAAAGGGTCATTGTGGGAGTCGACCTCGGTCGAGGTTTCTTTCTTGAAGCCAAACATATTGGAATATTTTACTTCTCAATATGCTTGTATGCAGGAGGGAGTTGTACTTGACTTGAGCGATAGGGAATGGAATTGGAAGCGCGAGGGAATCAGCGAGGACTTAAGTAACATTGGATTTTTTTTTTCATTTAGACACGGACCAGACATGACGTGGACTTGGATACCATGATACGGGAGCTAGCTAACGA
This sequence comes from Haplographium delicatum, assembly GCA_037952705.1. Taxonomy (NCBI): domain Eukaryota; kingdom Fungi; phylum Ascomycota; class Leotiomycetes; order Helotiales; family Hyaloscyphaceae; genus Haplographium; species Haplographium delicatum. The sequence goes on from JAPZPC010000007.1 coordinate 364,014, forward strand.
CCCACCGAATTATTCTAGCTATGAAGATGTCAGGGCGGTTACCACGAGATCACCTTGTCAATGATGTTTTAGCCTCGGGTCGAGAGGCAGGGTTCGCACAAGACCGATGAACGGTCTGTGATGCTCAGGGTGACGATCAGGGAGAAAAATTTTAGTTCGGTCGTGTTGCGGGCCGTAATCCAATTAGAAATGTATATTGCTGCCGTGAACTGTAGATATCCATCTATGCCCTTATCCATTATGCTCGAGTAACGCGGCGGTCAGCACTGTCCACAGGCTTGGTACTGTGGTACCACTCTACTACTGTACCTCCATACTATTTCATAGCGCCTCATTGTCTGTAATAGTACGGTGCTGTTGGGGGGGACCGAATCCCACGAATGCGGAATATCCCAGTCAGATGTCACGCGAGGGATTCTGGAGGCTGGAGCCGTTATGTGAGGCACTGGCGCACTGGTGCACCTTGCATGTCCCTCCATCTACGAAAATATAGAACTGTAATATCGGTACACAACAGTATGACCAAAGGGGCAGGTGGGAGAGAAAAAGGAATTCACCAAAAACTTGTTTGGGATCAGCAGTAATAATACTGTACTGTGCTGCGCTGTGCTGTAAATGTTGAACAGGAGATCTTGGCTTCCTCTCAACCTACTGCCAGCAAGCCTCTTCTTCTCAAAATGTCTGTCGCTGTTGTCCCACACGCCAAAAACCGCTGGTTTCCTCCCCACATCTGCCCACCATCTCGGCGTGAAGTTAACGTTAAACCTTGTGGCGCATCCGTGGCGTCTGCGGCGCAACATTGACCAATCAGCACATCTCTCGGCACGTCTTTCTGCACGAATGCCTGGAATCTCGGGTTGCCGGCCGACCTGCTGCAATATGCCGGCCCGAGGGTTTTGATTCGCTCCTGAAATTTCAAGCACTTCGTAAAGCTCCCTTTCTCATCTTGTTTGCGTACTCTTTTCCTCCTTTTCATTCTCTCTCTGTACCGCATATTATGCAATATCTCTTTCATCGGCCCCACGGAGCAAAGACTAGAAAGTACCCAAATCCGGAATATAACCCCCCATGCCCTGCATGACGATGGGATATTTCCATCTGCCATCAGACCAACGGGGAACTCATCTGAGCAGCCCCGCTCCGCCCAAGTGCCCCGCCCCTCCCGCCAGCCTCATCCACTTTCAGCCCCTACAGGAAGTGGTGAACGCCACTTGCGGCGTCTTTCTTCTTTCTTCTCCAGACAACAGAAGTCAAGCCACTACATTAGCCCAATGCAGAGTATAATAGTGCTGCACGTCTATCTCAACTCTCGCAAGCGCTAATAGGTTTCTATCTAGCCCCGGCCAATCATGTATCTTGTTTGCGGCACGATGCGACTCTTTAGCTGCCATCCAGAAAGTCTGATGCCCTACCTCGCCGAACCCCCCTGCTGCATTTTCGGTGAAGCCGACCTTCGTGGAGAAAATCGTCCGCGATGGTGGTCTGCTAGCCACATTCACGGCGATCTCTTCCGAAAAGCCTTTTTTAAAGTTATGACCCTATTACTTACGCAGTTAGGCTGTGGTTGCGAAATGACCTAATATGGAGGACATCTTGATGCTGTACCAAAGTTTATCGTCCGATAGGCGCAACCGCTCGGGGATATCTCCATCATCGTCTATACGCCACAAGTAAGCTGCCAATTTAGCTGTCAACATGGCGTCCACGAAATGCTAAGTAATCTCACACGTGTCGGTCATTCTGATAGCCGTCATGAAGCCCTATCCGGCATCACTGTACCCGGGTGGACTTGTATTCCTATCTGAGAATTGAAGCCTCGGAACGGGAACACCGTCACACAAAAGATAAAGATACCTTTGAGGCTTCAATCCCGGCTCTTAGCCTCTTACGTACAGTACAGTATCTCTCATCTCATATCCCGATACAGTAGATACCGGCCCGTGCTGAGAAGTAACCGCTCAATACTCTTCCTGGCAGCACGTGTAGCTCTCCAAGGCTCTGCAACCCCTGCTGGTTTGTTTCAACAGCCAGCCATTGACAAATTCGATAAATATATATTTCTACATATGGCTATTTTCCGGATCGACGTGTACTGTTTTCGGTACTGTACGTAATGTACGAAGTACAACAAACATTCTTTTTAACTTTTTACACCTTGGCGGAGAATAAAAATGTACCCCAATGGAACCCCAATCGGCCGAACCTACAGTAACTGTCTAACTCGGATATAACTAGAATGTAACTCTAACAAAGCGATCAAGATAAATACAGTAAACCAAATCAAAAGAGAAGCAGATCACCCCAGAATCTCCACCGCTCCCCATCTGGCAGGCTTTGTTATACGATAGCCGCTTAACCGGCTCAGTATGCTGGGCATACTACCCTACTCAAAGTATTTTAAACAATACGAAAAGCACGTACGATATTGTGAAAATAGCCTAGGCTAACCGTCCCCGTCCCCCCCCCTCCCGCTCCAACAGGGTCCCCTTCTCTGCCACGAGGCACCATCTGTTAAGTCAGATTCCCGAGCGTTTGGATTCGTGACACCAGAGACATGCAGACACACAAAACAGAGCCAGACCCAACAGAAAAAACGTGTACATGTGCATAATGCCTATTCTACTGTATCTATTCGAACAAGTCTACCATTGATCGTGCATGAGCCGAGGGTAAAAGCACATGCCAAAAACACTATGCACATAGTATACACGAAATAGAGATGGCGGAGTACGTGAGAGACACAAATATGTTTTGTATATTCTTTTGCATGGAAACATCACTAAGGAAAAATATTAACCAATCAATCAACCAAGCAGACCACCACCCACTCCATTCCAAGGAACTAACTGAAATTACAGTAATCTTGCAAACCAAAGCCCACCGAGGCTTTTTGAAGGGATATTTCTACAAGCACAGGAAACGCCTCATTACCCAAACAAAATAGTAAAACTCAGCTGAGGGCTTATCTCTCGGGCTCTATAATCACCTGAGAGATCACACAGCACAACACCAATCGAATATCGTATCATCTCCTCTCACCATCTTCTGCCAAAGATCGCATCCTCCTTCGCAGTCCTTGCCGCCGGTGGCGTAACTTTCCTCTCTCTGACGAGCTCGATGTCCCCGCTGCCACCAGTGGGTATGCTGCCGGAAGTGGACATTTCCTTCAAGATGCGCGGTTTCGTGGCCAGAGCATACCCTGGGGAAGAGGGTGGAGGAGCAGCGTGTTCGGCATCACGCCTGAACAGTTGCAGAATCTCCTTCATACCCAGCTTGCCTGCGCCGGAGCCCTTGCCTCCCTCGATGGTTTTGGTGGCCAATTCTCTCTTCTTCTCTTGGAGATCGAGGATACGTTCTTCCACCGAGTCTTGGATAGTGATCTTGTAGACGATCACGTCAATTTTTTGTGTCAGCCGATGGACACGGTCGATGGCTTGTTCTTCGACAAACTGAGAAAGGTTAGGAAGTCTTTCGTGGGTTTGGATTTTTTTAGCATATGAGGAAACTTACCGGATTCCAGAATGGCTCGAGAATGACGACGCGAGTAGCAGCCGTGAGATTGAGACCCAATGATCCACATTTCAGACTGCAAAGCAAAATTCTGCAGTTGTCGTCGTTGCGTAGTTTGTCGAGACTAGCCTCGCGGGCATCGTTTCTCATTTTCCCATCGTAACGGGAGAATCTGAAGCCCTTCTGCCGCAGGAAGGGCTCAATGAGATTCAACATTGACGTAAATTGTGAAAAGACGATGAATTTGTGCTCATCAGATTCCTTTTCGAGGATCGCCAGCAAGTGTCTGATCTTGGTTGAGCTAATCATAGTGGCCAGTCTCGTTTCCTCATCGGATGCTGACTGAAACTCATCCTCAACTTCTTCGTCTGAATCTGTCTCTGATCCTGAAGTAGAATCTTCCTCTTCTTCATTACCAGAACTGGCCTCTTGCTTCTCAACCTTCGTTTTATGCAGGTTTAAGTTTTCAAGATCTGGGAATGTTTCATCATCAGACCCAATCCACTCTCCGCCACCTTCAGCATTTTCATCGTCAATTCCGCCAGCCTTGCCCAAAGTCAACGCGCCCTGCTGATCCTTAGGTACGATCCATGATGCCTTTTGTTGTGCCTCTTGTTGCTCATCCTCATCATCGCTGTCTTCAACGATGTTTCTGTTTCGTGGCTTGCGTACAGCAGATTTTGATGCGGCCTTGCTTTTCTTCTTATCCTTTCTCTTCTTTTCCTTGCGAGATTTGGGATTGAAAACCTCTTGTAGATCTGTCTCACAGTCTGAACAACGGATGGCACCTTCTGCTTTTGCCTTCCTTCCGAGCTCCACCTGGCAAACTTCACATTTCTTAGAACCCATACCCATGGCTCCGAACATATTGGCCATATCATCAACATCGTCGTTGGAAGAGTTTCCCTTTTGAGAAGCCAATTTTGTGTCTGCTTCAAGTGCTTCGCTATCTTGTCCCAGTTTACCGCCGACAAGCTTTGGGTGGTTGCATGCCTGTCTGAGTCGTAACAACATGACCAAGGCACTAGCATAATTGACCTTGCCGCTCATCATTTCCTCAATACTGGCGTCGGTACGTTCTTCCAGGCGCGTATAAAAGCGGCGCTCTTCAGGCGAGAATTCCGCGAAGACTTTTTCAATTCTTCGTTCTGTGACTTTAAAACCTGTCGTGTTCACTGCACCAGCAGCAGTCGGCTTCCCACCGGGGTTTAAGGCCCCTTCTTTCTTAAGGATATCTTTCGTCCTACGTTTCATGAAAATTAACAAATAATGGCGGAGACGTTTGATGGCGATATCGCCTCTACCATTCCTCATCGGTCGATCAATTTGGTCTTTCCATTCCCTCAGATCATCAAAGGGTGTGATACGCAAGAATTTGATAAGGCTTTGAAGCTCATCAAGATTATTTTGCATAGGGGTACCAGTCAGACACCATCTATACTCGCTTCTCAGTGCATAGCAAGCTTGCGTAGCCTTTGCATTTCGGTTCTTAATGGTATGAGCTTCGTCAAGAATGACACGATACCAATGAAGACCGAAGCACCCAACCTTAAGTCCATCCTCTAGCTTTGAAGAATTACCAAATTCAGAGACTAATATCTGGTAAGTCGTAATAACGACATCGTATTTTTTCAGGTCCTGGAAACGCTTCGTACGCTGTGGACCATGATGGACACAGACCCGAAGAGAATGAGAGCGTTCCAGTTTTTCCTTAATTTCCAACTCCCATTGTCTAAGAAGAGCTAGTGGTGCAACCACCAACGTAGTTGACTCGATGCCCTCTGGTAGTTTGCGTTTAGATAGGATACGTTCATCGGTTGGCTTTGGGTTTGATAAAATCAGTGAGATCGATTGAAGTGTTTTTCCAAGTCCCATATCGTCTGCAAGAATGCCACCTTTAGGAACTCGACCTTTTTTCCCCGTTCCAAGCTCTCTGCCCTTCATCCATTCAAGACCTTCGATTTGGTGAGGAAGCAACTTTACTTTAATACCCTCAACTGTGCCATCATCTTCCTCATCGTCGGATGCGACTTCGAATTTCTCCTCATCCACGGTTACGCCTAGGTCGTTCAACTTCGTCAGAAACCCCCCTGCCTCTTCTTCCTTTCTCTTCTTTCGAGATCTCGTCCTGGGCATATCGTCTTCGTCATCCATAACTCCTTCCAATAAGGCTTTGAGGTCTTCCTCGGCTTTCGCAGGATCAACGAAGGTATAAGGAACATGCGAATCCTCATATTGATTCATAGTCAGGTCGACGTAAGTGTATCCATATCCTTTATTAACTGATTGGAACCCTCCAGATGTACTTCCCATCGAGCTGAAGGTTTGTTGGGGTGCGGCTGCCGTAGTAGTGTAGGTAGGGGCCCGTGGAATTGGTGCTGCAACTGGAGCTCTGGAAGATGTTAAGCTAAAATTAAGAAAGATGGGAATATAATTCTCACGAGTATGCGGCAGGAGCCTTTGGGATAAGTGGATCAATTATTTTTCGAGTGACATCCTTTACTGCTTGGAGGTGTGGATGCGCTACCGCTACTAATGACTTAGTTGTTATTTTAAAAAGAAAACAAGAGGGATCCTACCAGGCCGACTTCCTTCTCTATGGTGCTCTGGTCGAGACTTGGGCTGAATAAACATATTGGTTACTTTCGGTTGAGGGCGATGGAGAGGCGATTGTGGTAGAGTTGGCTGGCCAAACTGAGGCACACTCGACTGAGGAGGTTTGTAGGCAAATGAGCTCCCTGGTTGTTGTTGTTGTTGAGGTTGTTCATTAGGAATAGTAGGGTACAATGGCAGCTTCGCTGGTGCTCTTTCGTTCACCATCTTGTTGTTTCGAATCTGCTTCTTCTTGGTTGATTCGTCCTGGGTGGTACCAAATACCAAAGGTAAAGGGTAATTATTGTTGGTCGTAATGATACCAGATCCGAAGTCAATTGATGCAGGCGAGTTGTAGGAAAACAGTGAGCTCGAGTCTCCCAGTTCACTAAGTTCTTTCTCCTGCCAATCCGTCCCGGGCGATTGAAAATATCTGCGATTTGATGGAAGATCTGGCTGTGTCTTTTTTGCGGAGTCTCGAAGTCGCTGGGTGTCGTTCTGTTTACTGGGTGAGTCGGCCCTGGATTGCCTAAACCTTGGTGGTTCCCTAGATCCTATCGTATTTTGGGGGTTGAATGAACCTCTGTTATCTTACATTAGCTAGGCTTATGAACTTTATGTGTTGAATAACATACTTCATGAGCCTAGAACTACTATTGATCTCTTCAGTGACACTTGTCCAAAGATGGTGGAGGTTTGCTTTGCACCAATGCTCAAAAAAGTCGCGATTCGCGAAATATCCAACCTCGTCGTCATAGGCAACCTTATCATCAAACGAGATTGTGGCAAAAACCACTTTACACGCTTCAACTTTCAAATCCAAAGTGGACCATAGGAGTTTTTGTGAAATCACTCTTGGTATTATTATTTTGTTTCTATACTTTGCCTTCCTCTGTGATCCCTTAGCGCCGGCAAATACACGCCATTATCGATGCTCATAAATTCATTTGCTCTCCTCTTTAATGATATCACGTACGCGACTTTGCAGACCCAGGTCGCTGTAACTTTTTCCCGCCTTTCGTTTCGAAAAGACTCTTCACTCTCCTTAATCTAGCCCATCTTTCTTTATCCTTTGCATCTCGGATGCTCTTATCATCATCATCGACATGCAGACTTGCAGCGTCGCCAGCAATGTCGAAAGCCGGCTGGGTTGAGCCAGCACTTCCTGGCCTCTCTCCACTGGTTCTCAAGTAATGGTCGTTTTTCAAAACTCGAAGAAGTACTTCCCAACCAGCCATTAACTGGTTTGGCGATTTTGCGGCTATTTGTCCCATTTGTGAAACTGCGTTCTTCCACGGGCAATATTCTCTATGCTCCTTGACAACATCCAACTTAGTCATTGCAGCGCCTTCTACCTCTTCGCCAGCTTCATTGACCACTTTACTCTTGAATATCCATAACCCAAGAACTCTGAAGCATGCTTTACATGATGCCGACCCAAGTTGAATCCCTAGTCGCTCATGCGAGTGTCCTTCCCATCCAAAGAGTGCCATTAAAAAAGCTACTTTGTTAACCTCTGGAGGATTCTCGGCATCTGGGGCCGTAGAAGTGGAAGTGAAGAAGCTCTGCGGAAGGTAGCTTAGAACAAGATCCAAATCGAATGCTGGAGGTGTTCTCATATTAAATATGTAAGGTAGTGTTTCCTTCCTTTTGGAGAGCTCGTTGTATCGTTCGCGGAGGTTCTGAATCGTAGTTGGAGCATGATTAAGGGGTAACTTGAAAATCGAATCTAACACAATGTTTTAGTTTCTTCACCGTTTAGAGAAATGAATCCTGACCGTCACAACCTCGTTTCCTCCAGAGACAGTTCACGTCATGCGAAGTTATAATAAGTTCTGCGTATTTATCTACCAAAGCCTCCTCTGGTGGGATGTCAGACAAAATCTTGTAGCGAAAGTAATAAATCTCACCGATATTGTTTGCAATATATACCGGCACCTCTTTGCCGTCCTCTTCTTTGCGATTGAGCTTGACAAGTATCTCCACGTTACACAGAGAACACCGTACCCTCTCGAACTTCTGACAAACCCATCCTCGTTTGGCCCATTCCACTTCATTGACTCGAGTAGGCTTCGGTGCCCAATCCGTGAGATTTGAGAAAGATTTCAACCTCTTGAGGAACTCGGCGCGATCCCACGGAGCGTATTTGGGGGTCTCGGTGGCTGCTGCCGTGGTCGAAAGGGATGCGGACTTTGTGTGCTTCATGTGTGCGGGAACATTGGATTCTTGAATGGAAGAAGATTGAGCTATAGTAGTAGTGGGCTGAGCAATACGGCGTTTTTTGGCCAGTGAATCTGCGTCCGAAGCAGCTGTTGACCCGGATTTTGAGGCATTGTTTACTTCTCTTGTCGATGGCGTATTTGTGGACTTTGTTCCTATTCCACTCAGGAGCGTATTAAATTTCCGCTTGGTGGCATTCATGATGGGTATATGGTCAGCAGATATCCATAGATATTTTGGTGATCAGAAGCCCAAGTTACGGACTGAGAGATATCAAGTATCAGAAATGACAGTATTGCAGAGGCTTGGTTGATGCATCGGGGCGGCGAACTTCAAAATCCACCCACGGTCTGTGCCATCCCTGCATCGGCCGAGTCTTCAATGAGCAATAATCAGTTCTCTCCAGGTCCCCCACTTGCCGCCTTGTTGCCTAGCATGGGAATTATTTCTTAACAATTTTGGCTCAACTACTCATGAAACCAACGCCGAGGAAAATTCCGGGAAAATCTGGACCTTCGATCTCACGCCTGTTTATTATTATATCTATTATTGTCGTGACACTGGCTGCTCTCACAAAGTTTCTCCCCCGCCTTTCTCTTCTTTCTCATCATTTCTCTCCCCCATCTAAATCTTTTTTCACTGCTACCACAATGGCTACTTACAGCAAAGAATTGGAAGTTGCCCAGCTTGCTGTTCAGAGAGCCGCCATTCTCACCAAGAAAGTATTCCACGAGAAGGCTAAAGGGACCATTTCTAAGGATGACGCGTCACCAGTCACCATTGGAGATTTCGGTGCTCAAGCACTCATCATCCATGCAATCAAGAAGAACTTCCCCAACGACGAGATTGTTGGAGAAGAGGATTCTAGCTCCTTGAGAGAAAACCCCAAACTTCGTGATCAGATATGGAATTTGGTTAATGGGACGTCACTCACGGACCCTAGTGCAGAAAAGATTTTAGGAGGCCCAATCGAGACGGCTGAAGCCATGCTAGATGCCATTGATGCCGGAAACAGTGCTGGGGGAAACAAAGGAAGGATCTGGGCGTTGGATCCCATTGATGGTACGAAAGGGTTCTTAAGAGGAGGACAGTACGCTGTTTGCTTGGCCTTGATGGTTGATGGAGATGTGAAAGTTGGAGTTTTAGGATGCCCAAACCTTCCGGTGGATGACTCGGCCGAGTTGACTACAGGATCAGGTATGGATCAAACAGATACTGAAGGGTATGGAGTTATCTTTTCTGCTGTTGTTGGCCATGGTGCTTCAAGTAGGCCATTGGGCACGGCAGGATTGGGAGCCAGCAGGCCTATTCATATGAAACCAGTCCAGGATATATCCCAGGCAACGTTTTGTGAAAGCGTTGAAGCAGGCCATTCCTCCCACGGTGACCAGTTTGCTATTGCCTCCAAGCTGGGCGTCACAAAGCCTAGTGTTCGAATGGATTCCCAGGCAAAGTATGGATCAATTGCTCGAGGAGCAGGGGATATTTATCTCAGACTACCTGTTAGTGCAACTTATCAGGAAAAGATTTGGGATCACGCAGCGGGGGATCTCATTGTCCGAGAAGCAGGTGGTGAGGTCACAGATACTTTGGGGCGACGGTTAGATTTCAGCAAGGGCAGGACACTCCAAGAGAACAAGGGCGTTGTTGCAGCCCCAAAGGCTGTCCATCCCCGTGTTCTTGAAGCTGTAAAGGACGTTTTATCCAAGAAATAAGTAGATAGACAGTGAAATACTTAGAGAGGAAATTGTTGAATGTCCACTAAAATTTTCATTCCAACATTTTATGACATTATTGAATGCCAAATTTTTACAGAATTCATACATATAATACAGATAGCCTAGCCTCTATTTAATCTTCTTGGACTTCAACTTGATCGTTTCCCCGTTCACGAAAATTCCCTTGCCCTTGTATGGTTCTGGTCTCCTCCATTTTCTGATTTTCGCGGCGAATTGCAAAACTACCTCCTTCTCTACTCCCTCTAATAATATTCTTGTAGGTTGTGGAACCGTGGCTTTGACTCCCTTTGGTACTGGAAGCTCAATCGGATGGGAATATCCAACCTTCAGCGCCACAAACTGTTGACCCTCGAATTCCCGTTCGACGGTTGTAGCAGTATTTTCAATTGTTGCCCTATATCCAACCCCAACCAATCGCAGAATTGCCGTGTGGCCTTCCGAAACTCCGAGGATGTGATTCTGAAGGTATGCACGAGTAGTCCCTGAGCTCAATCAGTACAAAGTCCAGTTAGATGGACAAGAGAATCATACCCCACATCTCTCGCTGCTTCTTTACTTCTCGATCTTCCACGGTTACATATGCCTTTCGTAGCGCGGTATCATGTTCTAGCTTCACGAATGGAGGGATGGTCATGGTCATCTGGCCTAGGAAAGAGTCAGTAGATACATCCAGGGATTTACAAGATGCTTACCCAAAGGTCCTTCAATCTGTACAGTTGGTTGGCCAACGACTACTGACGAGCGCCCTTTCTTTCGTTCTAGTGGCGGGATGATAGTGAACTGGACCTCAGGAGGTATTGACAACGGAGCTCGACCGATTTGTGACGCGCAGTTCGGAGATACTGAAAAAGATCTCGATTGAACAAGAGGGAATGCTGGGAGGAGAAATGCAGGCAATGAAACGGAGGGGCAAGAGGCAATTGCTCTCTCCAACCCCTTTGATCGTGCCGTGGAAAGCATTGCGGATACGCCGTCTACGTACAACCTTCGTAGATTTGGAGCAGTATTGCTTCCAGAAAAGAGTTTACGACTTTCTTTATTCTTTGGCCTGAGGCAACGAGAAAGTTTAGCGATACTACAGTCACGTGTGATTCTAATGCCTCAGGCCCCTCGAAAGAGATGGTCAGTACACCAGCGGTGGCAATGCACCAGGTAGGTATCTTCAAAGGTCCAGTTTTCGTGTCTTAGTCTTCGTAGTCTCTGATAGCGACATGATTAACATACTAGCTAGACCCGAGTATCCTTGTCATTCTTGGAGGGGAGACGGCCTCCCACAAAATTAAGGTGTTTGGAAAAATTGCGAACTTAAATCCTCCAAACCTCCTAACAGTTAGTTTTAACATAATAGCGTAAAACGCAAGTGCGTGGCACAGTGTTAAATAAAAGAGAGAAAAATCTAAACTAGCAAACGATTGCAGGTTGGCGGTGGCACAGTAACGCTGCGGCCCTGCAATACATTGATTCTTGGGGACAACATAGCCGAACTCGACTAGGGAGAACATGGAATACCTTTGGTCGATATTTGGCACTTTGGACACTTGAGGGCACAAGTGAGCGAGTAGCTACTGCTAAAAATTTTGCTTTATTGTTGAAAGATTAGAGGATTAGATGACTGGCCAAATTTTCAGTTCATCTCCTTATTACTCAAGGCTGGAACGCTGCCAGTATTTGGTTGGTGAACAATGCGCGGCCCGCTGCAGAAATGCGGCGCATTTAAGGCTTTGCTCCCGAGTTTCGCTTAAATTCCCCTGAATTAGCTGTGAACACACACACGCTATCTTAATCAGGCGTACTTCTACAATACATCTTCTGATTTCGATCATAAAACTTGTGGTCCTACAATGCATCATCTTCTTTATTCGATTCTCGCAGAGATCCTCTTCCTGCTTCAAAAAGTTGAGATTAAAGCAGCCATAAAGCCTAAGCATATTGAGGAATTTTGTTGAAGCAGCCAATGGGATTGCAATGCGTATAGAGTTAAGCGCCCCCAAAGAGGTGTGCCGTCTGGCTAGGATGGCGGCACGGATGTAGAAGGTGTCTCCGTATGTTATACCAGGGTTGGAGGAAGCATCCAAATCAAAAGCTGGGAGCTCCCCAAAATCTCGAACGTCGTCAATCTTAGTTTTTCGTTGTCGCTCTTGCGTCGAGGTGTTCGCTCATTTATGTTTAAACATGACTTTCTCTACGAGGGCGTTTGTCCTCTCATTCCTACTCTCTCTCGCCCGAGCTGCGCCGAGTTTTCCAAATTCTACGACTTCCATAACATCATCTACGACTAGCCCTAGTGTAATTACTTCAGCACCGAAGACTGTCGCGATTACACGACCTTTCACTAGTATTTGTGGGGAATATCTAGGCCAGTATTGCAATCGGCCGGAAATGCCGTACTATAGTTGGCAGTCTGAAAATTATGTGAATCCATTTTCCGATGCATATGTGAACGAAGGAATCGCAAACTCAACACAACTTTACTGCTTAACTGCATTCTCGGAGGAACTTGCTACTTGGCTCCAGACAGCTCCGGTTTCTGGTGGGTTAGTACCGGCCACAACGACTTTTATCTCCCTCTCCACGGTCGTCAGCGAAGTCGTCGTGCCTGCCTATACCACTTATAACTATCTATCGGAATTTAGCTACCCAGCGGCACCCCCAGTATGTATACCTATTCTATTGTTGAGCTTTACTTTCTATCTTTATAATGTCTGTCTTTTTCTAATATATTTCAATGTTTCCCTCTCGAAATCCCCCGCGGATTTTAGGACATTCTATGTTTTCTTCTCTGCGTATCTTAAAGGGTTTAGCACATTTAAATTTCGTTATTGGGTATTGCTAACTCTGGGGTTCTCTAGTGTTGCAGTAGCTGCGTGATTTTTGGTGGGAGTATACAAGTGTACCAATGGCCTACGCCGGCTCCTTCACCTCCCGTATCAACATTGGTGGATTTTAGGAATAATTTTACCTTGTAGGATTACTGGCTCTGACACTGTACTCTACTAATATGCCCTTAGTATTTCACCCTCCGTATACGTAGGTTTCCAATCTCTGTATGCTACAAACATATGTGGAACAATTGGCTCTGTTATCACCGCAACGACAATTGCCTTTGCCTCCGGTGAATTATCCACAAGCCAAAGTTTTCTGCCAAACACCGCTGGAAATTTACCGAATTTCTACGGAGTGGATTTGTTGCAATTTACAGAAGCTACATTCGGCGGAGGGTAAGTTGAACTCCTATGTTATTGAAATTGCAGCTGAAATAATGCCAGGGGAAATTGCGAACAGACTACCTCCACATTTTACCAGGTCCTTGAAGCTACCAGTCAGTTCCCCAATGCAGCAGCTGCAAGTTCATTTGCTGCTGGATCTAATGAACTGGTATGTGATGGGGCTGTTAGAGGTGGGGAATGTTTTCGTGTAAAATCTGTATCTGGAAATGTCCAAGAAGTTGTGGTTACTTACAACCCGTGTTCACCGTTCTTAAGTGTTCCATCTACACTTTACACCCTAATGCCCGATTGGACTGGATGCCTAAAGGCCTTGACTGCCTTTTTTGACCCACCTTATGTCTTAACATCAGGAGGACCATTGACAGCGCCAGGTATAGGCGTTTCAGCTGCAGACGTCCCAGCAAAAGTAACTGCCGCGCCTGTAGTGACTCCTCCTACACCCAGCATGACTTCACCTACACCCAGCACGACTCCAGTGATTCCAACTTCCAGTCAAGTCGGCCTAGTTGCGCCTAGCATACCCGATCCTATTGTGCCAATTCCAACTGCGACTTCGACCTCACTACTTCCGAACGATCCTCCTACACCGCCATCCAACAGCATAGCATCAACTCCTACCCCAGCAACAATCATGATTGGATCTTCTGTAGTCACCGCAAATCCCTCTTCCGAGTTCATTGTCGGATCACAAACTCTAGCTGCTGGTGGCCAGATCACTGTCTCCTCAGATGTATATTCTCTGGCTGAAAATGGCGCAACATTACTTATTGGAGACCTAAGCAATCCACTCTACACATCTATCCAAATTTTCCCTACTCCAGCACCTGCCATTGCACCTTCAAATGTTGTGATAGGCAGTCAAACCCTCGTTCCAGGAGGCACCGCAGTCACTGTTTCCGGAACGGTAGTAAGCTTACTCCCTGGTGGTTCCAGTGTCGTGGTACAAGGAGTCACTCAACCACTTGCGGCCATCCTGGCTACACCTATCACGACCTCCGAGGATGAATATTTATTTGGAACACAGACGCTCGTGGCTGGTGGGCCTGCTATTACTGTTTCTGGGACGGTTCTCAGTTTACAGGCAGGCGGATCTAATGTCGTTGTTGGTGGTTCGACAACTGAAGCTGCTAGTTTGTTAATTGGACAAGGAGGCAAAAGCACCAGAGTGTTAGAGACCGAAACTGCGAAGGGTGACGGAATCGGTGGAATTATCGCTAGTATTGGAGGGTTTGGAGGAGGGCCGGCTCCGGCGCCGAAGGCGTCCAGTACGAGGACATCTTCGTACGTGCAGGTTACGGGAGGGATATCATTTAATGGGACGACATATACTGGAAATAGTGTAAGAGGAGCCGAGAGGCGCATTTGGAGAGCTTTGGCAAGCACGGTATTGGGCGCTTTGAGCATTTTATGGCTATAAATGAGTTGCATACATGGTCGGTTGAATATTCGTTGCATATCTTTATGTAACCACAAGAATCACGCAGTAATGTCATAATTTAATAATTGAGTTCTTGATTTCCTCTGAAGAACTCAGTAAAAATAAAAAGCGATGTCATATTCAAGCTCTTGGCTTCCAGCAAGCACTTAATTGATACTTACAAAAATTAAGACCCAAATTTAGCCGTCTTTCATTGGCCGGGCATCTATCGATAGTGTGTGCGGCCTCTTGCTCCAGTAACTAATGGTAGAAATGATGACAACTCCTTTCAACAGCAGTGCAGGTGTTATTCTTCCAAACGTCACATGATCAAAGCTGCTACCTGGAAATGTTGGCCCTGACATGATTGATTTGAATATACTCATATCTATATCTCATTTATAGTTTGATATCTTTATTACCTATGATCGATCTGTTTCATAATGGGAAACTGCTGCAGTAACCCAGGCGCGGAAGCACAAGATACGCAAAACGTACACGAATTATATCAGTGGGACCCCATTAACTACTCGCCCCCAGAAGCCCGGGAGGAGATTCTCCACTTCGACCGCATTGTAACCCACATTCACTTCGTGGCTCAAACCATCCTCCAAACGGGTGGAAATCACTGGCACATGTACCTCCAGACTGCTCCTGAAGAATTGGTTCACATGAACATCGAACCTGGCGCCTGGCCAGGCAAGCGTGGGTACCTTGGGCGACTCGATATTTCCCTCCGTCATCACGCCATCTCCCGGAAACTACAAAAATATGTGACCATCCCAGCCCGACCAGGCGTCTCGGCGGCTGACTTCTTGAACGCCATCTTCCATGCCGACAACCATCGGTACGAGTTCACTCAACAAGGTAGGGGCTGCACCGGTTGGCTCCGCGACCAGTTTTACTTGTTCATTCAGCAGGGCCTTCTTCAGTTAGGGCATAACGACACGGTTGAGCACGCCTTGAACCATGAGTGGCGCCATGGTCAAGAAATCCGCGCGTGGCCATTGACAGAGGGGCAATATTTGAGAAAGCAGTAGTCAAGGAGCGGGGCGGGGGCGGGGCGGGGGCGGGAGCTGCCGCATAAAGCGTCATCATCAAACCGTCCAAGGGGGCAGGCACAGCGCTAAACTAGATACTGCCCCTCCTGAATGATTGTCTTGTAGATCAATCTAGATGAAGGAGCTTTAAGCCGGATGCACAATACAAAATATGCCGGTTCTCGACTTTAATACTGGAGACAATTTTATTTTGACGGCCGTTTTTTCTTCCTTTTCAGTATTAAATAGCCCGTCTCCTTATGTTCCTGTGTCGAAGAAAAAATAGATGGATAGTTGTGCATCCGACCTTTATTACGGTAAAGCTCTATATCCAATAGGAAATTTCTAGTATTTCTTAATGAAAATTGTAAAATTTAGCACTAGATCACGGAGTAGAGTTATGGAAATGATATAGCACGTGAAGGGCTCTCAAATGGGCCTCGAACGCGTCTCGTCAGGCTCTTGGTCGAGTAGAAAAGTATCAAAAAATGGTCTCCAATTTCGTCCAACCATGTTCCATCCTTTAGGCAAAAAGAACTATCATTTAAATTATCTCAGGAAAGATGGTGTTATTTGAATAATTTTCGGATACAAACAATCCTCCCCCTCGCCTTCCCAACACAACTCTACCTTCCTCATCTATTTTTTCACAACACAAACACTTTTATTTCCCACTATCATCCCAAATCATCTTTCATCCATCAATTTGGACTAGAAGTCCTTTCAAATAATCACTTTGAGAACCATCTCTACTTTGAGGTGACTAACCATAGTCTGAAAGCCAACTGCGGCCTTTCCCTATCACGTAAGTAGCTCTTGCCACTACAATACATCTTAATTTTATCTATAATACATATCTGACTCGCGCTATAATTATAGGGTAAGTATATGCTTCATCAATCATGAAGGTCTATCAAGCCTTGGTGTTGGTGCTATTACCTACAACTGCCCGTACATTCAACCCTTTTCGAGGTCGAGCTCTGTTTACACTCTCTGCAACAAGTATTTCTACCTACAGCTCAAAAGCACTCATTCGAGAACTGACGCGTTGGTAGGTGGTGTTCAGGCTACCGAAAATTCCCAATTCAACCCAAGTGGGCTTCTAGACACGCGATCTCCTCGAGCTGAAGTCTACACCAAAGCTATTCTTGAGCTTAAGCGGCTTCGTGATGAGCCTGTATGTCACCGAATTGCGGCGCAGCTTCTTATAAACAGTTGTCAGGATCTTGAGGATATCGGTAAACACAGTTCTCACTTGAACAGTGGCCACCTCCAAAGGCATTTTATCGAGAGCTTTGCCGCCAGTCTTGCTCTCTGCGACTTAGAGCGAGCTAGGATTCCAATTCCTATAGCTTGTGGTATACTCAACAGCACCACCTTACACGAGGCAGCACAAGGGGGAAATTCTAAGTTGGAAGTGTCCGAAGAGGAGCTTGGAGGATGCTTGGAAGCTATTGGCCGAGATCAATCTAATTGGTCAGCATGGTTGCATAACCGTGACAGAGCGCTTTTATTCTGTCATGCTGCTAGCCTTGACGTTGATAAAGGTGTGTAGTGAATATTTTGGGTATGTCTAATCTTCTGACAACTGTTAGACCGTGCAATTCTTTTGCACAAGATGATTGTGGAAACTATGGCAGAACTCTCTAATGAGCTTCATGATGACCTTGATAGCGTGAAGAACAAGATGGAAGAAAATCAGAGGGCTGTGGACTCCTATTTCAAGAGCGTAATGCATTATGCCGAAAGCTGGAAGTTCAAGGTTCAGGACGCTTTTAAATCAGTCTTCGACGAAACCAAGGTTAGGCAGTGCTCCAAATTCTGGATAGTAGTTTACTAACATTGCATCTTAGGAGGTCAGCCTATCAATAAAATCCATCCTCAATAACAGCCACAACGTCTCGCAAGCAATGAAAACTTTGATACATCAGATTAGCGAAGGCAACGCTGAGATGGCAGCCAGGCATGAACAGTCTCTAGCAGCTGCAGCAAATAGCTTCCAGGCTCGTATGAGAATTGTCAATGAAGTAGTGGGGCAGACTGAAAAAAATCTGGCGGTACTGCAACAGAATATGGTTTGTTAGATTCAGGCCTAACTACATCTTCATTCTAACACACATAGGAAATGCTTGTCCCAATGGTTATAACATTGAGCGATCGCCAAGCCGTTCTAGAAGAGGTGATATCACTTTCCCATTCCAGGATAAATTATTAATCACCATGCTAGCAATCCCGAAACGCTTTTTCCGCCCTAATCAACGCTACTGAACTGCTTCAGGCCCACAATATGAAACTCATGCAGGTAGATTCGGCAGCTTCAGAAATCAATGAGAAGTTAGAGAAAGTTGTCATCTCAGCGGAATCCTTGGCATATTCTCTCGCTTCTAAAGATTCCATATGGGATTGGTCTATTCGCATTATCACCCCAGTCAGCTTTCTGTTTGCCGGAAGCTACGGTCTTCCCCCAAGCCTTCCCCGCAATTTTGCCCTAATTGTTGCTGGTGAGTCTTTGAAATCAAGTAGATAGGAGAGTCATGCTAAAATTTGCCAGGCCTAGTCACAGGTCATGGCGCCATTTGGATCCGATCCCCAATTCTCCAGTCCTGGAATACAGTCTTTGGGGAGGGATTGATCAACAATATGACATTACGAAAAGAGGAAGTTAGGTCGTCACTGACCACTGTTTCCCCTGCTTTGACGACACTTTCCATTCTAACAACCGAAACCCTGGATGTCGATATCCCTCATGTCGATATGACTTGAAAAACTGCGCCGAAGTCTCTATTTGGATTGGACAAAAAATATCCCTTGCAGCCGTCTGCTTTTCAAACACATATCTGACGACAGTAATCTTTAAACTCTGTTACGAAACAGGGAGCACCTAGCGTTCAGAAATATTTTTATTTATGAGGCTCTTGAATTATTCGGAATATCATAAGAAAATATAAAATCCAAAAAATCGGGAGCATTTTTGCACGATTTCTTGCAAATATAACAGGAAATAGGGGAATAGGGTTCGAATACGACGAACCGAGGAGGAAATCACAGCGGGAATAGCAGAAAAATCGTTTATTAGAAGGTGCAGAACTTCATCTTTGCTCATTGTTTCGGGCGTGGTAACTTAAACTGGTGGCGGCCAGGTTATCATATCTGGAGGAGTTGGCATTGCATGACAGGTCATGGCAAAAAGGAACAGGGATAAGGTAGAACATTCGTTTGCAAAAAAATCTTCACATTTTTACCGTCGCAGAGGCTTTCTTTTGGTGAGATATGTGACTGATTCCAGGATCACTCGCCAGACGCAGCCAGTTTAGTAAGCTCGTAGAAGCTAGTTGTAATCAAGAGAGAGCCATCAGACAGCGATATAGGTGATGAGAACGACAACTTTAATTTAGGAGCTTAACACGTTGGAGGTTGGACTCTCTTCACATTCAAGAAAGCCATCAAGGCAAGACGACAAAGTACTAAGACAAGAAGGACATGCCTGTCTTTTATGTAATGACCTTATTTTCATTCGCATTTCACCATGCCATACATATCCACATACAAACGATTCGAATCGATTTCTGTTCCAAAAGAGAGGCTGACAAAAAAATAAGGGGGTGTGCCCAAAAACCAGAACCGACGAATCTCAGATCCATCGTCCGCCAAAAACCGAAAAGAAGACGTAGTAGTGTGTTATGTGCGGGGGAGGGGAAACAAGTAATGTTTAACAAAAAAAAACAAAAGACTAAAGACTACAAGCTAATAATGATGGATCTGATGAGAAGAGCAAATTGGGGTATAGGGTTTTGGGGGTATCGTATGCCAATTTTAGAGCAAGTGATGAACCAAAGAGAACGGGAGGGAGAGGCGAAAGGTTATCGCGGCCGCGGGCCATTAAGAAGTTTTGATGTGGTTGGAAAGAAGGGCCAAAACAGTCTCCCCTTTATTTTCGAGACCGGTATTATTTATCTGTAAGCGAAGGCAAGGGGTGGAGGGGAGAATTGGAAGCGAAAAGTGAATTCAGACAGCGAGGGTTGGAGAGATATCCGTGATCGACTCCAGGGATCTGGTTGTCGCCGAGTCAGCTATATAATAATACCAAACGGCTAATTAACGGGGTTTATATACCTTAAGTTGTCTCTCTTCAAATCCTCATTTATCTGCTCTAATTGTTGAGCAGTAACTCTGGCTTTAGTCAACTATATCGCAATCATATCAGCCAAGATATTCTTCTCGTAGGTTAAGAACTAGAGGCATCGGGGGAAATTAAAGGGGAATCAAAGGAAGATTCTAAAATGCATGAAGAAAAGCATTAGGAGAAGGTTGTCGGACCGATGCTAGAGCGGCTGATGAACTGTCTTGCTCACCTTCCGCCGCCTCTGACGTTTCTGGGCTGGCTACTGGAGCCGGGTCTTCCTCTGTGGCATATCTGCTTGCAGCAAGGCCTGCGGGTGCCGCACTCTTGGTCTGGACAATCTCAATTAGTGTCTGAAATCTAGGACAGTCTAAGATCAACGAAATGACTTACCTTCGCCTCCGCAAGCTCAGCATCCTTCACCTTAAGGTTGGCTTCTGCCTCCTTCAAACGAGCATCGGAGTCGGCAGCTTTTTTGTTTGCCTCCTCAACCTTTTTATTTGCTTCTTCAACAAGCTGAGTTAAAGATTCGTGCATATCTTTGTAATCAGAAGTGCTTTCAGCCTTTTGTCTCTCCAGTTCGGCCTGCGCCTTTTCTAGTGAGGATTTAGTGGTCGAGTGTTCATCCGCAGCCTTGGCTGATTCCTGCTGAGTCGCCAAGAGAGCAGCTTTGTGTGCATCCTTAAGTGCCTCTAATTCCTTGCGTAAAGCATCTGCTTCCGAGGTATCTGGCTTCTTGCTTGTAGCAGCCTCTAGGTCCGCTTGGGCGGAAGCTTTTTCCATCTTTTCGTGTGCGAGAGCCTGTGTGATGGTCTCCAGCTCGGTCTTTGCTTTGACTAATTCATCTTTTGTGATAACTAATTCATCAATCAGTGTAGCCTCATTAGCCTGCTTTTAAGTCAGTAATCCATTTATTGCATTATTTGTTTGTCTATATTACCTTGTGTTTCTCTGCATCAGATGAAGCGCCAGATTGGAATTTGGCATGCTTTGCTTCTAGCGCAGCAATGGCTTCGGCATGGCTGGCCTGCAGCGTTTCTATTTCACTAGCATGAGTGGCGTCGCCAGCGGCAATCGCTCTATCATGGGCTTCGTCCAGGTTCTTTGCATGAGTAGTCTTTAAGTCCGCTAAAGCCTTCTCATGAGCAGCCTCCTTGCTTTCGAGAGCTGCGATAGCAGCGGCATGTTCCGATTTAACTTGCTCAAGACTCTTTGTATAGTTCGCCGTGGCATCGCTATGGGATTTGCTGAGTTGCTCCAATTCTTTTGAATGGGTAGCAACCACGTCGCTATGGGATTGGACAAGCTCCTCATGTTCCGCCTTAAGAGCGTCGTATTCCTCTCTGATCCCAGAGTTGCCTTGCAAAGAGTCGATTTCCTTTTCATAATCGTTGGAAACAGTCTGAAGCTCTTTCTGATGTTTCTCTTGTAACAGAGCAATTTCTTTGGTTTTATCATCGAGACTCTTCGCAGTAGAAGCCAGTTCTGCTTTGACTTTATTGTGCAAGTCATCTTTGCTTTTTCCGTCCTCATCAAATGTGTCCAGCATCTTTTGCAATGAAAGTACTTCCTGTTTGGCAGCGGCAACTTCAGCTTGCGCGGTAGTTAGTGCCTTCTTATCCTCCGCATTTTCAGCTTGCAAAGACTCAAGCTTCTTCAATGTAGAACTGAGCTCCTCTTGTGCCGCAACAAGCTGCTTCTGAGTCGCTTCAGATTTCGCCTCTAAAGCCTCGATGTCTTTTGCAGACTTTGCAAGCAAATCAGAATCCGCGGCTGTCTTTGCCTTCAAGCTAGCCAGCTCATCATCCAGTTTTGATATGGCTGCCAAAGACTCAGATTGATGGCTCTCAATTTTTTGCTTATGAGATGCTTCCAAAGCTGCTGTGCCGGCCATAGCTTCATCGAGTCGGGTCTGAAACTCATTGTTCGTAGCTTGGTGCTTCTGGGTTAATTCTGCAACCTGCTTTTCGTAGACAGAGGTAGCCTCAGAGCTACCTTTAGCAAGATCCGCCGAATGTGAGGCTTTTAATGCATCAAGGGCAGACTCGTGCTCGTCGGCTAGCGACTTTTTCAAATCAGCAAATGCTGTTTGATGCTCTGCCTTCAGGGCATCGAGCTTCTCATTATCTTCTGCGATTTGGGATTTTAGGGCTGTGATTTCTGCTTCTTTCTCGGCTGTTGCGGATTTAGCAGCTGAAATAGTAGCCTCTAAGGAGGTCACTTCAGCATTGAGAGTATCAAGTGCCGAAGCATGCTCAGTCTTGAGCTTTTCTATGGCTTGTTCTAAATCCGATGCACCCTTCGCGCTGGCTATTTGTTGCGCATCCTCGATCGCTTTCAAAGATTCCTCATGAGCAGCGGATTTTGCAGCCTCGGCCTCCGCTACTTGAGCTTGTAATTCCTCAACATCAGCCTTATGCTTGGCATGCAATTTCTCAACCATCTCGGTGTGCTGCACCCTAATTGTCTCTTCAGATGCAGCTACTCCCTTCGCCTCCGCTTCCAGTTGTGTCCCAAGCTCAAGCAGCTTCTCCTGGGAAGAGGCAATCTCCTTCTGGAGTTCCTCGACTTGAGTCTCGCTCACCTGTAGCTTGGCCTTGAGCTCACCAACTTCCTTCGATGGTTCCTTCGATGCGGTCGTGGCTGTGGTATGCGAAACAGGTCGGGTCGTTGGCTTTGCAGCACTTGGAGAGCCTGCAATTGTAGAAAGGCGTTTCTTTGCTTCAGCCACTGGCCCCCCAGGAGCAGGCTTCGAGACTAGGGCAGATCGGCTCGTGGTTGTACTGGTAGTCCCTGTAGGTCTTGTAGTAGTACTCGAAGATAGGGATTTTGTAGGAGCCTTTGGGCTAGAAGAGCTTATTGACGTCGCAGGCTTCCGCACTGCCCCAGCAACAGATGATGATGCATTTGCCCTTTTTTCAGCCAAGGTTTCGGACTTAGGTGAAGCATGATGAGCTCCTGTGGGAGCAAGAGAGGTTCGTCGCGCCGGGGCAGCAAGCGGCTTCTTCTTCTCATCGCCGGAGGCCCCAATCGAAGACTGGGATTTATGGCCAGAACTCGAAGATGTTGGAGCGGTTGCACTGGATGCTGGCTTTCGAACCGAAGATCCAATCGGCGCACGGGTGGGAGGTTTGGATAGTCCCCCGGTCGCTGTTCGAGTAGTTGATGATGTCGTCGGCTTCGTAGTAGAAGGTGTTGATGAAGCACCTGGGCCCAGGCGTTTTGGTGCAATACCGCGCTTCGGTGGGACATTCTCTTTCTTAACCCCATTCGCAGCCTCTTTTTGGGGGGTTTCTTTGTCTGTCTCCACCTCTGCCTCCGATGCTAACCCAGTCGTCTCATCGGCGGATGGGATATCTGCAGGAACATCTTCCTGGGGCGGAACTGGGGGAGCTTCAACATCCGCCATAATGCAGTTCGTCGAATTCGAAAAATTTGAATGATGTGGTGTTCGTTCTTTGGGTATTCCCTGAAGTCAGATAAACCAATTAGCCCAGCCTTGACAAAATTTATGTGAAACCAGCTTCCTTGATTGATGGGTAGAGGATAGATGCGCTCTCCAGCTGTTGCGACACGTCACAGTCGATCAGTGAACTTCGCTCAACTGCACCAAGGTTGTGCCAGTCAAGTATGCTTCCCGACAGCGGATTGCGACTCTGTATGGGATTATTAAAAGACTCACAACGTATTCGACCCTACTGAACAGCGCTCAACCTGTTGTTCGAAGTTGCGCGTACTGGCGTGGATAGAATCTGCGACTGAGGGAGCTTTGCTGAAGAGTTGCCAACGAAGTCGAACTCTCGATTCGAGATTGGCGGTCAGTACAAGACGGGATCAAGACTATGGCGCTGGTGATATCGTACAGGCACAGGACACCAGATCAAAAGGGTTCGAATAATTTACAGCAAGAGGTAGCTGTCATGAAAGAGGGGAGCCGCCAGCGTGAAGAACCAGTAAATCAGTAGACCAGTAGACCAGTAGTCATCCACACGTTGTCGACTGACAGCTCAGGGGCACGGAACAAATTTACCGATCGTCCCAAGCTTTTGGCGCCTTGCCGTTCTGGAGATGTCCCTGCATTTTTGACCGAGCGCTACGATGCCGACGAGGAAATTTTAATTTTGGTCCAATTGATGTTTTGGGCTCTATCCATTAATCATCGCTTTGATTTTACAGTGAGAAACTCATAGAAGCAGAAGCTGGGCGAATACGGGTCTCTGATTTTGTCTCAAAGATAGGAAATATTACGCGTCTGTCCTTATTTTCTCTCAATATATTATATACAGCAGTCCTGCACGGTTCCTGTCCTGACGAGGCTAACATTTCTGTCAAAGCTATTTGTTTCCGATAGCTGGTGGAATGCTTAGGCCCGTTTTAAGGAAAGTACAGAATAAAACGGGTTCTATAGTACGAGGTCAGTAGTTGTGTGGCTATTTCTGGAGTGGACATGATTCGAGTTTGATTTGCCCTAGATCAATCCAACTTATACACCTACTGTACCGTACAATACAGTATCATTGCAAGACTAGTTTCCTTCCCCGCGACCCCGAACCGTGTTTCTTGGTATTTTGGAACCTTTATTATGTTTCCAGCCCCAAATATTGAGGACCCCTGGGCGCTGACAGGTTAACAAGCAGCTGCACAGACCCCGTTGACTGCACAGAAGCTTAATTGCCGTCCCCTCCAGCCCTGATCCCCGTTGCACATACAGCATACTGTATCTTCAGACGCTGTACTCAAAATGCAAACGGCTCCCACCTGTCAGC
This sequence comes from Haplographium delicatum, assembly GCA_037952705.1. Lineage (NCBI taxonomy): Eukaryota > Fungi > Ascomycota > Leotiomycetes > Helotiales > Hyaloscyphaceae > Haplographium > Haplographium delicatum. The sequence continues at coordinate 388,645 of JAPZPC010000007.1, forward strand.
CCATCTTGCGTAAATTGATTGCTTCTCAGTCATCCAATCTACAGTCATTAATGCAATAGTCCTGTGCTTACCTCTAGACTACAGTAACTATGAAGAGTACTAGAGCCGTAGTTAGTGTCCAGATATAAGTCATTACCCTTTTAGGTTCTGCGCTTTCCTCCTTTAGAGACTTAGCGCTGAAAAAGCTCCGGGCTTCGTTATTAATGTAATAAGTCCATGGTACTGAAGAAAAGAATGGCGAAATATCTTTAGGTTTGTTTCCAGCATCCGACGGCCTCGAGGCAAGAGGCTGTGGATAAGTAAGTAATTTGAGGATGTGAGAAGAACGTTGCCGAGATATATCTTAGAGATAGGTACGCCACCGAGGAGAAACTCCAGCGTTCAGGTTGAAAACCGGAGACTCCATCGCTCTTACTATTGAAACAATTGCCAAATGCTGTACTGGGGAAAGCACCTAGGTAGGTGCTTTTGGATCTCCGTCACTCCCGAACCTACATCTGGGGAAAGTTGCTTTTTCTCCAAAAGCTACGAATCAAGCCGAGATATCCAGACGAACCCTGGAGTGCGCTAGACAGCAACGAAAAAGACCTGTACCAATCGCATCGCCCATGACGAACTAGAAATTCCTTTTTACCTTATTCAACCTGCGTCTACGGCAGAGGACTAGGTGTGGAGAGATACACCCCGTCCTCGGGAAGGACTTTCCGAACATTCCCCCACTTAGCTCTTCTCGCGCTGATGTGCACGCGACCATCTCGATCTATCTACTCGGGATGTCGGGAACTTTCTAAAAGGCAGGATGATGAATGTATACAGTACAGTACATTACAGTACATGCATCACACATATGTAAAGAAAAATGGCCACTTTTCGATCTCTCACGTAGTACAACAGGGATCTCTCTGGTGGACTAAGGAAATTCTTCGAAATATGTCACCAGAGTTTTGAGAATGCATATAAGAGGATCAATTGTAGACTAATTCAACGCAAGGGTATCAGGGTATCGTTTGTCCATCAATAATGAAGGCACACATAAGCCATTCAATTCGATCCATGCATCATCAAGGGGTATTGAGAGAGAAAGTAAAACCTCCACCACCAAATCGTATGAAACGAAACTAGATATGATATCTTGTTCAAAACGATCTCGCGACTCCTGCCATTACAACATCCTCCTCCCCGCAATCACAATATGCACTGAGAATAAACAAATCAAAGTGTTTGGGATATGTGATCGTAGAAGATCGACAGCCTTTATGCCGCGGCAGGAGCCGGAGTGGCAGCTGGTGCATCCTCGGCTGGTTTGGCGACCTCTGGCTCGGGCTCGGTCGTGGCAGGCTCTGCTGATGATTAGTATTGTATTATCTTATATCTGAGATGATAAAATTTCTCTCACCGGCTACATCGGTCTTTGCTGGCTCGACCGGAGCAGGAGTCTCGGCAGCGGCTATACAAGAAAATGGTTGTCAACATGAGATGGGCATTAAGAGTCATGAAGTTGGACTTACGAGCGACAGCAGGTGTTGGTTCTGCTGGAGCAGTCTCCGTTGCTGCGGGCTCCTCGGTCTTTGTCTCAGCCGGCTTCTCAGGTTCCTTTGTCTTCTTGCTCTTGAAGATGCTCTTGAGCTTGGCCTTCAAGGTCTCGATTGCATTTGGTGCTACAGAGAGAAGGACACGTTAGCACAAATATTGAAATGCGGATGTCAGAGGGAGAGGAGAGCAAGGGTCTGTGTTGGCCATGTACCCATCGTGAATGAAAGATGTTGCGGTGAGGTCAGATAACAGGCAGTGGCGGGAAGGTATTGTACAAAATGTTGTTGGAAGAATAGAGAAGGGAAGGTTGGACTTACGGACTCCAGGCATTTTGACGGGAGGGATCGGTGTCACAAGGTGTTGGGAATACTATACTATTCTGGAAGAGGACAGGAGGACAGCAGCTCTGATGTTTGTTGGGGAGGGAAGACACCAGATTATTGAAAGCGAGATTGTACCCTGCCCTCCGGTTCTGATAAAAACTTGGCGGCAATCATGGGATAAGACAATCTAGGCCCGAAGGCGCTTAGCTCGCAGCGATTGTTATCGGCAGCGGTCTAAGAAAAGATATGAGGACGCAGTGTAGTCAGTGCAGCCCTCGGTATGAAGGGGGCATAGCGAGAAAGCACTGATGCTTCTGGGTTATTGTGTTGCGCTTGCACGTTTACCCGGGGACCTGAGGAGGAAGATTCCTAATAACCTCCCCGGTACGAAGATATAGGTGTCAGACTTCCAACTGCCGTCATAGAATGCGCTACTGTAAGGCTGCGTGATCACGACAGAACAGGGGCTGGACTGAGCATTCTCGAATCCTTAATGCCAAGTGTTCACGTACTGTACTTCTTACACTTTGCCTTAGCATAGAAGGAGGTGAAAGTAATCAACTTGTACTTGCTATCAGAAATTGTCTAAGCAATTTTCTCATTGATATCACTAACTTTAACTTTAACGAATCAATATAATCAATATTAAAAATCTGTCGGCCGGGACGGAGCGCCCCACCCTCAAAAGTAGCTCAAAGTTGCGAATCCTCATTAGCGTGGACCTACAGTCGTCTCGCTTCAGAAATCAGTACTCCCTCCAGGTAACTTCGGGTCAATCACTACTGATATTCAGGGATCAATGGTCCTTCATCGGCTTGAGAAGTGAATTCCCGTTGCTTTGGTTTTAAAAACAGGGGCATTTTCCATCCAATTGCGAGTATAGCGAATCCAAACCCATATTTACTTGAATGAGAGCGAAGTTCAGAAGTTCAACATCTTTCGCGTTCGCTAGAGTGGGGACTGGGTATACATATATTATATATATGCAAGGAACATCTTCTTGAAGAGGTACAGCCAAGCACCACTGTCTAGTACTAATGAGATATTGATCTAAGAGGAAACTGTGCTGCCAGTCCTCTTTTCACAGGGAATCGCAGTTGTTGATCTTTCAGTTATATCCACTTTCAGCGTCTTATTCGCTTATCCTTCTCTCGGGTTATTTTTATTAGCCCAGGGAGCTCTCGTTGGCCCATCAGAAATCTTGTTGGCCGGCAGCTTTGTTGACCATGGGGCTTGCGTAGTAATGTCTTCACTGTAAGGGGGAATTGCGGGTGCATTTACTCTTGGTATGGTTGTTGAAATCCCCGTCGCGCCTGTCGATGGAATCGACCAAGGAGCTCTTGTGGTCTCTTGCGAGGGTTGAGTTACATGGGAACCTGTATGCACTGAGCGGTTGGTTGGCTGGCTCGCCGTATGGATTGTTTGTGAGACTGGAGTTGCATTGGGATCTTGGTCCCAACTGAATAAGGATCCAAATGGGAAGTGCTGCACGACAGGAAACTTGGACAAAACCTCGGCATTGTACATTTTTATCATCCCCTTACATGTGTTAGCATGTTGATATAACAAATTCCCAAGTTTGCTCAAACCTTGTTGATCTTGCCCCATCCCGACCTGACACCAGATATATCAAATAATATAGGGCTATGCTCCCAGAATGGGCCTGTCTTCACGTCATTGATGAAGCCCACTGCCGAGAAATACATGTTGTATTTTCTTTCTCTATCAACAATAAGTTTTTTGGCAACGTCTCCAGTGGCTGGAGAACCTGGAAGAGATCCTTCAACGGGCATAGCATCGTCTGGCATAATTGCAGGACAATATTGTGACGACCCAAAGATATAAGGAAGAAAAAAATGGTCATCTAAGCCCCATACTCCATGTGACCCGGCAGGTTCGAGAGTATATGTCAGAATCAAACGGCGAACAACACGCAAATATCTATAAACATTAGCATTGTCTAGCGCCTTTTAAGCATTCACATACGGCTCGATGATTCCGATTACAATACTTCTCTCTAAGGCACCATCAACAGAGGGCTTACTTGTAAACCCACCAAGTTTCCACAAGCACGCAAGGAAAGCAAGGAAGCTCAGTTCATGGCCCGTACCATAGTCTAGCCGTTGAGCACTACCAAAGCCACCCAAAAGATACGGGGTGAGCTCATCTAAAACAGAAACGTTACTTCCAACTGTTGTTTTGAAGTCCAGGACGGTCTTCTGTAAATGGCTTTGAAGTAGGCTTCGGACTTTGGACTCTAGAATCTCGTACCACCTCCTGAAACTGATATTTCCAAACCGTCTAGGTCCCGTGTCTGGAGGAGCTTCTTCAATAATGGAATCAATGCTTTGGAGTAGCTGCTGTAAATTTTGAACAGAATCTGGTAGTTTTAATGGCTTGTCGATCTGCCATATTTCAACTTTGTCAGACTCGGATGATTTCCGTGGGCACATAGCAATATTGAGCTGCATCACAAAGTTACAGATATCACCGTATGCTCGTGACGTAAGGAAGTGTGGCACATCGTGACCTTCATGAATTCGTTTAGTTGGCGTAACAAAAGAATGTGGTTCTTCAGGATTCAAGATAGGTAATTTCCAAGAGAGTTGGGGAACTTGCGAGGAAAAATCCATGATATTGTGCAGAAATGTTGGCGCTCACATTCCAGATCCGATTTTCAGCAAGCCTTGTGGTTGTCATGGGAAAGCCTCACATCCCTGCAGGGGCCCATGTCGCTTGTTGGCGTTACAAACTAGTACAACTACAACCATAACACAATCACGAAACGAAACCGTCGACTCCCGCAGCTTGCATTCGAGCCGACCAAAGTATATTAGCAATTGTTATTCAATCCCCATGTCCTGCAATTCTCACGTGGTTCACATTTGGACTGTGTGAATACTCTACGCAATGGCTACTCATACCGTGGATGAGGAAGAATCCAGAACTAGTAGGAGACCTGAATTGAATGTTCAAAATGAAGATTTAGCTAACTTATATCTTCATCGCAGATCATGTATCTCGTCATAGGATGGCGAATGCAAAGTCTCCTGGCGTTTTTCAGTTCGTGAGCTCACTCTTTTCGAGCTCAACACCACGGCGTGCCAGCGAACCAAAGTCTATGCAGAGCAAAACAGACAGTCGAAATTTTGAAGGCGAGAAATCTATTCATGAACAACTTTCCGGTGAAGAGAGAAAATCTGCATCAAGCCCTGCTACCTCGAATCCTCTCAAACGAAAAGGATTCGAGCAACGACCAGACCTATATGAAGTGGCAGCAGAGGACAAGGCAGACCACGCGGATGGCCACATCAGTAAACGACCAAGGCGAATTACAAGGTCATCAAAGGCACCCATTGTGCTCCCAAAGACGAGCACTGGGTCTACAACGGGTGTTCCTGGAAGCTCTAGGTCTGGGGCCGCAACGGCATCAACTCGTGTGACTACACCAACAGTTAGCAAGCTGAAAGCTAGGAGCGGTCGGCCACTGAAGACAACCAAAGAACAAGCTGTATCAGCTACCTTTTCTGGCAATGGCGAAGGTGGTGGAGGAAAGCATAATAATTACAATATCCCCAGAACTCCTAATATCGTTAAGACTACAGCTCGGAAAACAAGCCTTGCCAGTCCTGGACCAGAAGTAGTCAATTCCGAACCTGGAGTTAGCCCAGCCAGCATTAGAAATGAGGATGATGGACCTGCGGATGAATATGAAGAAGATGAAGGAGTCGAAGACGAAGGGGACGAAGAAAACAACGAAGATGATGTGCAGGATGCTAATGAAGAGATGTCGTTGTCTTCTGCCATACTATTCTCTCATGGTGTTATAACCAAGCTCAATCTCCTTTATGATGAATTGGTAACACCAGAAGACGACCCCAAACTAACCAAACCTACCGAACCAGCCGAGGAACTTCAAAACGGACTTGAACAACTAGAGCTCGATTATGCGCGACTTGGAAAGACACAAAATAATCGTGATGAAGATGTCGTTCAGGCTGCTAAAAGAGGGGTTACAGAATTTGTCCATAATATTGGGAATGAAACAGACAGAATTACAAAAGCTTTGTCTCCAGATGGCGGTGATAAGACAAATTTGCTGTGGGACCTCTATCATCATGTAATACCAACTTTTGCGAAGGCTATCGGAATTATCGCAAAGATTTATTTGGGACAAAGATCTATAGAAATCTTTAAAACCACAGAACTTCAGGAGCTTAAAAACCTGTTAGGTTTGTTGCGCAATCTATCTTCTGACAGTCTTGATCGATCGAGAAAAGATTACTCGAAATGGAATCAATCAAAACGGAATCGATCAGAACGAAAACGATCAAAGCTAGCTCAAATGAGTCCTCGTTCTACAATCCCGACGCAGACTCGTAGAATGTTGGAAAGGATTCAACAATTGCGTAAGAACATATCGGATGAGATAAATAGAAGATATCATGAAGCTCGTAAGAAAAAGTGGGAAAGACTAGATCAAGAGTTCGAGAAACGACGGGAGGAAGAACGCCGAATGCAAGACGAACAAACGACTACTGAAAGATACAAATCCAAAGCCGAACGGGAAAGATTACTTCTGGCACAAGAAAAACAGCGTCATGAGGTAGACAAGAAACGCCGAGCTCAGGAAGAGGAAGAGGCGGTTGAAATTCGCAGGTATAGAAGCGAGCGCCGTAAATTGCAGTGGGAGGCACTCCAATATCAGCTGCATGATCCTCTCTGGGGGCGGATTCTGCTACATGAAATGATCCGAGCGGGAGCAATAGAAGAACGGAGACAAGCAGTTTCTGTGGGGAGTGACAGGCGTAGGCATATTTTCCGCAGCAAAGCTGAGGCATACAATCATGTCCTGGAGTCCGAGCTAGAGACCGAATTGGATCCTTTCGATGAAAATTACAACAGACCTATGGAGCCGGAGCCTGAACCTGAATCAGAGCCTTCCAAAAATAACCAATATAAATTTGGCAGAAATAACGTTAAATATCTCCCTCCGGCGTTGTCAGAACGAGAGAAGGAAATGTTTATTGATATTATGAGAAACGAGCAAGGTAATGTTCTACATATCCCATCAAGCCATTATGCTAACTATATGAAGGAGAAGACAGATACCAGAAGGCGGCAAAGATCCTTGATCATAGCATTGAAGAGATTTTTGCATTTGCCAAGGACTTGCAGGAAGCTATGGATGGTTGTCACGAAAGGGGGCTGTTGAATGATCCTGAAGATGAGTGGACATATGGCATTTGGATTGAGCAATAGTGGCGAGCAAGGCAGGCCATACTTGCATCACTGGTGCCGCAAGACGACCATCAAAGTTCATGATTTCAATATGTTTACTTAAGACACTCACAAGGTGCCTAGAGTTTGCCAAAAAAAAAATATATATAAAAATATAACAAAAGAAAGACTTTATCAATTCCTATCTCGCATCTCCATCGCGCATTTCTTTTTGCTTCTGCCACCTGAATTGAGAAAAGTGGGATTGAAGTTCCTAAACGTGCTAGACGTTTTTTCCGTCTGGTCGCAAACCTCGCCAATCGGATATTGATGCGAGGAGAGAGGGATGAAGTTCCAATGGAAACCAGGCATGGTATCTAATAGTGGAGTATATTCTTTGATCCCATGCCCCTTCGTCATAATTTATTCGCAACTTTGGATAGAAACTCATCGAGGGGTGTAAGATTGGATATGTCACGTGGTCGCCATGGGCCTTGCCGATCGCAGGGTTTTGTGCAAGCCACAAAATCATTCTTGGGTGCCACAACTAGAAGTCGCTGACGACATCAGTGGCTGTTGTGAAACCGGCTCCCAACGCAGTGTGAGGTCATCGGAGATGCAATACGCAACGACATCATCATAGGGAGAATACTGATTTGTGCGGTGACACGAAGAAATCTAGGGGTCCTCGGGGTCCAATTGCATCCAGGGGGGATTGATTCAGGGTTGCTCTGCATCGAGTCCTTTTCCTCCACTAGAGGAATATGCCCAGACTGATTCATCGTCTCTTGTGCGCTCTCACGTGGCAGCGGACGGCCTGGATCTCCGGTTCAGGAACAGCATAGAGACGGCAAAGAAGCGGTCGAGGCAGCACTCATGAGGAGCCCGAGAGGCACTGCTCTATTGCTCCCAAGAGTTATTGAAGCGTTCTTTCTTTGGCGATTTAGATTGGTTAATCAAATGTGCGAAGGAATACGCCATCCATAATTTCACGACAGTCCACGAGCCACGAAGCCCAAGTACAGTACAATCCACTAAAGAACTGCTGTGTACAGTAATACTGTACCAAAAAGCAGCAGGGATCTTGCCAGGATCCAGTGAATGAGCATTTTAGTGCCTATTTCAAGATTTCCTTGAATTGAACCCCCCCGTCAGATGACTTTGCCACCCAAATCCTCTCTCTAGCGAGACGGGAGGAAATGGGGACGGAAGTAAAATGGTAATGCGAGAGAGAACTGTGTGGAGACAATGAGACGCCTTCGTCACCATGACTCTGCCCAAGAAGAAAGCCACATAAGCCGTTCGAAACTGCCCAAGTGAGTGCATGGGAAAGGCATTTCGTAGCGGGGGAAATCATGGGTTTCTATTTGGCCATAGTCACTAATCCATGACGGATCGACAGCGATTCTTCGTCTAATCAGGGAAAGCTCCGCTGTTGGCCAATGATTTTCAGGAGACTCCTCCGGAAAGACCAGGGTCCTGGTAGAAAGCACAGAGGTCGTACGCAGAAAGACAGTCGGGGCAGCCCACAGATACATACATAGAGTACAGTATATCTTGTAGCACTGGCAAACGACCCGTCTATCAGAATGAACTCATTAAAGTACTTGCAATAATGGTGACTCTGAGAGGCATAAATGTGCAGCAGATATAATTATACTCCTACTCCATCTCTTTCAAGGACACCCGATAACCTTAATCTAACCTCCTCAGCGGCTCTCATCGATCAGGCACTTGCTCGACGGATCAACGCGTTTACCCTGATCACAGAATACCATAGGCATAGTAACCGCAGCACCCTTGAAGATCTGGAGATTCCCTGCAACAGTAAAAGCCCCGAATACCAGGAATCGGCAATCATTGTGCCAGCTTGACTTTGGGTTGCGCCTGGATAATCGCTTCCTGGGGCGAGCAAGCCAGGGGGGTGGGGATTTCTTGTGCCTCCGGCTCTGACTATCCTTGGTCTAAATTTCACCCTCCTTCTTACCCATTTACTTACAACGCCACCCACGATCTTGACTACACATCACGGAATATCTTATTTCGAACCCTGATCGGCCTTACGCGTAGGAGGGGCCACCCCATCTCACATCCCACAGAAAACTTTCTAACTTTGCGCTTCAACTTTCGACTTCTTGCAAGCACACGCACGAGCACGAGCACGAGCAACCGCCTACCCAACCGACCGTTCATATATCTATATGCTGTTCTTATCCTCATCACGAATCGTTCCTTCGACTCGTTGCCAAAGAAATTCGGTGCCTCTACCAGTCTTCCCTTGCAGTATATGCGTTCCTCGTATGTTTCTACAACCTTGAAACTGCTAGTCTCACGATCGACAGTAGCCTTGGAGCAGAGCACGACTTCGCACGTAGAGCCTGCATGCACCCAGAGGCCCTACAATTGAGACTCTTAGGTCTTCGTAGTAGGGTCAGAGATAGATAAGATGGATGGGGATGGCAACTCGAAAGGGCCAGAGACCCCTCTCACTCTAGAAATACCTAGACAACAGCGACCATCCCCTGGCTTAGTCGAAGCCTCCACGATGATACAGTCTGACTCTAAATCATCAGCGCCGGAAACAAAAGGACATCGCTCAAAACCATCTTTTTCGGCAGCCTTCCCAAGGGACATGGCGCAAACGCCAGCACATGATATTCCCTCCTCATGGAGTGCTAACTCAGAAAAGCAAGTTGGAAGCCCTGGTTCTGGTTCGGGCTCTGGCTCTGGTTCTGGCTCTGACCGCGTGTTTCCAATAAGTAGCGTGGTTAGTGTAGATCCTACCCAAACTCCATACACTCTACCAGGGCGGAATTCTGGTGAACATCAAGAGTATTTTCCTCCTGGCACAGTTGGAAATGATTCTGCAGGCGGTATACCAAATCGCCCTCGCTATCCTAGCTCAGAAACCGATGGGAAACCCACATCACTCACATCGCGACAGCATGATCAGCCTCGATTATCCGGAGAACGATCTAGGGGTGACAGAAAAACATATCTTTCGGCATCCTATAGTGAGTCGTCCAGGTATGGCGGAGGAAGCCGTATGCAACTATTCAACGATGCTGGATCCGAAAAGTCGAATGAAATGGACTCTAGCAGTCTGCAAGGGACACCGAAATCGAGCTCAATCGGATCTCACACTCCTGCAGATCAGGAAATCGCTGGAGGATTGATGACGACGAGATTCAAACATATTCTTACGGCTGAAGGCCATGCCGTTATTACTGGCCGTGACGGAGAGGCATTACAACGTTGCGAAGATGAGCCGTAAGTGTAAAATATAAATTAACCTTCCGCCCGCCCAACTAATCTAATTATTTTAGAATACATATTCCTGGTGCAGTTCAAAGCTTTGGCCTCCTTATCGCATTGGAAGAAGTGGAGGAATCGCAGCTGATAGTGCGAATTGTCAGTGAAAATTCACATAGAATAATAGGATATGCCCCCGAGGAGCTATTCAAACTGGATAGCTTCACTGATATCTTGAGCGAAGAGCAATGCGACAATCTTCTGGATCATGTTGATTTCATCCGAGACGAAGACGTAGACCCAAGCACAAATGGACCTGAAGTTTTTACAATCTCCATCCGACCACCTAAATCTGGAAAAAGGGCCCATAAATTATGGTGTGCAATGCATATTAACCCTGCGCATCCAGACTTGATTATTTGCGAATTTGAGTTAGACGATGACCATATACATCCCCTCGTTCCTCCAAACGATGAGACTCCGGAACCAGCTGAAGATACATTGCGTAGCAATCCCACCCAGGAGGAATTTGACGAAAGTACAAGCATCTCATCGAAGCCACTTAGAGTGCTAAGGAGTGCCCGAAAAAGAAAGGGAGAGGCGGCAGCAATGGAAGTTTTCAACATCATGTCTCAGGTTCAAGAACAATTGGCATCAGCCCCAAACCTGGAACGGTTTTTAAAGATCTTGGTGGGTGTGGTCAAAGAGTTGACGGGATTCCATCGAGTCATGATATACCAATTCGACTCTAAATTTAACGGTCGAGTTGTGACAGAGCTTGTAGATCCTCGGGCTACAAAAGATTTATACAAGGGATTGAACTTTCCGGCATCAGACATACCCAAACAAGCTCGGGACTTGTACAAGGTCAATAAAGTACGGCTGCTATATGACCGCGACCTGCAAACGGCCCGACTTGTCTGTCGCAGTGTAAAAGATCTTGAGCAACCTCTGGATCTCTCGCTCTCCTATCTACGTGCCATGTCACCTATACACATCAAATATCTTGCCAACATGGCTGTCCGCTCCAGTATGAGCATTTCAATTAATGCATTCAATGAACTTTGGGGATTAATCTCTTGTCACTCATATGGATCTAAGGGAATGCGAGTCTCATTTCCGATTAGAAAGATGTGCAGGCTTGTGGGTGATACAGCATCAAGAAACATCGAAAGGCTGTCATATGCCTCGCGCTTGCAGGCCCGCAAGCTCATCAACACCGTTCCCACCGAGACCAATCCTTCTGGCTATATCATTGCTTCTTCTGACGATCTTTTGACACTTTTCGACGCAGATTTCGGCCTTTTGTCTATCAAAGGCGAAACCAAAATCATGGGGAAAATCGAACAAACACAAGAAGCGTTAGCCATGCTTGAATATCTTCGACTTCGTAAACTCACTGCCGTGGTTACCTCACAAGATATCCGAGAAGATTTCCCGGATCTCCGATACCAACCTGGCTTCGACATAATTGCAGGTCTGCTTCTTGTTCCTTTAAGTGTGGGAGGAAGTGATTTCATAGGTGAGTTGACGGTCACGATTCATCACAATAAATCCTCACTCCTTTTGCCTTTCCTCCCTGGTCTGCTAAAAGATACCGATGTTGACCTTAGTTAAGTGTTTTTCAGAAAGGGGCAAGTCAAAGAAGTGAAATGGGTGAGTATCGTTCTTCATAACTTAATATAACATAGAACCCCAATAATAACGTTTATTATAGGCTGGTAATCCATACGAGAAATTCATTAAGGAAGGCACAGAAGCATATCTAGAGCCCAGAAAGAGCTTCAAGATCTGGAGCGAGACTGTAGTTGGCAAGTGTCGTGAATGGACTGAGGAACAAGTTGAGACGGCGGCAGTACTCTGCTTGGTATATGGGAAATTTATCGAAGTAAGCTCAACCCATAAGTTTTCCAATGCTCTAACTAACGGAATACTTTCAGGTGTGGCGCCAAAAGGAAGCTGCTCTCCAAAGCAGTCAGCTTACAAGGTTGCTATTGGCAAACTCGGCGCATGAGGTCCGAACTCCTTTGAATGCAATTATCAATTATTTAGAAATTGCACTGGAAGGGGCACTGGATCAAGAGACTAGAGATAATCTTGCCAAATCACATTCGGCATCCAAGTCCTTGATTTACGTTATCAATGACCTTCTTGATTTAACTAAGGCGGAAGAGGGGCTGGAGCTGATCAGAGATGAAATATTCGACCTTCCAGCCACAATTAGAGATGCAGCGGGCTCATTCGCAGGCGACGCAAAACGAAAAGGTCTCCAGTATGATGTTGTTGAGAATCCTGGGATTCCTCGTCTCGTACACGGTGATCAACGTCGAGTAAGGCAGGCAGTTGCGAATATAACCGCGAATGCGATACAGCATACAACTACTGGCTCAGTTCGTGTGGAAATATGGCTACAAGAGCTCCATGAGGACAGAGCTACTATCGAAATCGTTATACAAGATACTGGAGTAGGCATGTCGAACCAGGGGCTTGACGCACTGTTCAGAGATCTTGAACAGGTTACTACAGATGGAGATGAACTATTCAATCAATCCTACCGATCACCTCATCAGACCGAACCAAAAGAAAACAGCACATTAGGTCTTGGTCTCGCAATGGTTGCCAGGATCGTTCGAAATATGGATGGCCAACTACGACTGAAGTCAGAGGAAGGCAAAGGATCCCGCTTCGTTATCCAGCTACCATTTGCACTCCCTAATGTCGAACCTACTGGTAAGGGCAAATTGCCATCTATTAAAACTTCAACAGAGTCGCTTGAAGCCCCCGGGCCACCTGCTGCAACAGAAGGCGAAGTTACTCTTGTTGAGAGAGGTAGCTCACTGAGGTCTGAAGGGGTTATTCAAAAGCATAGTGGTGAGGATATGTCTAGCTTACACAGTTTCCGAAGTGGTTCTAGCAGCAAGAGTAACAAGAGTCAAAAGAGCGACGTGGATCGACTGATTGATGCGATCTCCACACCATTGTCAGTTGGTGAACCAGAACCAGAAGAGAGAAGTCTACAACGATCCAACAGCAAGGGAAGTGGTCACAGCAGAAAGAGTGCCGGATCATTTGGAACATCTGCTACACGCGCATCGATGATAGCCCACGACCGTCCAAGACACTTGACACGTACAAGGTCATATGGGGCTCCAGAAAGCTCACAATATTCACACGAAGTTCTAACAGGAGCTGAATTCGTGACCGATAATAGAACTTTATTGACAGCAATCAAGATACCTGAAGACTTTGCAGATACCCAAGGAGATGATGTGGCGCCTCATGTACCAACCAAAGTATTGTTCGATATTCCAGACGAAAAAGATCCAGTCTCAGAACCTCCCAAAGAGCTGGATTCTGAGCACCTACAAATATTGGTCGCAGAAGATGATCCAGTGAACAGCCGAATCATACAAAAAAGATTAGAAAAGAGCGGCCACGAAGTGCACCATACCATTAATGGAGAAGATTGCGCTAGCGTTTATGGAGAAAAGCCTACATTCTTCGACGTAGTGCTTATGGATATGCAAGTAAGCTTCCATCCCCTTAGTTTATATGTTACCAATTTACTCTCTCTTTCTGTGGAAGAAAGAAATCATTGAGCTAACATCAACAGATGCCAATAGTTGACGGATTAACATCTACGAAGATGATTCGATCCTTCGAGAAGGAAAAGGGCTCACGCATTCTTTCCCTTCGTGCTACAACAAAAGGACGGGTTCCAATATTCGCCGTCTCAGCATCACTAGTTGAACGCGAGAAGCAGACGTATATCGATGCGGGTTTTGATGGTTGGATTCTAAAACCAATCGATTTCAAAAGACTGAACATTTTGCTCCGGGGCATCGTTGAAGATAAAACTCGAAATCAGTGTATCTACCAACCGGGTAAATGGGAACTAGGAGGTTGGTTTCATCGAAGGCAGTCATCAATCATCGCAGAAGAGATCACCTCATCTAATAAATCGCCCGTGCAGAATCCACTCCCAAAAAAGCTTACTCAGCCAGATGTAGACTCGCTGCATAGTAGCGAATCTGGCTCGACTACACCAATAGGAGAGACGAGGAAGTCTCTTATTCATGATGAACGACTTGATATCCAGAAATAATGAGCAGAGGCTGAACATTCATAGCATACAAGCTAAGCCAGCAGTCAACGAAACCAGCCTAATCGCGTGGTAGTAGACCTATGATATTTTAGGTTCGATTTGGAAACGCCAACGACTCCATGACTAAAATGAAGGAGGTTATGTTAGAAATACCGGCTTACGCGAATCCTTTTTCCCTTTATAAAATTCTTGTGTGGGTGGGGAGTTTTGACTGCGGGAGCGAATTCTTGGTAAACATTCTTTACACACAAGGCGTAAACGAAATACAAGGTTTGATCGACGAGATTTTGGTCTTGCGATAGGTAGCATTTTGACTGTGTAAAGACTGCATAGCTTGCGTTGATATATAAATTAAACAGCCCCCTTTTGGGAGGCGGGGGTAGCTTTCTGGTCCTTTAAGACTACTGATATATATATGTACACAGATTAGAGGACATACATGTAATCAAAACTATATTCTCAAAAAAGTTTTGCATATCATATACATATATACATATGCTTATCACCTATCACCTCAATGTGAATTTCTACACACAGTTCAATGGAGGTGGAAATCCTTTTTTGGCCTCTTCTCACTTACGTTAATCTTTGAAGATTGACAAAGCCCACAAACAAACGAGCCCCCTATTTATTAAGCGAGAAAAGTGCTGTGTGATTGAGCGACATAGATTTAAATAAAAAATCTCACAACAGTTTTTAAATTCACGAAACGTGAAATATGTTGGTTTACACATGCGCGCAACGCAGCCACCAGGAATGGAGAGTTGGTTTATAATTTCTATTGAAACCCAAAATTTCCTTCGTCTTATCTACAACCCAGAAGGTACAAACCCGACAAAAAACAAGGGGGGTATCATCCTTAATCTCCCGGAACCCGCAAAATATGCCAAAAATGCCCCGGAAAATGCAACAAAAGAAAAATAACATGAACTTATGGTGTGTGTTCTCTTTTCTCCTTTCTTTCTTCAGTTTCGTTCTTTTTTTACTTTAAAAACAAATGTTTATGGTGTCTAAGCATTCTCAATCTCAGCCCAAACCTAATGCAGTTTCCTCTTCTGCGGGAGTGGGCGTCCGGACCGTCTCCTCCTCTCCACCCGAATCCGATTGTGTTTCTCTTGCAGGTGTCGAGGTCCCTGATGTTTTCTGTGGAAGCTCAAGAGTTGCGCTACTCGTTGCAGCAAGTCTCTCTGCTCTCCGCATTGCATTTCTCTCCTCGCGCTGGCGAGTGAGGTCTTTTTCTGCTTCGATAGCTTTGGCTCTTCTGGTTTCGACCTCGTCTCTCTTGACAACTCTTCGGAGACCTTCGGATGCATGAATCAAGCCGTCGATACTGATGGCATGGTTCGTCATCTGGTGGTTTATGTAAGTGTATATGCCTGCTGGAGTCGAACATTGAAGCAATTGCTGCTCATTTAGTTTGAGCAAAGCAAGCGCCACTTGAAATAAGAACGTGCTTCCATCATTTGTGCAGAATACGACGTCCCAGACGCGGAAAAGAGCCTCTGCTGAAAGGCAGTCGGTGAAGACGCTGAGGAACCACTGGAAAGTCAGGGCTTCAAGTTCAATACTAAGCTCATCAAGATGTGACGACAGTCTTGGGAGAATCTCGGATACGTATTGACGAAGGACTTGCTGGTCGGCACGAGAGGCTAGGAGACTATGATCATAATAGCCCCTCGGGAGAATATTCTCAATGATGCTAGTCAGTATCCAGAATGCATCCTCAGCTGTGGGCATAATAAGCAAGAGACAAGCGGTAATTAAATTCATGCCTTGACAATATCCGACTTCTGAGTTCCTTCGAGAGTAGGCTAACAAGACCTCGTTCAGTTTGATGACACCTGGCCCTCTTCGGAAGAAGATGTTGTCTGTTAAAGTACGATTTATATCCATTTGAATTTGTGCCACAATGGCTGGATCGTCGTCGTCGTCCTTCTTAGTTACCAAATCATCATAGTAGCCGGGAATTCGAAGCGCAGCAGCCCCTGAACATTCGGCCCATATCTTCGCTCTGTAGGCCACAGGAATGCCACCAAGGACTAGCGCTTTGAATTCGTTCCACTTTGCACGACCAACTTTGCCCTTGTTTCCAAGCCCAGCAACGCCAATCATTTCTCCATCTGCTAGAGTGGCTTCTGGCATGAGAGCAATTGGTCTGTGAGCACCTTTACTGGCGGTTGAAGTAAGAGCAGCCGCGGCCGCGGCTGCCTCACCATCACGTTTACGCTCGGCCCTAACCTTACGCAAAAAATCATTCCATCTCACAGTCTTTTCTCGTTGGAGACTGTCATGCACCTCTCCAAGCTGCTTCAAAAGTATTTTCACCGGCTCGGTATCTTCTTTTGTAAGTTCAGAGGAAAGTGGAGGAGCGGATATTGCTGGTTTCGAAATGGTAGCATTTTCGGAAGTTACTTGTACTGCTGGTTGTGATGCAGCAGGGCTAATTGGTGGTAAGAAGCCCCTTTCCTCAGTTGTAATGCCTGGCGATCGCGGAACCTCTCCTCCTTCCATAACCTCGAAAGCAGGCACGTTTCCAGAGGGGGTATGAGATAGCAATTCTGTCGGAAAGGTGGCTATTTTCAAATAGTCCTGCCAGCGCTTGGCAGGTTTTCCGTCATCTCTGTCATCCAACGACACGGGCGTATCTGGCCTATCATCCTCGATATTGCTTTCTAGATCTGGCGAACTAGGCGATGGATCATTCCGGGAACCACTTAGCATTTCAAGACGATTGCCTCTTTTTTGTTTTTGCATATTTTCGGTGGCCTCCCTCTGTCTCTTTTTCCGGCGTTGATCATAAATAAATCCAAAACGGTCGGTTAGAAACTCTTGATTATACGGATTATCATAAATATGGGTCAGAGTAGGCGGCTGTGCGTCTAGAGGAAGTATCGTATCCATCTCAACAGGTCCATAATTGTCTGTTCCGCTGGCAGATGTTGTGTTTTGAGGACTGGATCCCATAGTATCCCATCTCTCCGGTGGGCCTCTAATAGCGATGGGTTGACCAGGAGTAGCACCAGTCGGTCGTCTTGATTTGGGTATAGCCTTGGGTGCAGGCCGCACAGGAGCTTGTCTTGCAGACATTGTAGTTCTGACACTAGTCGACGATGGCGCTCTACCATGAGTTGGAGTACCTGTGCTACTCGCTCGACCACGATTACCAGATGATGTATCGATATCTCGAACAGCAGTATTAGTCCCTGCAACAAGCCTTAACGCCAAAGTAGCCAAGCCTGACGATGGCTTTCGATCACGGTTGGCATTTGGTATACTGCCCGACTGCTGGCTGGATGCACGACTCGGAGTTCTCGTCGTTTCAGGAGGCTGAAAAATGCCATTCTGAAGCACTGACTTTCGAGATGTTGCTACCTGAACTCGAGCTGCAGTTGCATCCACCCCATTTGCCGCATCCTCGTTTATACTGCTCGCCCGGCTGCTCTTTTTACTAGTCCCTCCCCAGATATAATCTTTCCAGCCTTTTTGAACGTTCGCCGGCCTATTTTCTAATGCTTTGAGAGTGTCGGCCGCACGGATGGTAGCATTGGTGTTCAGTGACTCAATATCTCCAAATACTACCGTTTCGCTCATAGCGTCGGTCATTAGATCCTCTAGACCTTCTTCATGGGCCGTTGTATCCCTTTCGATAATTGAATGGTCTGGGGACTTTCGTTCGCCTTCTATAGCACGCAACCTGGTCTCTAAATCCAAATTCGATAATCCGCATTCGAGAACGATCTTTCTCAAAGCCCGCTCCCTTTCCTCCGCCTTTCTTCGTAAGGAAGCCACTTGCGCATCCCTTTGCGCAAGATCCTCTGCTATCTGTCTAACCAAAGCAACCGCGCCATGCCGCGCAATCAGTCGCTCGATGTGGTCGTCGTTCGCATGGTGTATGGCACCTGGCACATGATGAGGATTCAGCAGAGTATCATCGAACAGCGCAGTCCGGTTCTGCTGCGAAGGGGAGAGCGCGGTTAAGGTATCGACAATCGAAGGTGCAGGGTCAGAAGGTTTCCGTAAGTTGTTTGCAGTACCATCTATAGTTTTCGGAGGTAGTATACGGTCGTCTTTGGGTGATTCTGGGGAGAATGAGGGAAAGGATGTCAGCGACTTGTCGGATATCGAAGACGCTGAGCTCGACATGTGGGAGGCATATTTGCGAGGTTTAATTCGCACAGTCTGGGACCGTGAGCTCTTTCCCGAGGCATTTGACTGATGTGAGGCAGATCTCTGTAGGGAGATCGACCCAACATCAAAATCCATGGTCTGGGACCGCCAAGCCTTACACGCAGCGTTTTCCGCACCCTTATGAAATGGATCCTCGTTGCACAACCTCCTCAGTGTCGTAAAGAATGATTCGGAATGGCATGAAACAAACGAGGCTTCTGTAAAAGCTCGATTGCTTCCTGGATTGAAGAGAGCGTCGAGGTGGTGAGGAGCGGCGGCCTCGTGGTATGCCTTGTTATGCAAGTTAGAGAATGCCATCATGATGATGTCGGCTATTTCATGGCCGCAAAGGCTAGACGAAGGGAGGATTTCGGGAATGTTTGGAAAGGTCTCTTCGCACTCACATTTGAAAAACAAAATTGCAGCGGTCTTTAAGGCGTTGGAAGCCCGGTACTCTAGATAATCCAGTAATTATTTTGCGTGATCTATGGAGAAAATGAGAGAATGGAGAGGCCAACATTGGAGCACGCAACAAGCGCATACGGTGGCCCATCTCTTGTGTTACACGTTCTAATAGAGTTTAATTGACCGGGTGGTAACCAGCGGCCCGGTCTGGCGGCCACGTGATTGGCCAGAAGACGTCCCGAGGCCCAACCCCAGGATGGGCGCAATTTGGAGAGGGCTACAGCATCCGAGGCCTACCCCCGCATGGCTTCTTGGACGCTGATGCTGACCTCCATGATAAATAAGACCTATCTATTTCCCAGCTCGGATTCTCGGATTATCCGTCTTTGGATTTCTCTCGGTCTCTCTCTTTTCCTAACCATTGACTCTCCCACTGCAACACCATGTCCAGGGTCGCGAAAAGAAGACTTGCAGCGCTCAGTGAGCAGCTGGTAGCTCCAGTTCCGGACCAGGGATCTTTTGAAGACATTCCCGTCCTGAAGAAGATTGCCCCGGATTCCAAAGGCCCCCGGGTCAAAGGAAAAGTAATAATTGTAACAGGTTGGTCTATGCCACCGCCCAATTCTATCTTTCGAACTTACCAACAGATTCCAGGTACAAATTCTCCTCTTGGTATTGGCCGAGCTTCGGCGCATCAGTTCGCAAACAATGGCGCAAAAGCTGTTTATATATGCGACTTCAACGACTCATATCTCGAAACCCACAAGCGTGAACTTGCATCGTTATATCCCGATGTTGACGTCCATACACGGAAATTTGATGCTTCAGACGAGGAATCAGTAAAGGCTGTCGTTGATGATGCTGTGAAGCGGTACGGCCGGTTGGATATTTTCTTTGCCAATGCCGGCATTGTCGGCCAGCCCAAGCTCTTCTCGGAGATCACGTCAGACGAGTTTTTGCACACCCTCAAGACCAATGTTGTGAGGTAATGAATTCGAAATGAATTGTCTTAAAGAAGGACTACTAATCTTAGTCTAGCGTACATCTTGCTGCGAAATATGGGGCACCTGCAATGATGTTGACGTCTGCGGAGAAGAAATATCCTTCAGGAAGCATAGTTGCTACGGCTTCTGTTGCCGGTCTTCGATCCAACGCCGGCTCAAGCGATTACTCGGCATCAAAATCCGGAGTGGTATCACTAGCACAAACTCTTTCATATCAGTTGGCAGGAACTGGCATTCGGGTTAATGCAATATGCCCTGGTGTGATCGAGACGGGTATGACAGCACCCATGTACGATCAGGCGAGATCTAGAGGGACGGAAAAGAAGATTGGACAGCTTAATCCATTACAGAGAGGGGCACATGCAGATGAGGTTGCAAGAGTTGCGTTATTTTTAGGAAGTGACGAAAGTAGTTATGTCAATGGCCAAGCTTGGGCGGTTGATGGAGGCTTGAGTGCCGGTCATCCTTTTGTTCCGGGTAAGCTGGGATAGAAATAAGATAATATAGCTCACAAAAGCAAAGTATTGCAAGCACATTTTGAATAATTTACAATTAGAGAGATTCACCTCATAGTTTCCAAGCCCGAATTCTGGCTGACCGGTTCTCATAAATACCTGGGATTCCAAAATCTAGGTTAGAAGATGTTTAATTAGAAGATTCCTAGGGTAGTAGGTGCATAGTCGCGTGATCATAGTGTCGACAATTCGGAGCAGGTATATTCATACAGAGTAGCAAATAGATAACTTAAAATGTTGTAATAGTCTGTCTAATTAGATGACTTTTTGTCTACTGATTTTTCCACCGCTGCCCACTTCCGAGATTATAAGTTCCCGTCTAAGCTTGGCAATTCATCTTGGTGGACGCTTCTATGGTAATTATGAGGCTTTCATTGCGACGGAGACGGAGAGTTGCTGCTGGGTGCTACTTATTCTCAATCTTCAAGACTCCAAAACAAGATGTCTCTACTTGAGTCATTATCTAGTTTGGTATGACAATGTTCCTCTACATTCTTCGTTCTTGGTTTTAGCAAACACAACTTCCTGCATGCCTTGTTTGTATGCCCGGTTTATATGAGATATATACGAGGACCGTGTTCCTGCTTTTATATTATTCTATAATTGGCAAGTGTGTAACTCTGTACGCCTCTTTGTACTCCTTTTCTGATTATAAGTGAAGGGACTCGGCATGAAACACGGATAAGGCTTGCAACGGCGAAGTCGGTAGTGTCACCGACGTCCGGAGTCACCAATCGGAATTATGCATATGCGGTGATCTCAGATGATGCAGGCACTGATATGGCGATGAGATCTGACGCCTAGATGTTCCCAACACATAGCCCAGCATATACACCTCTAAAGCTTTAAATCGCTTCAGCATGAATAGTCTTTAGCTATTCTTGATTTGAATTTTTCGAAAGCATTTCACTTTTATCAAACAATTCTCCAGTAATTGGTATTTCTAATAATTCGCATGCAATGATAACTTCATTGACCGCTAAGGAGGCTGGGACTCAGATGGGAAGCATGCGATAGACCGGTTTGGTGTGACTACAACGAGAAGCTGCATGCAATTAAAGGGTTGAAGAAATAAAGGCTATACACAACATCCAGTAACCACGGCCGAAGTGATTCCGGTTTGTGTCTCAAGATTTCATTATTGCAGTTCCAAGAAGTGGTTCAATTATAAGTGTTATCAAACCCTTCAGGAGTCGATATTGTTATCTCTCTTTAATAAGACTTCTATTACAAATAGGAAGAACTATTGACTCATTAGATTCATACACAATGCAGCTTTATATACTATTTGCTTTTGCTCTCGCCGGTGCTACACTGGCCACTGACGGTCCCGCAGGATGTCATCATGACAACTGTCTCCGTGCCGTAAATGGTACGCAGGCTGGTCTTAACCATCCATCGACAGGGAAAAGCGACTGCAGTGTGTTCTTTGGGGCCACCGAAGCCCTAGAGTATCAGACTATTGCGGTCACTGCTCACTCCAACGTCACTAAGATTACAACTGAACACACTAGTTGGACTGATGCAGCCATTCCAACTTATGCTTCTGTCTGTTCTGAATATTCCCAATATGAAAGCGCATGCTCTTGTATTGGAGTCACAGCTGTGATGGCCAGAGCCACAGTTTCTGTAAGTATAGAAAAGAGGTAGGGACTGGATTCAGCTAACAAGGTACAGGTGACTTCCATCACTGCCAATGCAACGAATACACAGATGACAGCCAGGCTTAGTTCTTCCTCGTTGTTTATAACCTCGACTAAGTCTACAAACTCGTCGTCATCTATAACTTCGGTTAAATCCGCAACCTCCTTAACCACAAACTCATCCAAGCAGAACACCTCATCCACATCTGCAAGCTTATCTTCGTCTATAACGTCATCCAAGCCTTCAACATCGTCTAAACCGACTATCTCTTCCACGTCTACAACATCGTCAGCTAGTCCATCTTGCACCGCAAATACTCTGACAGATCCCGCAAACTGTGGAAAATGCGGTAACGTTTGCCTGTCAGGAGTGTGTGAGAACGGATCCTGCGCAAATACTCAGTGTGGCGGTGGACAAACCTGTGGCACCTTTACAAACTGTAATAATAATTCCACTTGCTTCTGTTTTTCATCAACTGCTCCTGCCCCTAATAATGGCTTCTGTGGAGCAAACGCTGTCTGCGCAGGTCTTACTGCCTGTGCCTCTGATCAAGATTGCGCCGCACTTGGAAGCACCGGAAATATCTGCGCCGTGCAGACATGCTGTCCTCAAAGTTCCAAGGCACTCCCAGGAGTTTGTTTGCAGGGACAGTGTGGTAATCCTGCTGTTAAGTTAATGATGATGGCTAAAGCTCGGGCAAATCCCGGCCGGCGTAGCACCGCTGCATTTTAGTTGAGGTTAGAGAGGAACGAGCAGAGATGAAGAGGGAAAAGTTAATGGAAATCAGCAATGAGGGCAAGGTGACTTTGAATTTTGTTAAAAGCTTCGTTTAGTCATTCCTTGGCCCAGAATAATTCAAGAGGGTCTCCTTCTAAAACGATTTATTAAAACTAAAACCATTGCGTGAAAGGTGTTCGGTTCAATGTTACTGAACTTACTTCTAATATTTATGTGAATGTCAAAGAGGGCTATTTAAAACTTTAGGGCTGCTAGACGTGAGCAAGGCTCTCGAGTTCCTGAAATGAAAATCAAGTGAACCAAAGCGAATCCTCCTTCAAAACTTCCTCATATCTCCGTCCAAACAAAACTTTCTAATACCTAAGGCTAAGTAAAATCCACGGGTATTATAATTCAACATCTATTTCCGATCTGATCGGTTGGATGATACACGGTGTTTACTATTCTACGCAAAGGAAGCCATACAAAGCTGAGGAGACGAGGCTTGCCAACGCGTCGCTTCTTCATATCTTCCAGCTCTTTACAAACTCTCCAGTGTAACACCAACAATCCTGAAAACATTTGGCAAGATGTCATCTTTCGGAAAGACGCTCCAGAAGGAGTCCACTGTCAATTTTGATGCCCTCTCAAGCCTCCTAGCTAAGAAAATTCAACAAGATGGCACCGCGCACTCATCGGAAGGAATCCAGATCCAAAACAGCTCTCAGCTCTCTCAGTCAGTAACCCTCGAGGAAGTACAGAAACTAACACTCCATGCTTCCTCCATTGACTCGACCTTCCAAGCAACCTCGTTCGAAGAACTAGGTCTGCAATTGTCGGAGTCACCTCTCTCTGAAGTCTTCTCTGAAGGCCCGGATGGCTTCTGGTGGCTCGATGTTCAGAACCCAACTGAGAAAGAGCTTCAATTGCTTTCCTCAGCTTTCGATATTCATCCTGTGACGATGAAAGATATCTTGAATCGAGAGACTCTAGAGAAGATAGTATATTTCCCCAACTACTATTTCACTTGTCTTCGGTCATTCCGTGCCGCGCCCGTGGGATCTGGTGCAGAATACAATGGATGCACTATTTACATTATAGTATTCAAGACAGGAGCACTCAGCCTCTGCTTTAATAATTGTCAGCATGCCGCCCGCGTTCTCTCCCGGCTTGAAAACTTGAAGGATCACACGTCCATCAAGAACGACTGGATTCTCTATGCTCTCTTGTGAGTTTACCTTCACTAAAAGTGCTAGTAGATGACTGACTATCAATAGTGATGACATTGTTGATTCATTCCTTGAACCCATTAGAAAACTCGAAACGAAGGTTTTTCACATTGAGGATTTGGTTTATTCTTCCCGCCACTCCGATTTGAGAACCATCCTCCACGAAATCGAACTTCTCAGAGCGGACGTGGCAGTTCTATCGTCTCGACTATGCGGTAAAACCAAGATCCTCTGCTGCTTCCAGAAGCGTATTGGTGCCGGTGACGGAGAGACTGCCTCGGGAGCAAATGACCTTAACCTCAACAACTACATCAACGATGTGAAAGATCACGTGGCAATCATGATGTCAAATCTCAAACAGTTTGAAACTCTACTCTGCCAATCTCAAAACAACTACATGGCAAGCTTTACTATTGACAGGATTACGGGTACACGGAGAGTCAACGGCATGGTGAAGAAGGCGGCAATCATGTCGATGGTGCTTGTTATGTTCAACATCGTTTGCGGACTTCTCAGTATGAATGTCAACGCACGTACGCCTCGGCAAGTCTTCCGCGCACCTTCATGGTACACAATCTTTGGCTTGGAGGTTGTTCTGGTCTATCTTGTTGTGTGTATCGGAGGGAGATTGAGGTGGTTTTAGCTCGGTAGCAGGATCTGAGAAACAAGTGATCAAATGTTTACATGTCAACATATGGATCAAAGCTTGTATGTTATAGGAAACAGTTGATCCCTTGAGGAGATATTAAGCGAGACTGTGTTAAGCGAATTGCTTTGCTGCTGAGAAGGACAAGAATTGCTCTATTGCGTTTGGGTTGAATGGCACAGATAGAATAATCTTTGCATGGAAGTGATGGGATTATTGGCTCTCGATTTGAGAGGCTACAGAGCCACAATCATGCAATAAAATGGCACTCAGCTTTTAATAACTTTATGTGAATACTGAGACAGTTAGGTTTCCTTGAATGTTGAGATTAACTGGGAACCCCTTTCCAGTCTCGGCTAAATTTGACAACTATGACGAAGGGGATTCCTTATGGAGCTTCCAGAGCCATACAAACAGAAAAATAAAGCATAGGTAAAAGCCTGCAAATTATAAACCGTCTATCATCATCCCTGATATAAGACTGCTTAGGATTTGTCTATTTCCTTCTCTTTGTGAAACAACTTAGTCAATGATCACGTGAAGCCCCCTTACCGCCACTTCGGTAATGCACAATGACGCTCTCCCACCTCTTCAAGAACAGAGTACCATTCACGGCCAGTGTATGGACACAGTCAACCACGAGGGTAAGAGATTTCTCGCATGGTCCCTGACGAGCATCATCATGCTGTTGTTCCTGAATATATAAGATTCTGATCCCCTCTTACCATTCAAGAAGTCTTTCAAAAGGGAACTTACATTGTAAAAGCGCTTCTTTCAACCCGCACCAACTCCTGCACGTTCCTTATCTAAGCTGCAGAGTTATCAATCCAACCGCCCGCAACCCCCCCATCTGCAAGGATACGCAGAATCAGTCCACCGCAAAGCTTGCGCGAAATATCGGGAAATCGGAAGGATGGAGCCCTTCATCGGACTCGGCTTGAAGGGGGCAAATAAAGTCATCGACAAGCACTTCCACAAAGTTCCCGATAAGTATTTCAACACCGACACCTACAAGTCCAACAAAAGGCGGAAGAGCCGGCAAGGATCGCAAGACTCGCAAGATTCGCAGCAATCGACAGATCAGAGAGACGTGGTCGAGGAAATTGATACTTCGAGGGAAATCGACACTTCGAGAGGATTCGACATGCAGAACCAGAGAGGCTATCCGCCGGAAGGCGGACCTGCCAATTCCACGCCCTACGTTCAAGATGGGCCGTATGTTACCCCACCACTATACTCAAGGGAGCCGCCGCGCGTGAGAGAAGAATATGTGCCCAGCTCGTCGCAGGCAGTAGGTCGATACACTGGTCAACAAGTCGCCCCGGCTGGGCGGAGGGACTCTGATGACTACGACGACGGTTACGATTCCGACTCGTACCGGCAGTCGAGGAGAGTTTCAGGACGGAGGAGAAGCAGCTCATACCACGGCCCCAGATATGCAGATGATGAGTATGATCGCGATCGCGATTACGAGGAGAGGAGATCGGTGTCGCATGTGCGCGGAGGGTCGGCTATGCAGACGGTTGACAGGACCGGCCACGACTTGAAGGAAGATGTCAAAGGAGTTTTCTCGACATCGAATAAAGGACTGGCTGGCGGAGCGATCGGAGCAGTCGTGGGCGGGTGGATGGCTCAAAAGGCCAGCGTCGCAAATGGGAAGGATAAGCACACCACTGCGTGGACTTTGCTCGGAGCGACCGTGGGCGGGCTGGCGGTCAATGCCATTGTGGATAAATTTGAGGACGAGAAGAAAAAGACAGAAGACAAGGAGGAGAGGTGGGAAGAGAAGCATAAAGATAGAGAAGTAGAGGGGAGCGAAGGGGGGAGAAGCCACAGGAGCCATAAGAGCTCGAGGAGACATGGGAGGGACGACGATAGTGATGAGTATGATTGATGAGAGATGATTTGATGAAGTATGATTTAATGATTGTATTTTGATATTCTTCCATCGCTCAGTTTGCAAAAATCAACATGGTTCGTGGATAGGTAATGGATTGGAAGGGGTTTGATTTTATACAGCTATCGAAAGAATTTAATAGCGAATATATTAAGATTATTAAAGACAATTCTAAGAAGTAATCGCCAATTACAAGACATAAGATGAAATACGTACAGAATATAAACTTTCGCTGATTCGCAAGTTCTGATATAGCTCAAGTAGTTTTTAGACAATGAAGCTGTACAACCTTGCGTATTCAAAAGGTATTTTAAAAGGACGACTAAACAGCTAGTTAAGAGACCCTAAAGTCAATTGATATAGAGGAATTTCTTTGTAAAAAGAAAAGTCTCAAACCCAATCTACTTGCCAGAGCTGCGCTGCCAAGCAAAGCTCTCTTCTCCAAAAGAGACCTAATGACGAAGGGGAAGCTAGCTCCATCCTGCGAAGAGAGCGTGCATTGTTTTTGTATGTATTTTCTCGGGTTTGGAGTAAATAAAAAATAAAGAAAGCGATCGTCTGGATTTCTTTCTTAAAAAATCCTAGTATCCGTGAGGACCATGGATGGGGGGTTATATGGGTCAACTTAAGCCGGAAAGAAAGAATTACTCAACCCGATCCAACCTTGCCTATGTAAGAAAGTACACTTCTCCCAGACCCGGAAACAAAAAACGTGCTCACGAAAACCCTCCAGTGATCTTTTACTATATAGGAGATATGTATATCAAAAACTTGGCATGTATAGCACAGATAAGGTAGGGCTAAAGATATAGTCAAATCGTCTGATCTTTCTTTATCCGAAAAACATCAATTTTGTAGATCGGCGGTCTGTCGATCAGCGGGGTTAGAGTTTTGAAAAATTGATTGGAATGGATTGCACTGTCTAGTCCCCCCCCCACGTAATTGATGTATTAGTGACATGTGAATGGGAGTTTTTTGGGCATCTTTCTTTCACTGTAAAGTCTTGAGCGATCGTCGTCTGACGGGCGGGGAGGGCATGGGAGGCGGGGTGGTCAGTGATAAGCGCAAAATGCGCCACTTTTTTACAAGATCTACTGTCACATACGATGCATGCAATATATATCCTGGAGGTGAGGAAGGGAGGGATTTAATCGTTTACGTGCTTTGTTGCGCAAGGGAGTTTAAAGGGAGGAATAAATTGGAGATGAGAAGATTATATTTTATTTTATTTTTGGAGGGGTTGGGGAAGAGAGAGGGGGAAGGGAGAAAAGCTTAAGTTAGCATGATATGCAAATGAACTGACTGCCGTCTTGGCTCCAGGAACGAGGCTTTCTCTCAGATTCAACTCCCAAATAGACCAGCAAGAGAATGTAGCCCAGCCCTAATTCTACTGGTATCAGCAACAAACACGGGGGAATACGTTTCAACACTCCCCGGACGGAGAATCCCACGAAATCTCCCCCTCGCTAACTTGTGTCTGACGAGTTCCGGTAAACTTTGTCGTAGAATTTCCATAAGCCTTTATGATACTATATAAAACCATGGGCTAGAACCAATGATTTTCTCTTCGCCGAGAGAATCCGAGGCGGCCAGAACGATGTACTAACCTAAACCAACCTCACTATAACTCGCCATCCCCTTTTCTCTTTTGCGCAAACCGAAAGGATAAAAATTCGGGAGAGAGAGTGAAGAACAGATCAACGCTCGGAAAACCGAGGGCCCTAAGGGTCCAAGGTTCCAAGTGGGATTGTTGGAGGCAAGATGGAAATGGAAATGGACGTTGGACATGGACATGGACCACGCCACTGACGTCTCAGCCGCGCAACAGGATCAAGCCACCCCAAGGTCTTTGCGCTGGGGGGGTTTTTAATCGCCCAGCGGCGTCGGAATCGGCGTGCCATGCTAAAAATACTCCGGATTGGATGACATGAGATTGGGCGCAATAATGGGGACGGAAAGGCGAACCGGTTGCGTGTTTGCGATTTACGAAAAATACGGGGGGGGATGATGACGGTGATGATGCTTCGTGACCCCCGTTTTCGATGATTCAATAATGCAACTGTTCCTCGATGCTGCTCTCCGTCACTGGGCAGGTGGGTGGCTCGGCACTCGTTTCTGGGCAATGGCCTGGGAATGGTCTGGCATGACTCGGCTGCGCTGCACTGCGCTGCACGGCACGGATCTGGAGAAGGTGAATGAACAGGACCGCCATATGGAGGACCGCCATATTGAGTTCGTACCGTATTGGGCTGGGAAAGGATGGCGACAAACAGTTACATTTGTCAGTGGGTGGTGATGGGTGGTGAGTGATAGGCGATGGGTTTTGGGGTAGCGGCCTAGTTCCAGGTAGCAAAGCTTACAGAAAAGGAATACAACACAAACAGTTGGTTTAGGTAGCTATCGATTCATCAGGGACGACTCGTGGCAGGCAAATGATGACTCGCAATGGTACTGTCTTGTACCTGCAAGTCCGGTACGATGCGAAGCAACACGAAGCAACCGGAAGCTCCAGGAACAGGAAACACAGAACAAACAAGACCACCGTTCAGCTGTCCCGGCCGAGGTCTCCCATCAGCAGACCCAGAAGTCGAACCAGTTTGGAGGTTCGAGGAAGCGCTGGACGGTAGACAAACCGCTTCACGAGCGAATATATTGGACGCCTCTTTCTTGGGTTCGCCCTTTTGGCTGGATTCCTCGCCCCCTCACGCGACGTGCCAGGAGACCTTCACACCAACCTCAACCTCAACCTCAACCTCGACCTCCATCCTCTTCTGCCTCTTTGTCTTCTTTGCCGGGCGGCACAATCCGGATGGATTGTGGGCGGATTGGGTTGGTGGTCGGTGTTGGAGTTTCATGCACAATAATGCGTCCAGCAAATGCGAGTGCGACCCAAAAGCGCCCCGAGTCAAATCGTCAATAGTTTCGTCTTCCTCTTGCGGTTTCTTCA
This sequence comes from Haplographium delicatum, assembly GCA_037952705.1. Taxonomy (NCBI): domain Eukaryota; kingdom Fungi; phylum Ascomycota; class Leotiomycetes; order Helotiales; family Hyaloscyphaceae; genus Haplographium; species Haplographium delicatum. The sequence continues at coordinate 418,249 of JAPZPC010000007.1, forward strand.
TGTGCAGGTTGCTGAATTGGGGCAGGAGGCGAGGAGGAGAGAAAAAGGGGATGGTGAGTGGGTGGGCGGGCAGGTAAAGGGGGGGGGGGGCAGACACCACAGGCATCAACAGACATTACCGGTGTTTTTTACCCAAGACCGCGCCCCGCGGCCAGCCCCCCGAATGGCTTTGGCGGGGATGGGCTTGAAAAAAAATTGGGGGG